>ONZH01030864.1:0-151197 GCA_900303285.1 Rhinella marina | reverse complement strand
AGGCAGAGGGATGTCCAGAGGCAGAGGGATGTCCAGAGGCAGAGGGATGTCCAGAGGCAGAGGGATGTCCACAGGCAGAGGGATGTCCAGAGGCAGAGGACAGTCCAGACAGAGTAGTGAGGCCACAGCCAGCACGGCCGAAGCTGTTCCCGGCAGCGGGCAGTCGCGCAAAGCTCCCCCATCGAGGCCTCGTACTTCTGTGGTGTGGAGATTTTTTAATGTTTGTGCGGATGACAAACTGAGCGCGGTTTGCACACTCTGCCACTCAAAACTGAGTAGGGGCTCTGAGAAGAGCAATCTGACCACCTCAGGCATGCGGCGTCACTTGGAAGTCAAGCACTGGGCTGAGTGGGAGAGAGCAAACGCAATACAACCTGCGTCCGGTCCTGCTGCCACTGCGGTCCAGACCTCCAGCCAGGACACCTCCACATCTGCCTCTGCCTCGGCTACTTTGGGGCCTTCTCCTTCAGCCTCCCCTTCCCCCGCCTCTTCGCCTGCACCTTCACACTCCTCGTCCCATCAACTGTCCATCTCGCAGGCGTTCGACCGCAGGCGGAAGTACGCCTCGAGTCACCCCCAAGCCCAAGCCTTAAACTGCCACATCTCCAAACTGCTGGTCCTGGAGATGTTGCCGTTTAGGCTTGTGGAGACGCAGGCCTTCCGCGACCTGATGGCGGCTGCCGCACCTCGCTATTCCGTCCCCAGCCGCCACTACTTTTCCCGGAGTGCCGTCCCCGCCCTGCACCAGCACGTGTCGCGTAACATCAGGCGGGCCCTGAGGTACGCAGTCAGCGCAAAGGTCCACTTGACCACCGACTCGTGGACAAGCACTTGCGGCCAGGGACGCTACATCTCTTTGACGGCACACTGGGTGAATGTAGTGGAAGCGGGGACGGCCTACCTACCACCCCCGCCCAAGATTGCCAGCATGGTTCTGATAAACCCCCCCTCCTCCTCCTCCTCCTCCTGTGCCTTAACATCGCCCTCAGCCGCTAGCTAGAAGCGTTGCAGCACTGGCGCGGGGAGACATCAGCAGGCGGTTCTAAAGCTCATCAGCTTGGGCGACAGGAAGCACAGCGCCCCAGAGGTGAGGGACGCCATATTGCAGCAGACGGAGATGTGGCTGTCGCCGCTGCAGCTAGGACCAGGCATGGTCGTGTGCGATAACGGCCGTAACCTGGTGGCGGCTCTGGAGCTTGCCGAACTCAATCACGTACCATGCCTGGCCCACGTTTTTAATCTGGTAGTCCAAAAATTTCTAAAGACTTACCCCAACCTGGAAGAGCTACTGGTGAAAGTGCGGCGCTTGTGCGCTCACTTTCGGAAGGCAACTGTAGCTGCTGCTAGCTTAAAAAAACTCCAGCAACGCCTCCATTTGCCTCAACATCGGCTGTTGTGCGACCTGCCGACTCGCTGGAATTCCACCTATTCCATGTTGGCCAGGGTGTGTGAGCAGCAGAGAGCATTGATGGAGTACCAGATTATGAATCCACGCGTGCCTCCAACTCAGCTCCCTCAGTTTGCCAACCACGAGTGGCCATGGATGCAGACATATGCGATGTACTGCGTATCTTTGAGGAGTCCACCAAGAAGGTCAGCAGCGAGGACGCTATAGTGAGCGTAACCATCCCGCTCCTATGCGTCCTTAAAGAATTGCTCATCGCAATAAGGGAGAACGCATTGCACGCAGAGGAGACGGGGGTAGGAGGAGACGCAACGGAGCTACACAGTCAGACCACACTTTTGTCTGCTTCACGGTGGCAGTTGCAGGAGGAGGAGGATGAGGAGGAGGACGACGTGGAGGTGGCTGTGGAAGAGGAGGAGGATGCTGGCGGCGAGGGTAGCAGTCAGGCTGTGTGCGTCCCATTGGTTCAGCTCGGATGGGGCGGAGAGGAGGCGGAAGAGAAGAGGAGGAAATGGCAAGTGATCCTTCTGGTGGGGGCAGTGAGGTCATGCCTATTCAGAGTCTGGCACACATGGCTGACTTCATGCTGGGCTGCTTTTCCCGGGACACACGTGTTGTCCGGATAGTGGAGAACAAACTGTACTGGCGTCTTCGCACTCCTGGACCCCGGTATAAAGATAACGTCTCCTCTTTTATTCCGGTAGAGGAGAGGACGAATCGATTGCTGGAATACCAGAGGAACTCGTGCAGAACATGATGGAGATTTTCCCACCCACCATCGCTGGCGGCAGAGAGGAGAGGGTCTCCCAGAGTCCCACAACATCAATCAGGCCCACAGCCACCAGGGGAACACTCTCCAAGGTGTGGGACACGTTCATGGCACCCCCTCGTGCAACTTCCATCACTGCGGGGCCCGCTATCAGCAGGAGGGACAAGTATCGGCGGATGTTGCGGAGTACCTGGCAGACCGTACTCCTGTCCTCCCCGATCCCTCGGCGTCCTACACTTACTGGGTCTCCAAGTTGGACACGTGGCTGGAACTGTCCCTGTACGCCTTGGAGGTGCTTGCCTGCCCTGCCGCCAGCGTGCTATCAGAAAGGGTGTTCAGCGCAGCCGGGGGCATTATAACCGAAAGCGCAGCCACCTATCAACCGACAGTGCCGACAGGCTGACGCTAATCAAAATGAACAGCAAGTGGATTGACCCGGACTTTGCTTCTCCAACCGTGGAAAGCAGCCAAAAGTGAAGTGCCATCTGTATGAAGTGCCATTTCCTCCTCCTCCTCCTCCTCCTTAACCGCCGTAGAATTGCTCCGTAAATAAGAAAAATTTATATATTTATGGCTCACCTCTTGGGCCTTCACAAAATGTTTAAGAGGTCTCACCTCTTGGGCCTCCACATAATTTTTAACAGGTCTCACCTCTTGGGCCTCCACATAATTTTTAAGAGGTCTCACCTCTTGGGCCTGCACAAAATGTTTAAGAGGTCTCACCTCTTGGGCCTCCACATAATTTTTAACAGGTCTCACCTCTTGGGCCTCCACTTAATTTTTAACAGGTCTCACCTCTTGGGCCTCCACATAATTTTTAACAGGTCTCACCTCTTGGGCCTCCACATAATTTTTAAACAGGTCTCACCTCTTGGGCCTGCACAAAATGTTTAAGAGGTCTCACCTCTTGGGCCTCCACATAATTTTTAACAGGTCTCACCTCTTGGGCCTCCACATAATTTTTAAGAGGTCTCACCTCTTGGGCCTGCACAAAATGTTTAAGAGGTCTCACCTCTTGGGCCTGCACAAAATGTTTAAGAGGTCTCACCTCTTGGGCCTGCACAAAATGTTTAAGAGGTCTCACCTCTTGGGCCTCCACATAATTTTTAACAGGTCTCACCTCTTGGGCCTCCACATAATTTTTAACAGGTCTCACCTCTTGGGCCTTCACGAAATCTTTAAGAGGTCTCACCTCTTGGGACTCCACATAATTTTTAACAGGTCTCACCTCTTGGGCCTCCACATAATTGTTAACACGTCTCACCTCTTGGCCTCCACATAATTTTTAACAGGTCTCACCTCTTGGGCCTCCACATAATTGTTAACACGTCTCACCTCTTGGGCCTCCACATAATTGTTAACACGTCTCACCTCTGGGCCTCCTCATAATTGTTAACACGTCTCACCTCTTGGCCTCCACATAATTGTTAACACGTCTCACCTCTTGGGCCTCCACATAATTGTTAACACGTCTCACCTCTTTGGGCCTCCACATAATTGTTAACACGTCTCACCTCTTGGGCCTCCACATTAATTTTTAATACGTCTGACTCTTGGGCCTCCACATAATTTTTAACAGGTTCTCACCTCTTGGGCCTCCACAAAATCTTTAAGAGGTCTCACCTCTTGGGCCTCCACATAATTTTTAACAGGTCTTCAACTCTTGGGCCTGCACAAAATGTTTAAGAGGTCTCACCTCTTGGGCCTCCACATAATTTTTAACAGGTCTCACCTCTTGGGCCTCCACATAATTTTTAACAGGTCTCACCTCTTGGGCCCTCCACAAATCTTTAAGAGGTCTCACCTCTTGGGCCTCCACATAATTTTTAAGAGGTGTCACCTCTTGGGCCTCCACAAAATCTTTAAGAGGTCTCACCTCTTGGGCCTCCACATAATTTTTAAGAGGTCTCACCTCTTGGGCCTCCGCAAAATGTTTAAGAGGTGTCACCTCTTAGGCCTCCACATAATTTTTAAGAGGTCTCACCTCTTGGGCCTCCACAAAATGTTTAATAGGTCTCACCTCTTGGGCCTCCACATAATTTTTAAGAGGTCTCACCTCTTGGGCCTCCGCAAAATGTTTAATAGGTCTCACCTCTTGGGCCTCCACATAATTTTTAAGAGGTCTCACCTCTTGGGGCTCCACAAAATGTTTAAGAGGTCTCACCTCTTTAGCCTCCACACAATTTTTAAGACGTCTCACCTCTTGGGCCTTCACAAAATTTTCCATGAGCCTCTGGCCAGCTCACGGCCTCTTCCTGCCTTTTGCGGTCCTACGCATCCCTCAACATCCCCACTGATTTACCTGCTAGACATGACACTGGGCCAGGTCGGGTCACTGACATCTCAAGCGCCAACAATTTGGGCATTTTAAGGCTTCTGCATGTGTTTGAGTTGTTTTTACATTTTAAAGAAGACATGTCTGACCACATCTCACACACACACACAATGACAATTAGGGGTGGGGTCTATTTGCTTTCCCCCTTGCCTATGCCATCTGTGGTTGTCATAGGCAACGTGATTTTAAGGGGTGCAGAATTTCATCTTCTTTTTTGTCTAGTTTGGCTTGGGGTCCATGGCAATGTAGAGGAAAGAAGGTTTCCTTGTATTGTCTCACTTTACATAGAAGTTATATTGTGTATGGAGTGTATTGTTGAGAGGCTGTGATAGTGGCGTAATAGTGCGACTTGGGCGCGTTATATGCACCCAGACATGCTTCCCCTGCTGTCCCAGTTGCATTCCAGCAGTGTTGGCATCCTTTTCTGAGGTTTCAGGGTGGACTTGGTGACCTCCAAGTGGTCGAATTGAGATTTCCAAGTGGCGAGCATTTTTTTCCCATAGACTTTAATGGGATTCGATATTCGGTCGAATAGTCGAATTTCGCGGTCTATTTGAATCGAATTTCGAACTTTCGAATATTTCACTACTCGCTCATCTCTACTAACAAAGTAGATGCAAACAATATATACTGTATAAACTAAGCTCTCATTCTGATATGATAAAATCTGTGACTCTTAGCCAATATATTTTGACCAAAACACATCTGTGTCTGACCTGAGACCACCTTGGCGCTGGGTAGGTGGGCACAGATGTGTTTTGATCAAAATATATTGGCTAAGAGTCTCAGATTTTATCATATCAGAATGAGGGCTTAGTTTACACAGTATATATTGTTTGCATCTATTTTGTTAGTGCATTAAATATTTTTTTCTGTGATTTATTTTTACATATGTAGCCATTGACATGCACAATTATTTAATACATCGTGCAGGATGTTTTTTATCCTTTCTTTCCTGTGATTTTTGCTTAGTTTTCCATGTCTCTCTCTATATATAATCCTGCAATTTTCATACTGGCCACTACAGGCAGAAATAAAATGACAAGTTAAAATTCCCCATAGATAACACACAGGATCCACCATTCATAATAGTTGATATCATACCATAGCTTATCTCCTCCCTCTTGACCTCTTTACAGGTCACAGAGCATGCCCAGAAAACTCTCCCATAGAAGTCAATGAATCAGCTTCTATCTATTATGTCTATGGCCCATGTACCTTCTCTCAAAAGATAAATCTTAACATATTTTAGGTCTAAAGGCCAGTGTGGAAACAGCAGGATTTTCTGTATGTATTTATTTAACCTGACCTAGCCTTAAATATACTGCACTGGCCACGACTTTAAAGATGGTGTGCGCTCACAAGCTCCGTGGACACCATTGCTGCCAGGTGCCTGCTGTTTTAAACACCAGACTATCAGGGCTAATTTTTGGAACCAGTGGAAATGGAGGACTTTTAACCCTTTAGATATGCAGCAGCCTCTGTATTCCCAAATGACAAGAGGCTGCTGCACATAAGTTCCTGTGGAGCCCCTATGGAAACTATAGCAAAGTGTAAAAAAAAAAAGTTTTTAAAAATTTAAGAAATAAAAAATATAAAAATTCAAATCCCCCCCCTTTCCTTAAAATGGAAAAAAAAAAAAAAACTAAACAATATGAAAAATACACATAATGGGCATCACCATGTGTGAAAACTACCGTACTATTAAAATATAAGGATATTTATCCCATGCTGCAAGCTTCCAAACGTGAATAAAATGGTCAAAATGGCCAATTTACTGTTTTCTTTGCCTCCAACAACAAATTAAATAAAAAGTGATCAAATACAGATCACCCCACAAAAAATAAGCCCTCACACAGCTCCGTGCACAGAACTGAAATACAGAAAAACTTTTTTTTTTTTTTTTTAATGCCTTTAAAATAATTTCAACTCACTTGGAATTTTTTTCCATCTTCCCAGTACATTGTAACCAATATTAAATGGTGGTATTAGAAAGTGCAACTTGTCCCACAAAAAACAAGCTGCTATGCAGTTATGTGAACAGAAAATTAAAAATGGTATGGCCCGGTAAAGGAAGGGAGTGAAAAACAAAAACAAAAAAATAGGGGGCTAAAATTATTAAAATTGAGTTTATTATAAAAATGTGATTTAAACAGTAGGTAATTTACTGATGCCACATTCCATTTAAAACAAAGTAATAAATCTATTCCTATGCAGTCCAATCAAGGGGTAACTTACTGTGGGGTCTTCAGCAATGGCAATGTTCCTCTAGGTATTACGGCCACCACAAATGTACACTAATACTTACCGAATACTCCAAATAAGTGTGTGCCATGAATTGTGCCAAAGGTTTCCAATAGAAGATCTGAACCAGAAGTAAATCCAAGAGATATGCTCCTAAGGCTCTAGAGAATAAGTAATAGATTAGATGTACCAACAGTATGAAGGTCCACAGATGTAAATATCACTCACCCAGTTCGGGGTTACCACTACTTGTGTAGATAGGAGGTCTGCACACACTGCCTGTTCTGACAGAGTCCTCAGAGTAGTCCCTCGGCAGTACATAGAGAGCCCAGTACAGTTATTGCACTGGCTGCACTGCTTAGTTCCACAGAGGCTCGTATATCGGATATGTTCGTGTAGAGCTCGCCACCAGGTAAGTTCTCTGTGCACGTTACTAATAGTGCTGTCAAGATGATAAAAAGCAATATTAAGTATATTAGACAGAAAATGGCAAGCGATAACAGACAGAGAGTGTTGGATAACAACAGTGGCTCTATGTGTTTCAGGGTCTTATCCTCTTCGTAAGTAGCCAAGAATGAACATACTCAATCCAGTAGTAGCTGCCACAGTTGCCAGTTAACTGAAAGCCTGGTCACATGACTGACGCCATGTTTAGTCCTATCTAGATCTCCTAATCAATGCATTTTACATGGATTGTGCCATTTCTTTTTCTATAGGGAGAAGCAAATGCACAGATACAATAAAGTTGTGTGAGTAAAACTTTTAAATCATTTTTTAGTTTTTGAGAAGCAGAATAAAGAAAAGGCAGCAACTGCCATTTATTTTTGGGTTTTGTTATTGATGCAGAAATCATGTGGGAAAAGGGACACATTGGGGATCATTTATTAAGACCAGAGCTTTAAACGCCGGTCTTAATAACCCTTGCACTGGCGGTGGTTTCACCGAAGTTAAGTAGAGATCACCTTGACGATTTGGTGGACGGGCCCAGATAATTTTGTGCAAAATATATTTGCCAAGAATCTCTAATTTACTAAACAAGCATAGCATGAGCGTCAGAATACCTCATATTACTCTGGCATTTTGTGCTTTTTTCTGGTTGGCAGTGTGCCGTTGCATTGCATGTATTTTCCTTTACTTGTGCATTTAGCCATATCAACGTGCACCTACGCACTGGGATGTGCTGACTGAAATCCCCTTTTTTTCTTTGTAAGTTTGTACTGGAGGTGAGGCTACTCCATTTGGTCATGCACTCCTGACTAGCCCGTCTGCCCCATAGGCTGATTTTAATTAGTGTAACTATAAACCGAGTGGACTGGGCATGCATGCTTGGTACCTGCATCCCTGAATTAGTGGAGGCCTTTGAAGCACTACAAATGGCAAAAGGCAGAGGGGACCCAGCATGCATGTGGAACCAACACCCCCTGATTATACGGAAGCCAAGGTTGGCACATAACAGGTAGGAAATAGTGTTAGGTTCCCATCCTACAGAGATCACCTTGACGATTTGGTGGACGGGCCCAGATAATTTTGTACAAAATATATTTGCCAAGAATCTCTAATTTACCAAACAAGCATAGCATTAGCTCCAGAATACCTCATATCTCTATGGCATTTTGTGCTTTATCTGGCTGGCAGTGTGCCGTTGCATTGTATGTATTTTCCTTTCGAACTTAAGTAGAGACGCCAGCCTTTACATAACTTTGGTGTATCCACCGCCAGACTAAATATGCACCAGCTCCCCTGCCAGAGTAGATTTAGAACATTTTCTACACCTAAAACAACCTTTACACCTCAACCTGAGACAAATATACGGCAGAAAACTGGCAGATATCTGATAGTAAATGACCCCCATTATGTTTATTCTGATGGTTAGTACGAATACAGAAATACTAATTTTAGAGGGACTAGACCTAGTTTTCCTTATGTCGCTCACCTGATGGTCGTAGATCAGATAATAATTTTATAGAGCAGGTGGATACAACAGCTGCAATACCTAATATGTATATTTTTTCAAACGTTTCGGTGCAGTTACAGTGCATGCTGTAGTGTACTGCATTGGATCTGTCAGTTTCCCACTGACAGTGACATCCAGCATGTTGGCTATAGCTAGAAGGCCTCAAGAACTTTGTAAGGCCTCCTACCTCTGCAAACTCCTTCGATGCAGTGGTCACGCCCCTAAAAGCCCCTACTCATCATGAGAGTGCAGACTAGTAAGTAAATTACATCTCTCTGGCTCCTCCAAAATATCTTCTCTTGCTCTTCCACCACCTCTCCTCCTTCCTGTACCTTCACTGCTTCAATATGGTTAGTATCTAGGTCAAACCTCTCCCTGTGATACATTTCTCTACTCACCTCCGGATACCAATCCATTACTGTTTTCTTTCTCCTCTCATCTTTGAACACTTAGGGTTCTGAATGCCCTTAAAGACACCAGTCCTGTATGGAGACTTACTGGAAGTACTCCATGGTATGGACCATTGCCAGAAGTCTCTATATTGTGGAGTATTGTACTTTCAGTAAGTCTCCATACAGGACTGGTCTCTTTCAGCAGATCCAGCTTTCTGCCAGTCACATTCAAGGCATCACACCTAGCCAGCCGGGATCTTACTCTGTACTGGCAAAGGGCAATATATTTTAGGTGTTGCAGACAATAAAGCCATAATCCAGGTCTAATCTCACTTTTCTGCCTTACACATAGACCACATTGAAAAGTGGCATGTCTCCAAACAGTCGCACAATTGACATTGCATTCCGTGACATTTTTAGATTAAAAACCAGATGTATCTGGATTGATAAATGACCTCCAATATGTCTCTCTGGCTGTTAATTGTATTTGCATGTGTAATAATTACTACATATTACAATGTATTGGATGAAGATACCAAAATGTACATATAAAAATAATTAAGTAAATTAGATCAAACTCCAGCTTGTTGCAATTCAACTTTTTATTTCACATAGAAAATTGCGGCAACGTTTCGACCTAGATGGCCTTCTTCAGACTCTGGTATAAAACAAAGTATACATGTGTTAAAGATTTAGAAGCGAAGACATATTTCAACAGTGTGGAATTATCTATGCTAATAACATGTATTGACATCTCAGGCAGGTAAATAGAAACATAGAAACATAGAAGATTGACGGCAGAAAAAGACCACCTGGTCCATCTAGTCTGCCCTTTTATTATCCTTTTATTGTTATCTTAGGATAGATACATGTTTATCCCAGGCATGTTTAAATTCAGTTACTGTGGATTTATCAACCACCTCTGCTGGAAGTTTGTTCCAAGCTTCTACTACTCTTTCAGTGAAGTAATATTTTCTAATGTTGTTCTTGATTTTTCCCCCAACTAACCTCAGATTGTGCCCCCTTGTTCTTGTGTTCTGTTTCTTATTAATAACACTTCCCTCCTGAACTTTATTCAGTCCTTTAACATATTTAAAGGTTTCAATCATGTCCCCCCTTTCTCTTCTTTCCTCCAGACTATACATATTAAGAACTCGGAGTCTTTCTTGATAAGTTCTATGCTTTAGACCTTCCACCATTTTTGTAGCTCTTCTTTGGACCCGTTCTATTTTAGCAATATCCTTTTGCAGGTGAGGTCTCCAGAATTGAACACAGTATTCCAGATGTGGTCTCACTAGAGCTCTATACAGAGGGATCACAATCTCCCTCTTTCTGCTTGTTATACCTCTAGCTATGCAGCCAAGCATACGATTTGCTTTCCCTACCGCCTGGCTGCATTGGTTACTCATTTTGAGGCTGTCAGAGATGACTACCCCCAAATCCTTCTCTTCTGAGGTCTTTGTTAGCACAGAACTGCCAATACGATACTCAGATAGAGGATTTCTTCTCCCCAAGTGCATTATTTTACATTTGGAAACATTGAACTGAAGTTTCTATTGTTTTGACCACAAATACAGTAAATACCTTTACTAGTGACTGCTTGATTATATAGTTCGCCACATCCACATAATTTGTTACCTTGTGTAGGATGGTTTTGTGGTACATGTGGTCTGCTGCAGGCATCCTCCATTGTATGCATTTTTGCTGGGGATTGCTGTTAGCAACAGATCACATGTGCAGGAATTGCTCCCCCGGTTTGATATGCGTAACAGCATATGGGGTTTGAGCACCTTTCTGCCATTTTAGACCACGTTTTTTTCTGTGATTGTATTTAATCTTGACAGTCATTTAACCAAAATACTAAATCCTTTATCTTATTAAGGAGATGTGCCTGAAGGCCACAGCATGATCTATTTGTGTCCCCCGATAATCCCCATAATGCAGTCATAAATCATAGATGTATATTAAGTTAAGGAAACCTACATGGTAATTGTCAAGTCAGGGATATTGATCATTTTGTAATGTCCCCATGTATTATACTAGCTCGTCGGCGTGCTTCCCGAGAACCTGCTTACCTGTTGCCGCGTAGGATAAAAGGAAAGTAGAGTAGAAGCGCTAGTAAGGATGATCACAGCAGGCGCCGCGTGAAGGAAATGTGCGCTGTATAGGTATCGGGGAGCGCGCCCTTTTGAGAAGAAGTGTACGCCGACACTTCCAGTGCGGGAGGTGGAACGCAGGCACGTGACTCTGTGCGTCACCGTGCGGAAGTGGAGCGCTAAAGTGGGGCGCAATGCGTTCCATCTACAGTAAGGAAGGTGTTCGAGGTAGTAAGTGAGTGAAGGAGGTACAGGAGAATAAAAATTGAAATGATACTATGTGGCAACGGTGGTGGGTCCCAGGACGTCCGGGAGCCTAAAAGGAATAAAGGAAACTGGATTAACAATTCATAAGTTGTCACTAAATAGATACATATATATACAGTTCAATGTACAAGGATCATATTGGGTATAGATATTCAATAGTGACCTTATATTAAGTATTGTACTTCATAGTCACGATTAAGACCTCTTGGTTCAGAGGTTTCCAATTTGTGTATCCAAAATGCTTCCCTCATTTTGAGTTGCCCCCTCGTCTTAGTGGTGGAATGTGCTCAATTACCTGGAATTTTATTTGCGATATATTGTGTTTAGTCTGATGAAAATGTGCCGGTACTGGAAGGAGAAGGTTTTGTTTCCTAATGTTGGACTTGTGCTGACAAATTCGGTTTCTGATTGTTTGGGTAGTTTCCCCTACATATAGTAAACAGCAGGGACATTTTAAAAGATACACCACAAAGGTGGAATCACAACTGAAGTATTCTCAAATGGGAAACGATCTGCCTGAATACGGATGGGAAAATTGTGATCCCCTCAATGCATTTGTGCATTGTGCACAGTGTAGACACGGAAATGTCCCTTTCCTTTGTGTGTTGAGGAAAGTTTGTCTAGGTATCCTTAAGTTTGAACCTACATCTGCTTTCACTAGTATATCTCTTAGATTTTATGGGCGCCTATTGCACATCAGTACTGGATTATTAAATTCTGGTATGTCTATGCCTAGTATTTACCTGCCTGAGAAGTCAATACATGTTATTAGCATAGATAATTCCACACTGTTGAAATATGTCTTCGCTTATAAATCTTTGACACATGTATACTTTGTTTTATACTTTGTATACTTTGTTCTGAAGAAGGCCACACTTTGCCGCAATTTTCTATGTGAAATAAAAACAAGTTGAATTGCAACAAGCCAGAGTTTGATCTGTAATTTACTGTATTATGGGGTGGGAACCCAGGCAAACTTAGTGGTGTGCAACTCACACAACATATAAAATAATTGTAACAAGTGTGGCAGTAATAATAATAATAATAATAATAATAATACTACATCAATATCTGACAGCAATAAACCTACTGTCTCACATAACTCTTCCTGCAATGACTGAGAATCTCCACAATGAATATGAACTTACTTCAGATTTTATGGATTTTCCTGACAAACCAGTTCCGTATTGATGAAAATCATGTTGCATTGTTTTCTTGGAAATATTTTTCATAGAAATAAATGAAAGGAAAACCAATAAAGTAATGAATCACATTTACAATACGACACAGCAGCCTCCCGGGGTAGAGAACCTCAGTGAGGTAATCAGGAGCAATGTCACTGCCTGTATATATAGTATATCCACATAGTGAAGAGAATGGGCTGTGGAAATCAATTGTAAGAAAAGTTTTACCAATACCTCAGGTGTCTCCTGTGACCGAGATCTCTGAGGAGGAAAACTTCTCATAAGGATTTGCTGTCTAGAGATCAAAAAAGTAAAACTTTACCAACTACAGATAACTTCAAGCAACATAAAGTTTCCTGACACTTTCAGAACATTTCAGAATAATCTGCCCTGTGTGCACATGAGGAATAGAGATGTGCAAATCTATTCACAGATTCGGAGATTCATCAAATTGAACCTGATCTTTTCTGGTTTGGTTCATAAAAATCTTTTTTACTGAGGTATTGACAACGGGAAAAAAGCAGCATGGAGGAAGGAGAGGCCCTATCACATGACTCAGACAGCAACTGGGAGAGGGCTTAACCTGATTGGCTGACAGGCAGCCTCTATGAGCCAATCAATGTGCACTAAAGAAAGGAGGTGCCTGTAAACAGAGAGAGAGCAGGGATCAGCAACCTTTGGCACTCCAGCTGCTGTAAAACTACAATTCCTAGCATGCAAACATGCTTGGCCGTTCTTCTTACTAGCATTGAAGTGAATGAAGCATTCTGGGACGTTTCTGAACAGCTGGAGTGCCGGAGGTTGCTGATCCCTAAGCTAGAGGATGGTCATTGTGAGCTTAGTCTTTGACCAGAAAGGACCATCTCTGCAGGAGGACAATTATCAATCATTTAGGGAGCCATTATCTAGTTCTAGGGGATAGATTAGGGCTAGTAGAAGGAAGGATAAGAATTTGGGTAGGGGGGTTTTAGCAGAGAGGGAAAAACAGGAACAAGAGCTGCCTAGCTGGGCAGTGAAGAGCTGGGGCTGGCTGGACCTTGAAGTACACCCTATAAAAGCCACAGCTGATATAAGGGAGCACACAGAAGCAATCGGTAGTGTTCAGTCACAACCAGGCAGGAGAAAATTTCAGTCAGTTACGGCCAAGCGGTAACCACAGTTTGCGGTGGCAACACTAACAGCAGAAACTGTTACACCTAATGATGTATCACATCGTTTTATGTTTTTTGTTTTTTTCATTACCAAAGTTTGTCCATTATTTAGGGGGTGGGTGCAGCATCTGTCCTCATCAGTGAGTTTACATAAGCAATCGGCAGGAACAAGTAATCACCCATAACACCATGCAGCAAGCCAATCAGCAGATAACCAAACTTGACCAAGAACCTGAACCCCATAGAAGTCAATAGGGACCCAAACTCTGGTGCTGTAAAAGGGCTGTAAAAAAGTCATAGAAAGGGCTAGAGGGCTGCAATCAAAATTGGATAAGGAAAAGACTTAAAATAACATAGAACAGAAAAACATTAAAAAATAATACTCTTGAATCAGGAGGTGGAGGTCCAAGTGGAGTAGTGGGTTGAGGAGGCAGTGGAAGTGGTGCCATAGGTGGAAGAGGAGGAGGAGGTAGCCAACACTGTTTTTGTGTTTTTTTCTATTTAATTTTCTTAGCCAGAGGAAATTAGCAAATATTTCAAAAACTTGATTTAGAAGGTTTAGGCCCCTTTCACACGAGCGTGTTTTCCGCACGGGTGCAATGCGTGACGTGAACACTTAGCACCTGCACTGAATTCTGACCCATTCATTTCAATGGGTCTGTGTACATGAGCATTTTTTTTCACACTTCAGTTCTGTGTTGCGTGAAAAATGCAGCATGTTCTATATTCTGCGTTTTTCACGCAGCCCTGGCCCCATGGAAGTGAATGGGGCTTCAGTGAAAAACACATTGCATCCACAAGCAAGTGCGGATGTAATGTGTTTTTCACTGATGGATGCTAAGAGATGTTGTTTGTAAACCTTCAGTTTTTTTATCATGCGCGTGAAAAACGTATTGCACCCGTGCGGAAAAAACTGAACAACTGAACGCAATTGCAGAACTGACTGAACTTGCTTGCAAAATGGTGCGCGTTTTCCTGAATGCACCCTGAACGCATCCGAACCTAATCCGTCACGATCGTGTGAAAGAGGCCTTACTGAATTTCTCAAAAATATTTGATTCAATACAAATTTATTTGTGACAAATTGTGTTGAAAACAGCTATTTCCTGTCTGGAGAGAGCCTGTATAGTGGTGTAGAACACTGTGTCTTGCAGAAACACGCATAGGGAGTCTGCTGTGGTAGTGAAACAATACTGTGAGTCAGTATGACACGCAGATAACAGGCGTCCCTCTGAAAATCACGTCACACGTCACTTATTTAGTCAGTTACAGGGCCGAAACTGACCAAATAACTTAAAGGGAACCTGTCATCACCGAAACACCCCCTGAACTAGAGTAAGCGTTGTATAGTGTAAGTGATGCTGAATCCGAATATGTAAGTTTTATCTTCATACTTACTTCCATTCTGACGATGTGCTCCCACAAACTTGCAGTAAAATGCACTCAGTGGACTCTTCTTTGAGTCCTCTCCATTATGTGAGTGAGCACTGGAGTCCACTGAGTGCATTTTACTGCAGGTTTGTGGGAGCACAGCGTCGGAATGGAAGTGAGTATGAAGATAAAGCTTACATATTCGGATTCAGCATCACTTACACTATACAACGCTTACTCTAGTTCAGGGGGTGTTTCGGAGATGACAGGTTCCCTTTAAGTGTGAACCCAGCCTTACATGTCAATGTTAATGCCAGTTAAGAAGAAACGTGCAGAGGCCCAAGATTCTACTATAGCGTGAGAGTGCACCCCTTTTAGACCGTCAGATGATTCCACAAATTTCCACAGAATCTTTTCTGTTACACGCTGATACGGTACAAGTGGAACCCCCCTGACAGAGTAGAGAGGGCGTCAGCAGTAAATTTGTGTTAATGTCACTGATTATTTATTCTGATTCATCATAAAAACAACCCTGAAAAAAACAGATTCTGTCTTTTATGCTTCCTCCTTCACATGGTCAGCATTTGGTCTGTAATCCATCCGTATTGCTAAAGCCAAAAAAAGCAGGAGTAGATCCAAAACAGAGATGACACGTGAATAGAATATTTGCATGTCTTGTGTGTTTTGTACCCACTCCTGCTTTTAGCTACCAAATCATCAGCCAATCCTGATGCAAAATAGGTACCATGTGATACAGGCCTTATAACTGCCACAAAGGCACAGGATCCATTGTGTGTCTCATTTTTCCGTCCTTTTGACAGGTCAGAAGAAGGGTAAAATAAATGGAGATGTCATCAAGGCCAAAAAGGAAAAACAGTGGTCCCTTGATAAAATGTGGAGGATGGGAACAGCAAAAGGAGTCCACAGAGTAGCCCAGAGACAGAGTACAGAGGTGGCAATGGCATGAGGAGTCCATACAATAACTCAGTGACAGAGTGTTGAGGTGAAAACAGCATGAAGAGTCCACACAGCGGCCCAGTGACAGAGTGGTGAGGCAGCAATAGCATGATAAGTCCAAACAGTGGCCTAGTGACAGAGAAGTAAGGTGGTAACAACATGAGGAGTCATCAGAGTGGCTTGGTGACAGAGTGGTAGGGTGGAAAAAGCATGTGGAGTGATTAGAGTGCCCCAGTGACAGAGTGGTGAGGGCCGACAGTATGAAAAGTCCACACAGTGGCCCACTGACAGAGTGCTGAGGTAACAACAGCATGAGGAGTCCACACAGTGGCCCAGAGCACATCAAAAACTAATCAACAACCCCATATTTAAAATATAAATTTATTTCAATGTATTAAAATTCACAGACATATATGGTGGTAGTCAGGTATTACAGTAGATAAGTAACAACACAGAACAACCACAGCGGTCGACATCAACACAGTCTATTGCACATAGTAGTATGAGGACTAGCTATCCACATGTATGCAGCATATAAATAAATAAAGTGAATGTGCAAAAATCCATATTACAAGTCCTTCATAATCGCACGCTAAGACATTATAACATTTAAAGTACAAGTGTACATAGAGTCTGTTATCCCGACGTGCGTTTCACTCACAGCTTCATCAGGAGATAAAAAACAGCATGAAGTGACAGAGTGGTGAGGCAGCAACAGAGTGGTAGGGTGGAAAAAGCATGTGGAGTCATTAGGGTGGTGAGGTGGCGACAGAATGAACAGTCCACACAGTGGCCCACTGACAGAGTGCTGAGGTAGCAACAGCATGAGGAGTCCACAGAGAACATGCCAATGGCCCAGTGACAGAGTACTGAGTTAACAACAGCATAAAGAGTTTACACAGTGGCCCAGTGAGCACTGAGGTGGCAACAGCATAAGGAGTCCACATGGTGGCTCAGTGACAGAGCAGTGAGGTGAAAAAAGCATGAGGAGTCATCAGAGTGGGCCAGTGACATAATGGTGGGGTAAAAACAGCATGAGGAATTTTCAGAGTGACCCAGTGACATAGTGTTGCGGTGGCGACAGCTTGAGGAGTCCACACAGTGATCCAGAGACAGAGTGTTGAGGTGGTAACAGCAATGGCACATGCAATGACCCAGTGACAAAGTGCTCAGGTGGCAACAGCATAATGAGTGCACACAGTACCCCAGTGACAGAGTGCTGAGGTGGCAAGAGCATGAGGAGTCCATACAGTGGCTTAGTGACAGAGTGTTGCGGTGAAAACAGCATGAGGAGTCCACATGTTGGCCTAGTGATAGAGTGGTGAGGTGGCAATAGCATAAAGTGTCCTCACAGTGGCCCAGTTACAGAGTGCAGAGGTCAAAAAAGCATGAGAAGACATCAGAGTGGCCCAGTGACAGAGTGGCGAGGTGGCAACAGCATAATGAGTCATCAGAGTGTCTCAGTGACAGAATATCGAGGTGGTAGCAGCATGAGGTGTCCATAAAGTGGCTTAGTGACACAATGCTGAGGTGGCAACAGCATGAGGAGTCTATACAGTGACCCAGAGACAGAATGCAGAGGTAGTAACAGCAGAAGATTTCACACAGTGGCCCAATGACAGAGTGCTGAGGTAAAAAAAAACATCAGAAGACATCAGAGTGCCCCAATGACAGAGTGGTGAGGTGTCAACAGCATAATAACTTTCTGGGCACCTCATGCTGCTGCCACCTCAGTATTCTGTAACTGAACCACTCCGATAACTCTTTATGCTTTTGCCACCTCACTACTATGTCACTAGGCCACTCTAATGTCTTCTCATGCTGTTGTGACTGGGCCACTGTGAGGACACTTTATGCTGTTGCCACCTCACCACTCTGTCACTGGGTGACTTTGTGGACTCCTCATGCTGTTGCCGCCTTAGTACTCTTTCACTGGGCCACTGTGTGGAATCCTCATGCTGTGAAACCTCAGAACTCTGTCACTGGGCCACTGTGTGGACTCGTTATGCTGTTGCCACCCTGCCACCTCACTACTCAATGAGATACCATGTTCACTCCTCATGCTGTTCCTACCTCAGAACTCTATCACTGAGCCAGTGTGTGGACTCCTCAAGCTGTTGCCATCTCAGCACTCTGTCATTGGGCCACTGTGTAGACTCCTAATGCTATTGTTAACTCTGTGTCTCTATGATAACTCCTCATGCTTGTTCCGCCCCACCACTCTGTCACTAAGCCACTCTGATTACTCATTATGCTGTTGTTACCTCAGCATTTGGTCAGTGGGCCTCTGTGTGGACTCTTCATGCTGTTTTCGTCTCACTAATCTGTCAGTAAGTTCCTCTGATAATTCATGCTGTTGCCACCTCACCACTCTGGCACTGGGCCACAGTGTGGACTTCCCATGCTTTTGCCATCTTAACACTCTGTCACTAAACCACTGTATGGACTCTGTATGCTGTTTCCACCTCAGCACTCTTTCACTGGACCACTGTGTGGACTCCTCATGCTATGAAACCTCAGCACTCTGTCACTGGGCCATCATGTGGACTTTTTATGCTGTTGCCACCTACGCACTTTGTCACTGGGCCATTGTGTGGACTCCTTCTGCTGTTACCACCTCTGCATTCTGTCAGTAAGCCACTGTATGGACTACTCATGCTGTTGTCACCTCAGCACTCTGTAACTGGGCCACTGTGTGGGGAATTCTCTTGCTGTTGCCACTTCTCCTGCTGTTGCCACGTCACCACTCTGTCACTTAGCCATGTGGTGACAGAGTGGTGGGGTGGAAAAAGCATGAATAATAATCAAAGTGGCCCAGTGACAGAATGGTGGGGTGGAAAAAGCATGAGGAATCATCAGAGTGACCCAGTGACAGAGTGTTGAGGTGGCAACAGCATGATGAGTCCTCACAGTGGCCCATAGACAGAGTTCTGAGTTGGCAACAGCATAAGGAAAACATACAATGGCCCAGTGACAAAGTGCTCAGGTGGCAACAGCATAATGAGTGCACACAATGGACCAGTAAAAAAGCATGAGAAGTCCACATGGTGGCCCAGTGACCGAGTGGTGAGATGGCAACAGCATGAGGTTTGCACACAGTGGACAAGTGACAAATTGTTGAGGTGGCAACAGCATGAAGAGTCCACAAAGTAGCACAGTGACAGAGTGCTGAGGTGGCAACAGCATGAGGAGTCCAAAAATTAGCCTACTGACAGAGTGCTATGGTATCAAAAGCATAAGGAGTCATGAGAGTGGCCCAGTAACATAGTGGTCAGGTGGCAACAGCATGATGAGTCCACAAAGTGGCCCAGTGACAGAGTAACGAGGTGGCAACAGCATGAATAGACATCAGGGTGACTTACTGACAGGATTATGAGGTGGAAACAGCATGAAGAGTCCACACATTGCCCCAGTGACAGTGCTGACGTAATAAAAGCATGAGAAGACATCAGAGTGGCCCAATGACAGAGTGGTGAGGTGGCAACACCATGAGGAGTGCACACAGTGGTCCAGTGACAGATTGCTGAGGTGGCAACAACATGAATAGTCCACAAAGTAGCGCAGTGAAAGAGTGCTGAGGTAGCAACGTCATGAGAATTCCACAGATTGGCCCACTGGCAGAGTGCTGAGGTATCAAAAGCATCAGCATTCATCAGAGTAGCCCAGTGGTAGAGTTCTGAGGTGGCAACAGCATGAGTAGACATCAGAGTAACTTACTGACATAGTGGTGAGATGGAAAAAGCATGAAGTGTCCACACAGTGGCTCACTGACTGAGTGCTTGGGATAACAACAGTATGATAAGACAACAGAGTGGCCCAGTGAGGTGTCAACAGCATAAAGAGTCATCAGAATGGCTGAGTGACAGAGTGGTGGGGTGGAACCAGCATGAGGAGTTATCAGAGTGGTTAGGTGGCAACAATGTGAGTAGTCCACACAGTGGCCCCGTTACACAGTGCTGACTTAACAACAGTATGATGCATCTACACAGTGGTCCAGTGACAGAGTGCTGAGGTGGCAACAGCATAAGGAGTCCACACAGTGGCCCAGTGACAAACTGCTCAGGTGGCAACAGCATACCCAGTCAACACAGTGGCCCAGTGACAGAGTGCTGAGGTAACAGAAGCATGGGATATCCATAAAGTGGCTAAGTGACAGAGTGCTTAGTTGGTTACAGCTTGAGGAGTTCACATGGTTACTCAGTGAAAGAGTGGTGAAGTGGCAACAGCTTGATAAGTCTATAAGTCCAAATGAAAGAGTGGTAAGGTGGCAAAATCATGAGGAGTGCACACATTGGCCTACTGACAGAGTGTTGAGGTGGCAACAGCATGAGGAGTCCACAGAGTGGCCCACTGACAGAGTGCTAAGGTATCAAAAGCATAAGGAGTCATCAGAGTGGCCCAGTGATAGAGTGGTAAGGTGGGAACAGCGTGAGCAAAAATCATGAGGAGTGCACACAGCGGCTTACTGACAGGGTGGTGAGGTGGAAACAGCTTCAGGAGTCCACTCAGTGGCCCACTGACAGATTGGTGAGGTGGCAACAGCATAAGAAGCCAGAGTGGCCGAGTGACAGAGTGGTGGAGTGAAAACAGCATGAGGAGTCATCAGAGTGGCCCAGTGACAAAGTGCTTAGGTGGCAACAGCATGAGTAGTCCAAACAGTGACTTAGTGGCAGAGTGTTGAGGTGGAAATAGCATGAAGAGTCCAGACAGTGGCCCAGTGACAGAGTGCTGAGGTGGGAACAGCATGACGAGTCCACACGGTGGTTTATTAACAGAGTGGTGAGGTGGTAACAGCAAGATAAGTCCACACAGTGGCCTAGTAACAGAGTACTGAGGTGGAAACAGCATGAGGAGTTAACACAATGGTCCAGTGACAAAGTGCTCAGTGACAACAGTATAACGAGTCAACACAGTGGCCCAGTGAAAGAGAACTGAGGTGGCAACAGCATGAGGAGTTTACACAGTGGCCCAGTGAAAGAGCGCTGAGGTGGCACCAGCATGACAAGTCAACACGGTGGCTCAGTGACAGAGTGGTGAGGTGGCAACAGCATGAAGAGTCCACATAGTGGCCTAATGGCAGAGTGTTGAGGTGGCAGCAACATGAGGAGTCTACACAGTGGCCCAGTTACAGAGTAGTGAGGTGGCAATAGCATAACAAGACCACACAGTGGCTCATTGACTGAGTGCTGATGAGGAAAAAGCATGAGGATTTTTTAAAGTGTCTCAGTGACAGAGAGCTGAGGTGGCAACAGCATGATGAGTTCACAGAGTGGCCCAGTGGCCCAGTAACAAAGTTCCTAGTGTGTTTGGGTCATATGCCTGGTCTTCCTCATCGCCCTGTAGCTCCTCCTGCTCCTCCTCTCCTGTCACCTTTGCAGAAAAAACACCCATTTATTTATACATTATTTGTGTGTAAATGTCCTCCTTCTCCTAGACCCACAGCTTGAGAATGTGGAGGCGGCAGTGGCGTCACTTGGCCAAGTTGCTGGTGTAGCTGGGCAGGAACCACAATTACCCTGTGGGCCGTAAAGGACATATATTTTCCTTCACCATAGTTACAGCTCCACGCGTCGGCATTGCCGTGAACTGTAGCCAACACAGACGGGCTCAAGGACTTGCCTACTTTCTGTTCAACATACGTGTGCAGGGTTGGTACTGTCTTTTTCACCCACAGGGCGGCTTGGGACTCTCCATCTTGGCTCGGCACAAGCCAACATTGCTCTGAAAGGTGTGGAGTCCACCACATCAAAAGGGAAGGACTACCTTACCAGCGACTAGGCCAGGAATGCGTGAGCTTCTGAGCCATTGGATGAGTGCACAAGTACTGTTGTCTTTTTGCAATCACCTCTGTGATCGATTGCTGACAAAATGAGTGACCAGAATTAGGAGGAGAATCAGGAGCAACAGGTCTAGTAGTTGATGGGGAGGAAACACAGCTCCCTTCTGCTGAGGCGGCGAAGCCTTGACTGTAGGAAAAGGCGTGTGGGCTATTGGGTGATGCAGCTGTTGCTGCGTCAGACTGTACCACTACATTGGAGCCACTTTATGGTGATGCTGCATGTGTTGACGCAGGGCCGGGGTTGCAACATTGGCACTCTGCCCACGCTTCATTTTCTGCCCACGTATTATGCAAATGGCCATGTATACCTCCTCCGGCGGCTTGATGAAAAATTGCCACAACCCCACCAATCCGCTCTTTCTGCCTTGTTTATGATACTACTGTGAACCCCTGCACTACTACTTTCCGAACATGGAGGCTCCTGCAATGCTGGCGGTCACCCCAGGCATGTTTGGCTCCCAATCACACACTGCTGCCCCCCTGCTGACTCACAGCCATACTACCACCTTTCTGGCTCAGCCATTGCCTCATGCGCAAGCTGCCACCCTCTTCTCCTGATGATGATGAAGCTACCTCTTCACCCGGCTCCCAAGAGTGATCGGCTACATCATCATCCACTACCTGTCACTAGTGATGATCGAGCACCGCGATGCTCGGGTGCTTTGGCCGAACACTAGGTGGTGCTTGAGTGCTCGGCCAAGCACCCGAGTATAATGGAAGTCAATGGGAGAAGACCAGGCACCCCCTGCTCTGCAGAGGGGAGGGTGTCTGGTTCATAGGGAAACGTGAGAAAATGGTGGAAACACCACTGAAATGGTTAGGGAACAGCATGGGAGGATGTCTGGATGCATCTTGGACACCGGGGTCGCTGCTATTAATTATGATGTCCGTCTATTACGCCACTTTTACGGAATGACAATAATAGCCCAAAAACCGAAGATAGCATGGATTTTAGAGGAAATATTGTTAGGAAAAATATATTTGCTTGTATGTAAAGCACAAGTGCTGCCAAAAATTACAAGGAAGAAGCACTCCGATACAACCGGTATATAACATAAAGGAGGGCCTCATTCACATTGTGGTACAATTGTTCATGATGTGGGACTCCTACACTCATAAAGCCTATGCACAAAGTGGCAGGGCTGCCAAAAATTACAAGGAACAGTCACTCCAATACACCCTTTATTACACATAAAGGAAAGCATCAGACACACCCTTGAAAAATTATGATTGATGGCCTGCTGCTGACACTCAAAAACAATAGGGGTGACATGCTGCTGCCGAGCTGACCGTCAAAAAAATTATGGTTGAGGTGCTGCTGCTTAGCTGACTGTCTAAAAACCTATGGGTGATAAGCTGCTGCCGAGATGACCGTTGAAAAAATTCTGGGTGACGTGCTGCGCTGACCGTCAAAAAAATTATGGGTGACACGCTGCTGCCGAGCTGACTATCAAAAAATTATGGTTGAGGTGCTGCTGCTTAGCTGACTGTCTAAAAAATTATGGGTGACAAGCCGCTGCCGAGCTGACCATTGAAAAAATTCTGGGTGGCATGCTGCTGCTGCGCTGACCGTCAAAAAATTATGGGTGACACTCTGCTGCCGAACAGACTGTCAACAAAATTATGGGTGACATGCTGCTGCCGAGCTGACCGTCAAAAAAATTATGGGTGACATGCTGCTGCCGAGCAGACTGTCAACAAAATTATGGGTGACATGCTGCTGCCGAGCTGACCAAAGAAGAAATTATGTGACATTCTGCTGCTACACTGACCGTCAAAAAAATTATGGTTAAGGCACAGAGGGATCGCTGAGGACGTTGACACAGTCAGCTAGGTGCTCCTTCACCATCTCCCAAAACTTTTCCCTCCTTGTGACACTACGGAACTTATCAGAGACTTTTCCACATGCAGAGCGTCCGCCTTTATTTTGAGCAGTGAGCTTTTTAGTAGACCCAGAAGTGGGATGGTAACATAGAAACATAGAACATAGAAACATAGAAGATTGACGGCAGAAAAAGACCACCTAGTCCATCTAGTCTGCCCTTTTATTATCCTTTTATTTTTATCTTAGGATAGATACATGTTTATCCCAGGCATGTTTAAATTCAGTTACTGTGGATTTATCAACCACCTCTGCTGGAAGTTTGTTCCAAGCTTCTACTACTCTTTCAGTGAAATAATATTTTCTAATGTTGTTCTTGATTTTTCCCCCAACTAACCTCAGATTGTGCCCCCTTGTTCTTGTGTTCTGTTTCTTATTAATAACACTTCCCTCCTGAACTTTATTCAGTCCTTTAACATATTTAAAGGTTTCAGTCATGTCCCCCCTTTCTCTTCTTTCCTCCAGACTATACATATTAAGAACTCGGAGTCTTTCTTGATAAGTTCTATGCTTTAGACCTTCCACCATTTTTGTAGCTCTTCTTTGGACCCGTTCTATTTTAGCAATATCCTTTTGCAGGTGAGGTCTCCAGAATTGAACACAGTATTCCAGATGTGGTCTCACTAGAGCTCTATACAGAGGGATCATTATCTCCCTCTTTCTGCTTGTTATACCTCTAGCTATGCAGCCAAGCATACGATTTGCTTTCCCCACCGCCTGGCTGCATTGGTTACTCATTTTGAGGCTGTCAGAAATGACTACCCCCAAATCCTTCTCTTCTGAGGTCTTTGTTAGCACAGAACTGCCAATACGATACTCAGATAGAGGATTTCTTCTCCCCAAGTGCATTATTTTACATTTGGAAACATTGAACTGAAGTTTCCATTGTTTTGACCACTTATCTAATAAAGATAAATCATTCTCCATATTTCCGACACCTCCTGGAACATCAACCCTATTACACACTTTTGCATTATCGCCGCTCACCATCTGTGTAGATTCATCAAAGTTGCTTAAAACCCCACAGAGGTCAGACATCATTGTCCACTTGTCGCTTGTGAAGAGCGGAAGCGGCGGCTGGGGACTGTGTAACGAGGGACAGCCGCCGCCATCAGGCTGGGAAAAGCCTTGGTGTCCACCAGCCTAAACGGCAACATTTCCAGGGCCAGCAATTTGGAAAGTTGTGCCTTTAGAGCTATGGCCTGTGGGTGGGTGGCAGGGTATTTGCGCTTGCGTTCAAATGCCTGCGGTAAGGACATTTGAACGCGGCGCTGGGACACTGAAGTGGACGTGCTTGCTGATGGTTTCTGCGAAGGTCCAGGTGAAGGGCGGGAGGCATCTGGGCATGCGTCTTGGACAGCACGTAACAGAGGGGTAGAGGAGGCAGTGGTGTGACCTGCAGACACAGATCGTGGACCCAGGCGTTCGGCCCACCTATTAGGGTGCTTTGCTGACATGTGGCGGATCATGCTGGTGGTGGTCAGGCTGCTGGTGTTTACGCCCCTGCTCATCTTGGTACGGCACAAGTTGCAAATTACAATACGTTTATCATCAGCACTTTCCTAAAAAAAACGCCGACTGCAGAGCACCTAACCCTTGGCAAGAGAGATTGCCTCAAGGGACTGCTCCAGGGAACAGTTGAGGGCCTGGTTGGCATGGCCTGCCTTCTCCCTTTTGCCACCCCACTGCCTCTTCCAGCCTGCTGCGGTGCTGTGGATCCCTCCCCCTCTGTACTGCTGTCCTTGCTCGGCTTGCCACCTCCCCAGGTTGGGTCAGCAATTTCATCGTCCATCACCTCCTCTTCCAATTCCTCACTCTGGTCCTCTCTGGTCTGGTCCCTGACATGGTGACCTAACAAGAACCTGACTTATCTGCATCTGATTCTCATCATCAACCTCTTGAGGCACTAGTTGCCCATGACTTATTGGCAACTGTGTCTCATTGTCATCATGCACCTCGCCAGACACTAATTGCCGTTCCCCACGGTCATCTTCTTCAGATTGTAGATGCTCAATAGTTTGGGAATCAGGGCACAATATCTCCTCATGTCCCACTTCAAGCGGCCTTGGCGAGAGGCCCGAGCCAAGGAACGGTGATTAAAAAAGCTCCTCGGAATATCCGAATGTGGGATTAGTTCTTTGCCCAGACTCTGCATGGTGGGAGGAAGGAGGATCAGGGTGAGGATATGGTTGCCCAGACTCTTGGCTACTGAGACTGGACTTTGTGGAAGAGGGGGTGGTGCTTAACCAACTAGAAGCATTATCAGCTGAAATCCAACCGACTACCTGCTCACACTGGTGTGGTGACAAGAGTTGTGTCTTGCGCCACCCTGCAAACTGATACATGAAGCTAGGAGTTTTGGATGACTTTGTTTCTTGTGCTCTGCCAGCAGGCACAGTATGACCCCACCCAGAGCCATGACCTCTGCGTTCACCATCAGCAGCACGTCCACTTCCCCGTCACTTACTGCTCGCCTTGCGCATATTGTATAGTATATATTGAACTTTGTCACAAGTACAGTAGTGCAGATTTTTATTAAGTGTATGATCAGAAAAATTTCACCGAATGTCAAATATTTAGAATGCGCAAATGTTATACAGCAGACGCAAATTAGTAACTGTGACCTTAATTAATGGCAGAAAAAATAGCAATGGATGCCAGGTGTATATAAACTACAGAACGGTTCAAATGCACACGCTGTGCACATGCTGGTAGCGTCAGGCACAATTGTGTTCTTTTTGCCCCAAATGTAAAAAAAAAATGCAGCCATATATAACAATGGGCTTTTGTGTCTTTTGAACAGAACTACTAGCCCTGCCTAGCCAAATCCTATCCCTACACAATATGTGCCTCCTTGCGCAAATGCTATACAGCTGGCGCAGCTGAGGAACTGCGGCCTTAATTAACGGCAGGAAAAATAACAAAGGATGTCAGGTATATAGTATACAGAGAGTAATACACCATGCACCAGAAGCGCAGGTGGCGTTAATGTCAGGCCACCTTGCACAATTTATACCCCCCCAAAAAAAATAAAAATAAAAAAATATTGTAGCAGATATCACAAGGGCTTTTGGGTCTTTTGAACAGAAATACTATCACTTCCTAGTGTTCTTCTCTCCCTACACTATGTGTCCCTCCTTGCAGCAGCTCTCCCTGACTTGGTCCGAGCCGGTCACATGTCACCGATGCAATATAGCACCCGATGACGCTTTCCCGGGCAGCCAATCAGTGTAATGCCAGTACCTCCCCACACGCTAATTGGCTAACTGGTCCCGAGTGCCGCCATGTTCGGCCGAATACTATATTATACTACTTGTCACAAAACTCTCATCATCACTACTTGCCCACCTTCTAGAGGAAGCAGCGGTTGTCTCCTCCAGAACTTGGCTGGGCAGTAGCTGCTGACTGTCCCCTAGAAGCTCGTCCTCGCTGAAAAGTGAAGCCAAGCTGACAGAATATAATACTTATCGAGCTGAGGGAACCAAAAATGAGGTAGGTTGAGGACAGGTGGGGGCACAGAGCTTGTTCCCATACCATACCAACTAAGCGTTGTGTCAGAGGAACTGTTACGAACGTGTCAGGACATACTGACAGTTCTGCAACAGGTTGCAGGAGGTCGTTGAGATTGGCAACCCGTGGGTTAATCTGACAGGTTCTCCTTTGTTTGTTCTGTGGTTGCTGGCATTCACCACACCCTCCCCCTTCAGGTTTAGGTGTCTTTTTCATTAAGCCTTTCCTATTTAGTGCTATTTCTCCCACCATACCTTGCGGTTTATACTTTCTGTGGTATCTGTGGCCTGCTGTTGTGTGACTCTCTGTGGAGATCCCGTTGCTGCCATTAGCTTCAGGAAAGTTAAGTGTCCTCTTTCCCTTTCGTGTATTTGTGTTTTCCTTCCCTGTGTTTTGGTGTTTGGCCCTGAGGGGAGACTACAGTTCATCTAGGTTGGTGGAGGAACAGTTTGTCTCATTCCAGTCACTAGCTTCAGGGTCCTTCAGGGACAGTTAGGGTCCCAGGTTTCTAGCGTATGAACTCACCTACCTTCTAGGCCTGTTCATACTGGTAGTTAGCCTTAACTGGAGTCAGGGTTTCCCTAGGAGGTGTCCATCTACCTTCACTAGTTTCCAGGCCTTATCCCATTTCCTTTCCCCCCTCTCCCTCCTGCGCTTCGTGTGGAATCTTCCCCCCACACCAGAGCGTGACAGAAACCCACCGACTTCTATCTGAGGGTGTATAAGGTCACGTGCGATGAAGTTGAAGACCGAGTCAACCATTCAAGGACCGCTGGGTTGCTGGTCAAAACACAACCACTAGATGACACTGTAAACTCAGGCCTGTCGTTCTGACTGCTGCTACAACCCCCCCCCTTCCTTCTTCTGCTGCTACTTCTATCTGTGCCAGAAACATTTCAGCCACTGCCCGTTCCCTTAGAAGGGCCTGTCACATGTCTGTCCGACATACTGCAAATTAAAAGAAACTGCAAGGATAAAATCTGGTTATATCACACAGCACTCTCACCCCAATAACAAGCAAGTATTGATGGAATTGCTGATGTATCATATAGTGCAAACAACCTAAAAGCAGTAGTATTAGGCTTCATTCACACGTCCGTATGTGTTTTCCGTTCCGTATATTGTGGATCCGCAAAAAAAACGGATGATGTTCCGTATGACATCCGTTTTCCATTTTTTTTGTGGATCCATTGTAACAATCCATATCCTTGTCAGCAAAATGGACAAGAATAGGACATGTTCTATCTTTTCTGTGGAACGGAAATACGGAGATACGGAAACTGAATGCATACGGAGTACCTTCCGTTTTTTTTGCGGACCCATTGAAATGAATGCTTCCGCATACGGTCCGCAAAAAAAACGGAACGGACACGGAAGCACAATACGGACGTGTGAATGAAGCTTTAGAGTAATTTGGATCACCAATCAGTGCAGCAAGGTACAATAGAATCGCTCCTATTACCCAGGCTGTACACTATTGGTCCCTGCTCTCTCCCTATAGTGTGGAAAATGCCTCTCTATCTTTTCTGTACACTATGAATGATCTTTCCCTGAACTTCTCAATCGTTTTTTGCAGAATAAAATATTTCCTAGCATTGTCCCTAGTACCTGTCAGGTCTCTCCCTGCACTATGTTCACTGGAAAATGGTGGAGATCAAGATGACTGAGGCTATTTATATGTGACATCATATGGGCTGACTGGCTGCATGCATGGCATTGTGGATTATCCCTCATTCCCAGAGTTCTTAGTTCCTCGTTCTAACATGACATGTGCAGTAGCCATTTTAGAAAGGTTTTTTTTTTTTTTTTAGGTGGGTGACATTGGGAAATGAAAAACAGAACAGACAAACTGCGCTGGAGTATAACAATGGCTGGGTGTGGCCGGTATACTTCTCTATTCAGCCGAAGGTGGTGCAGACAAGTACTGTGGAATCCATGCCTGGTTCATTTTAATGAATGTGAGCTTGCACCCTCTGCCACTCTAAACACATATTCGGACAATACACTTGCTGCAGGCAGGCCAGCACCTCCGTAAAAGCGTAAAGGGCAAGATCAGGCCATGTGCCCAATTTGGAGACCCAGAAATTACATGCGGCAGACATATGCTCATGTACTGTTCCATCATGTTGTTGAAACGCTACCTCCTGCTAAGACAGTCCATATCAGATGGTAGTACTGGACGTTGTGGCATGCTGACAAAGCTTTTCCACATTTCAGACATGTTAACTTTCCTTCTGAGGTTCTGGTGTTAACGCAGGTCCTCTTCCTCATCATCATCATCCACATCCTCCAAAACTGTGCCCTGGCTGGACAGTTGTGTACCTGGCCACAGTTGGTGCAGGAACCCACCCTCTGAGCCACATCTGGACGACTGGCCTGATAACCGCGGGGATGATCACTTTTCCTCCTCTTCTTCCTCCTGTGCCACCACCTCATTCATCATCGCCTGAAGCCTTTTTTCAAGGAGTCATAGAAGTGGGATAATAATGCTAATGACGGTGTTATCAGTGCCGGCCCTGTTGGTGGAGTACTCGAAACAGTACAACATGGTACACACGTCCTGCATTGATGTCCACTTGTTGGTGGTGAAGTGGTGCTGTTCCGCAGAGGAAGTCACCCGTGCAGGTTGCAGCTGGAGCTCCACTATCTCCTGCTGCTGCTCGCACAATCTCTCCAGCTTGTGCAAGGTGGAGTTCCACCTTGTGAGTAGATCATATATGAGGCGGTGAGCGGAAAGACAGAAGTTACACTGAAGTGCAGATAGGGGAAAAGCAGCAGTGTGAAAACACTGAAAGAGCGCACAGACAGCCCTCACTTTCTGCAGCAGCTCTGACTTATCGGGGTAATTCTTTAGGAACCTCTGCACCACCAAATTCAGCACATGTGCCAGGCAAGACATGTGCATCAAAGTGGCTAAGCCCAAAGCTGCTACAAGATTTTACCTGTTATTGCACACCACCAGGCCGGGCTTGAGGCTCAGCGGCACCAACCACTTATTGGTGTGTTCTTTGATACCTGTCCACACCTCCTGCGTGATGTGGGGTTTTTCTTCCAAACAGATGAGTTTTAGAACAGCCTGCTGTCATTTCCCCCTGGCTGTCCTGAAGTTGGTAATGCAGGTGTTACGTTGACCAGATGAGGAGGCAGTAGAGGAGGAAGTAGAGTAGGAGGAAACGAGAAGCGTCCAGCAATCCACAGTGGCGGTAGGACAACCACCTCCACCTCAGGCCCAATCAACAAGGTTTTTAGCTGTGGGCACTTTTAAACCATCACAGTCATGATCGCATTGGCATGCAGTGGACACCAGAAGCAGCTCTTACAGGCAGGGACAGTACATGTCTCTCTCGGCTCACTGCTTCAATGATTTTTGTGGCAGTGGTGAGACACCCGTTCTGCAAAAAGAAAAAAATATTCTTTTAAACCAACCCCACACACACACATGAGTGTGTCAGCCTTGCTCCATCAACTGGCATTTATCTGCTTCTTCCACTTCCATGGACACTCTCCTATTCCCAACAGCAGCAGGGCCTAGCATTAATGCCGCTCCCCCTCTATCCTATCACATATGTTAAGTAAAGCGTTTCTACACTGTGTTGGAGCTGATAGGCCTGGACGTGAGTATCCCCAAAGCCAAGCAGTTGCTAAAGTACATAAAGCAGCAAACATCCCACTGGCTGTCAAAGACAATAGCCAGAACATTGTGGCTGCCCTGAATAATTGGGGGAATAAACACATGCTCCCTCCATGGTGCATGTCATCAACCTAACTGTGCAACACTTTTTAAATAATCACTCTGTCTTGCCAATGTGCTGCAATTTCCAGGAGACTGTCCAAGCATTTTAGCTATTCTTTTATGCGAGCAATGCTCTCCTAGACTTGCAACGACAGAATGGTCTGCCGCTACAATGCTTAAAGGGGTATTCCCATCTCACAAATGTAGTCTGTATAGTTAGATATAGCCATACCAATATTATTACTAATAGAATGTATTTATATAAAATGTACCGTTTAGAAGATTTCCCTATTTGTATATCCATTGTCCCACACACATCAGTCAGGCCGTTGCCCCTAGTTACGACCACCGCGGCCATGTAGTAGTGGTGTCCGGCTTGCTCTTGTTTAAACCCTCTCTGAGGTAACTGCTGTATTGTGAACACACATTACATGAACATGCGCAGACACATCTTAGGGTTGTAGCATTTTTGTCTACGTTTCCAAAACGCAGAGAAACGAATCCTGTTCCAATATCAACTAATCTCTATGGAGCAGGATCCGTTTATAAAGTCTGCTTTGGACAGATCCTGACCATTGGGTATAGGACTGGTAGCGTCCAAAACGCAGATGTGAAAGTACCCTAAGATGTGTCTGCGCATGCTCATGTAATGTGTGTTCACAATACAGCAGTTACCTCAGAGCGGGTTTGAAAAGGATCAAGCCGACCACCACTACTACATGGCCGCGGTGGTCGTAACTAGGGGCAACGGCCTGACTGATGTGTGTGGGACAATGGATATACAAATAGGGAAATCTTCTAAACTGTACATTTTATATAAATACATTCTATTAGTAATAATACTGGTATGGTTATATCTAACTATACAAACTACATTTGTGAGATGAGAATACCCCTTGAATCCGTGACATGACAACTTGCTAGAATTAAACATTGCACCTGCTCGAGCACATGTGACAAAGCATCATATGAATTGCAGTGCTCTTTTGGATATGGACTACCAATCAGACTTAGGTCTCATGCACACGACCATTACCCGGCCGTGGCCGCATTGTGGCCTGCCCACGGCGGGTCCACAATACACAGGCATGGGCCGTGCGCACCCTGCATCACGGATCGCAGACCCATTCCATTAAATGGGTCCGCAATCCCGGAGATGTGGTGCGATGTGGAACGGAGGTACGGATCGGAATCCCACGAAAGCACTACGGAGTGCCTCCATGGGGTTTCTCTTCGTGCCTCCGCACCGCAAAAAATAGAACATGTTCTATTTTTTTGCTGTGCAGACGGATCACGGACCCATTCAAGTTGAATGGGTCTCCATCCGTCCTGGCCACCGCACGGATGTTGCCTGTCCCCAATGCACGGAACGGCCACACAACGGCCATGTGCATGAGCTCTTACTATTAGTATTGGCCATATACCTATATGATATGACACCTATCCCTTGGTTGAACTTGATGGACTTACATATGTCTTCTTTCAACCATAATAACTATGTAACTAATATCTCTACACATCAATTATTAGCACTATTTCTGTACATCAATTATAGTGGCAATACATTGGAACATTGTAAAACAGCTGTTTTTTGGGCCCCGTGAATATGAAATGCTTTTTAATTGCATTATGATTTTTTTTTTGAATTATGAAATGCAGATATTTTATGATTATTATTTTATTTTTTTCTATATTGTATTGTAATTGGTTGATTAAATACATTTCCTGTTTAACATATAATCCAGAAGGACGAATGCCTATTATATATTTTCAAGAAGTAGTTGTAGTAGTAGTAGGCCACAATTGTCCCTGCTGGCTGTTGAAAGGTGCAACATTATCATTGAGAAGAAAGAGAATAAGATCGTGGGATGGATGGTTCACTCCTCTCAGTCAAAGCAGGATGACTTGGAGGTGACTTCGGAATCTGAGACTGTTCCATGGGGTCACAGCATTCCTCCTGCTTTTCTTCCTTGCAGTCCCAAAGAAGGCTTTCAGTGGAGTCCTCACAGTCTTCACTGCCCCTTCCTAGTTGGGCCCCACCACGTCAGAGATAGTCAAGAGAGTCTCTTTGTTGATGATTTGTGTGAGAGTAGTCAGCCATTGTATTACCCTGAGGAGGATGTGGAAGCTGCAGGTATAGCCATGTTAGTGGTGCTAGTAGTGGCACCCATATTTGTGGTATTGGTGTTTGGGGAAGTGACAGTGGCAGTCGAGGCAACTGCATAGCAGTGAAGGTGGGCCAAGGAACCCACTATGATATCCCATAGTCTGATAGAAGTGGCAGAGAGGTGAAGACTATAATGAAAATTGTGTGCTGAAGAGGAGATAACATCAGAGAAGGAGGGTGATGAAGGCAGCAATAAAGAACAGAGGCCACGTACCTCCCAAAGACCAGTCAGGGCTATGTCTGCTTCGGGATCTTTTTATGTCACTGACACTGTGGGTGGGTTAGGCTTATATGTGCCAGAGCTAAGCAAAACTTGGGTCCCTCTTGCTCTGTGTGCGTATCTCCCATATGGCAGTTTCTTTCCACGCTCCTGGGAGACAGAAGCATTGCCCCACGCAAGCTGTATAAGAACAAAATAAGATGTAGGCAGGCAACCACAAACATAGGAACCACAGCTCTATTGAGCCACATGAAGCGGCAACTGCACATCTCATGGGCACGCAGAAGTGGCAGCCAGCTACAGAAACAGGATGCTCCTCTGTCCACAACAACAACAGGACACAGCATTGCTCACACTCCTACCACGTGTCAAGTCAAACGTTGCCATGCCATGTTGGAGCTGATCTGCCTGGGTGAGAGTTGCCACACCGGCGAGCAGTTGCTATAGAATATCAAAAAGCAAACATCCCACTGACTGTCACCCTACCGACTATAACTGGGCAAGGTGGTCAGTAACTATGGCCACAACATCCTGGCCGCCCTGAAACTGGGCAAAATAACACATGCTCCTTGCATGGTGAATGTCATAGCCTTGTCATGCAGCACTTTCCAAATAAGAACACTTACTCCAGGAGACTTTCCAAGCATTTCATACATTTTTACGTGGCGACAAATGCTCTACTGGAACTGCCGCAATAAAACGGCCTGCCACTACACCTCTTATTTTACAACATGCCAACTCACCAGAATTTAACTGCTGGAATTCAACACTGCACATACTCGAGCTTTTATATGAGCAGTGGAAAACCGTAAATGATTTTGTCATGCACCAGACAGCCTCAGCAACAGGGAAAGAGCATGTGTTGTCTCGAGGTCAGGCAGTGGCAGCTCATCCAAGGTGCCTGTCAGGTGCTCAAGCCTTCTAAGAGTCCACAAAGTTTATCAGCAGGGACAACTGCTGCATGAACAATCTCATCCCCTTCATTTTTATCTTACAACAGATGCTGATGTTCATGCAGCAGGGGACAATGGCAGAAGAAGAACAGCTAACACATCTTGCTGTTTGCCCTATAGCTGTTGTGGACCCACTAAGGGAATTAGCCATGGAGGAGGAGGAGGATGAGAAGCTACCATTGCAAGAGGAGGATCCAGAAGTGGGGAAGCAAGAGGACAATGATGATGATGGCACCCACCAGGACACCCAATCGTCTCAGTGAGGGGTGGATTCATAAATAACTGGCTCTCCAGGCACACTGGTCAGAATTGACACCTATAGACTTGCTTGCTTACACAGTGACAGGCATATCAGACTGATGACTACTGAATAGTTATGCTTTTATACCCTCTCTATCAAATAAAAATGGGGGAATGTTTTCCTCCCTCCTAAAGGGAGGTCAAATTACATTATAACCGGGAAACACTGTGTACGCAGCTTGCTGCAGCTTATTGAGAGCAGACGCCTGCCGCCAGTGTATCCAAAACAGAAACCCCTCTCCTTCCCCTCCTGGCAGGTTCACCCTCTTATGCCACTACAAGCAGCAGAAGCCACAGCAGCAGTAGCAGCATCAGCCATGTTGGTCTCCTCAACATGATGGAACAGTTTTTCCATGTTCCACACCAGACAGAGCCCACTCAGCAAGCTGACAGCTCCTACCTCAACACCTAGGTTCAGACCTTCCTACAATCTGGTGACCCAGAAGATTTATGGGCAGACAGACTGGAACAGTAGCTCGAACTTGAACAGCACACTCTCTTTCTTCTTTCTTGTCTAGCCTCCAGTGTCATCTCAGTTGTTGTGGTGGTGCGTGGAGAGGTGGCAATTGGGCAGGATTTTCAAACTCCATGCTAATGAATAGATTTGGCCTTGCTGGCAGTGCCCCATTTTGCCACTGTTGCTGCCTGCCTGCCACCATCATGCCAATGCTGTGGCTTGCTAACTAGTGTTGAGCGAGCATGCACGGCCAAACTCGCTGTTCGGCTGAGCATGCCTACGCTCGGGTCCGCTCGGTGTTCGGCCGAACAATGCTTGAATCTCTTCCCCGCACTGTGGTGTTGATTTGTACGCTAATGTGTACGCATTGTGCGTTAATGCGTACAAATTCAGTTAATTAGCATACTTTTATGAGTGAAAGTAGTAAAAGAGGAGAAGTCACGATTCTGACCTTTTTCTATTAACCAGACACCCTCCCCTCTTCCGAGTGGGGGATACCTGGTTTAGTTCCATTGACTAACATTATGCTCGGGTGCTCGACCGAGCACTCAAGCAACCCCTAGTGCTTGGCCAGAGCACCTGAGCATACGAGCACAGAGGTGCTCGCTCAACACTATTGCTAACCATATGTTCTGTATGTCTGATGTTGCCTCCATTATTCTGCCGCCTACCTGGCAATATGTACCATACCATATGACTGCTTCAGCCGTTTCTGCTCCTTGCTGTTAATTCCCTACTACTACCACCATTAATGCACAGAATCTGGCTCTCACTACCACAACTACTACTACTATTACTAATAATTTCCATAGACAATCTGCCTTGTATTTCCATGCTATGTTGCTTCTGCTGCTGCATACCACTATATTTGTACCCTTTCCACATCCACACTGCAGTGCTGTCATTTAAAAGGGATATTTTTTAAAGTTATTCACAATGACAAACTTTTTATTCCTGTGTGTGTCAAATGGGCAGGAATTGTGACTAGGCTTGAGTGAACCGACCCTCGGATCATAGATTTGAAGTCGATTTGCTCGTTCATTCAAATACTTCTGTACAGCATTAACAGTTATTGGCTCTTCTCGTCCAAAGTCACACAAGACTTTGGTGAATTTGTACTGTATTTATATTTGCAATTGAAAAAACAATTTAAAATGGCAACCTGAACTGGGCTTTAGCACCGAGGTACCAGCCAGTACCAAAGCCTAGTTTGGATTACTATTTTACATTGTTTTTCAATATGGAGATTTGGATACAGAATTAATTCACAAAAGGTTTGCGCAACTTCGGACAAAAACTCTGTACGCAAACAACGTTAGAAATTAAAGTACTTCTATGAATCGACTTCAGATCTATGATGTGAAAGTCAATTCAATCAAGCCTAATTCTGACCTCGTCACGGCATAAATTTTGAACACTTGGTCTCCCAAGCCACTTTTTAAACATTCCTATAACACTGTGTGCTTCTAAACTTCATCTGCCACCAATCAGGGGCTTTGGGACATAAAAAAGCATAACACTTGGGCCGGGTGTCTTAAATTCATGTCTTTAAATGGACTGGCTGTTAATGCTGCCAAATGTGTGTTTACCCATAGCTATGTATGTTAGTGTCACTCAGACATCATTTACTTAGTCCTAGGAGACTAGAGGGTGTTATCTTCCAATTTTTAGGGCAACTGGAGCCACTTTGGTCTGAACAAAAATTTGTCTAAACTGAACCGAATCTTGAGTCATTCGCTCATCTCTAGTTCTGACCCTTGGAACCGAACCCGATTTTAGTACAAAGGTTTTTTATAGTACAAATTAATTTCTGAAGTTATTACATGAAGTCTTGCAAGACTTCACAAGGAATTAACTTCAGCTCATTGGAGCCAGTACATTCTAATAAGTGTTAAAACAAAGTTTTATGCAAATCGACTTTGGATGAAGCATCCAAAGACAATTTGCTCATCCTTACCAGAGATCCAAGTCTTGTTTGCTACAGGTGGAGACTTTCTATGAAAGCTACGGCATGATAATCCAGTTAGTGATCATTGAGGACACAACTGCTGGATATTTTTTATTTTTTTATGCAGTTTTTTTTAGCATTGATCACATTCAAAGGCAGCAAGACTGTTATTTTTTTAGAATCAAAAACCAACATCTTTACCCCATCCACACATTCTTTATGTAGTCCTAACCAGGGTTGGACTAGCCCACCAGAGTACCAGAGATTCATCCGAGGGAGCCCACTCTCTATAGCTATACTAGGCCCTAAAGGTCCAGGAAAAAAATACTACTTGAAGCTACCTTTGCATATGATCACTTGCCACTAGGGTATAATTCCTTGAATGAAAGCCTCTGAGACTTTATTGATATGGAGGTTGGACCCGAAGAATAATTTCTTCTGATGGGCCAAAAGAACCAGAATTTGATGCTGATCTTATCATCATTATAAGGCTTAACTAGGATATAGATATATATATATATATATATATATATATATATATATATATATATAATAAAATAAAAAAGAAAACTTGTACTAAAGGTAGTGAAAATAGAGTAAAAATTCCTTTATACATAGATTATATAACTGCAAATAACTGGAGCGATTTCTTGATTTCCTTATTCCTCAGACTGTATATAATGGGGTTGATGAATGGAGTAAATACAGTATATAGCAGGGATAGGAGTTTACTAGTATTTGAGGTTTGTTCTTCTGTTGGGAAAATGTAAACAATCAGTATAGTAAAGAAGAATATGATAACTACAATGAGGTGGGAGCTACAGGTGGAGAAGGCTTTATGTCTACTGATATTGGACTGGAACCGTAAGATGGTGACAATAATATTAGTATAAGATATAATAATTATTGTGATTGGACTGAAGAGCAATGGAAAGCTCAGTATATAGTTCACTAAGTCCATAGTATAAACACCAGAACAGGCAATTTTCAATAATGGAACAAGATCACAGAAGAAATGGTCAATGACATTTGGTCCACAAAACGTCAGCTTTGATATAAATAAGGTTTCAATAAAGGATATAAAGAAACTTAACACCCAACACATGGCGGCCAATATCACACAGCATTTTTTTGTCATAATAGAAAAATAGAGGAGGGGATTACAGATGGCCACATATCTGTCATAAGACATCACGGTGAGAAGAAGACATTCTGATGCTTCTGTAACAGCAAAGACATACAATTGTGTCCTACAACTAATAACGGTAACAGTCCCCCCATTATTCAGTAGGATGTGGAGCATGCTGGGGACAATATTTGTAATTAATAAGATATCAGTAAAAGACAGTTGTGAGATGAAGAAGTACATTGGGGCATGGAGGTTCTTGCTGGTGGACACCAGGGTGATGATCAGGAGGTTCCCACATAATGTCCCACAATATATCATCAGGAGAAGACAGATTAGGTAAATTCTTAATTGTCGGCTGCTTTGAAATCCTACAATGAAAAACTCAGTGACCGTAGTCAGATTCTTCTCCTGCATAAATAGTAATAAAAGTGTTAGGAATTAGTTGTCTGATTATCGACTAGCTCAAGTAATTCATGGAACACTAGGCCCACATTATCACGATCGCTAATTGCCACAGTAGTTGGACCACAACCAACCAGACACACCCTGTGGATACGCTGTAAGGGTTTGTAATGAGACAACTGGAGGTGAGCGAATCATCCAAAATTTGCTTCGCCGAATGTTCGTCGAATTTTTCAAAAGATTTGTACTTCATACGAATCTATTCGGCTGAAGCTGCGTACAAATCATACGTTATTATGTGGTGCTCTGCGATCATTCACGCACTAATAACGAACATACAGTTGTTAAAAATGACGGGCTTTGCTGGAGCGGAATGATGGAGCAGGAGCAAAGTTCTGAGTCTGACCCCTGGCTACATATGGATACTGTATCAGCAGCTGACAGCAGATCATCCGGCTGAGACTGAGATGAGCGTGCCATCCACTCCACTACCTCATCTACTTTCTCCTCCACTACAATTTTGCATCTTGGTGAGTTACCCTGGTGGAACAATGGCCAACTATTACAAATTCTACAAGTAGAAGCTCCGGCTACAGGTCCTTCGGTACTGCTTCCCTGTCCCACCTTCTCCATTTTTTTGGAGCTCGAGGTCTGGCTGAAACAGGACCTCTTTTGCTTTTCCATGCCAGAAATTTTCACTTGACTGTGGCCCTGCAGCTTGTCTTTGTCTCTCTCGCTGTCTCTCTCCCTATTTCTCCCTATCTCTCTCCCTGTCTCTCTCCCTGTCTCTCTCCCTGCCTGATTAATATTACTAGCCCTGCACTTGCCCTGGACTAGCCCTGATATGTATTATAGATGCCCAGAACAATTACACCACAATTCAGTTCAGAAACTTCAGAACTTTACAGACAGTGCTTCTGCTCATCTCAGCAGTGGCAGCACAACGGATATCACAGGCTTACCGATTCTATGAGCCAATCAGAGCAAGCCCTTCCCACTAGGTCAGGTGACCGCTTTCTTCTCAGGCTTTTTGCCGCCTATTTTAGCACAAATGACAACTTACAGTAAAAGTTAGCTAATTAACTGGATTCATACTCATTAGCGTATAAAGTAACTTATACGTAGCATTAGCTTACAATTCATCGGACAAGTACGTAGCATATGCGTACAAAGCTTTAAGAACATTTTAAATTGAACAAAGCGAATCTGATAAATCCGGATTTGCTTCGGAGTAGAATCTATGAAAAGTCAAATAGATTCGCTCATCTCTAGAGACAACCCACTTAACAAATTGTTAGGCCTAACATATGTGGTACCAAGATAGTTCTGTTATGTGAGGGGATTCCAGGGACATGTCTTCATTTTATGTGAGTGACAAAAGCTGTGCTAAGGCCATCATTCTGATGACTATTACAGCTGACGTCCCTCTGCAATAGCTGAGATCAGACATAATTCTGATGCTGCATGTTTAATCCCTTAGATGTCACAGACAGTAAAGTGCTTTGGAAGAATAAACAATAAAGTGATTTTTTTCTATGGATAGGACTACAGTATTTTTTCTGCCATGTATTACGGAAAGAAACGGAACCGTTATGCGCCTCCATAGACATGATCGCTGGGAGCGCATGGTGACATCATCACATTTGGAATATAGGTCCTTTGGCAGGTCCTTCAGCATTAAGAGAGGAGAGACTGGCTCTGTGTGTGAAAGTGGATGAGGTCATTTTTTTCCCTCTTAAAGAGCCCTTTGCACTAGGGTACCAGACTCCTGTTTATTGGCCACAGTGATATATTGTTGTGGTTGCAGGGTGACATCTAGTATACTTTTATATTATCCAGTATATTTTAACATTTCACTGGCCCCAGCCCCCACAACAGTTCCACCATCAGCTGTATAAGAACCACCCAGTCCTGTTTTCTTACTGTCACCAAGTGTAGAGGCTGCAGTTTACAGTCGCAACCGTGCCTAGAAAGAATATGTCCTTTCTTGGTGCCATTTTGGGTGTGGCGGCATGAACAGCTGCACAGTCTCCAAATGAAAACTATGAGTGGTGGATTCTGAGCTATCACTGTCACAAGTTAACTTTTAAAGTCTTTTCAGGAGAAACTCTTGTGGAAACAGACTTCTCTTGATCTTCACTTCAGTGTTTCATTTTCATTCAGACTCAGTGAGACTACTGTAACTGATATTGAATTCAACTGATGATTAGAAGTTTGACAGAGGAATAATCTATTCTGACTATGGGCTTAAGGGCCTTACACACTGCAGATGGTTCCACTGTTGCCTGATGAGGGAAGAAACCAAGAAGACTGTCTAGGGAACTTGAAGGGAGCTTGGCTGCAACCTGGAGGTCTTCTTGGGCCTGGATACTCTGCAGTGCCCTAAAACAGGGATACTTTGAAGTTTTGACATCTGTCGACATTTGCCCCTGTTTCTCCTATGCAAAGTCATCAACTCCTTACTTTATTTCACTTTATAGGGTTAACCTTGAAAGTGTTAGGCCCTGGGTTAATAAATGCTGAGAGACTTTTGGGACTTTGAATGAGAAGCTGGCAATTTTCCAGATCTGCCATAGGGTTTAACCCCTTAAGGACCCTGCCATTTTTCACCTTAAGGACCAGGCCATTTTTAGCAAATCTGACATGTCTCACTTTATGTGGTGATAACTTTAAAATGCTTTTACTTGTCCAGGCCATTCTGGAATTGTTTTCTCGTCACATATTGTACTTCATGACAGTGGTAAATTTGAGTCAAAATATTTCATTCTTATTTACAAAAAAAATACCAAATTTACAAAAATGTTTGAAAAATTAGCAAATTTCAAAATGTCAATTTGTCTACTTTTAAAATACATAGTAATTACTTTTAATTTTTTTTTGGGACGTTAGAAGGCTTAGAAATTTAGAAACAAATCTTGAATTCTTTCATAAAATTTACAAAACCCACTTTTTAAGGACCAGTTCAGGTCTGAAGTCACTTTGTGAGGCTTCCATCATAGAAAACACCCAAAAATGACCCCATTTTAGAAACTACACCCCTCAAGGTATTCAAAACTGATTTTACAAATGTTGTTAACCCTTTAGGTGTTCCACAAGAATTAAAGGAAAATGTAGCCAAAATTTCTGAATTTCACTTTTTTGGCAAATTTTAAATCATTTGTTTCCGGTAATAACGCAAGGGTTAACTGCCAAACAAAACTCAATATTTATTACCTTTATTCTGTAGTTTACAGAGATGCCCCATTTGTGAACGTAAACTGCTATACAAGCACACGGCAGGGCTCAGAAGGAAAGGAATGCCATATGGTTTTTGGAGGGCAGATTTCAGTGGAAAAATTTTAAGATGTTATGTCACAGTTGAAGGCCCCCTGATGCACCCCTAGAGTAGAAACTCCCAAAAAGTGACCCCATTTTGGAAACTACGGGATAAGGTTGCAGTTTTGTTAGTACTATTTTAGGGTATATACGGTTTTTGGTAGCTCTATATTACACTTTTTGTGAGGCAAGGTAACAAAAACTAGCAGTTACAACGTTCATCTGGTTAGATCATGTGATATTTTTATAGAGCAGGTTGTTACGGACGTGGCAATATCTATCTAATATGTCAACTTTTTTATTTATATAAGTTTTACACAATAATATTTTTGAAGCACAAAACAAATCATGTTTTAGTGTCTCCATAGTGAGAGAGCTATAGTTTTTTTATTTTTTGGGTCGATTGTCTCAAGTAGGGGCTAATTTTTTGCGGAATGAGATGACGCTTAGATTGGTACTATTTTTGGGGCATACGCCTTTTTGATCGCTTGGTGTTGCACTTTTAGTGATGTAATGTGACAAAAATGGCTTTTCTTACAGTTTTTTTTTTTTTTAACAGTGTTCACCTGAGGGGAGAGATCACGCTATATTTTTGTAGAGCAAGTTGTTACGAACATGGCGATACCTAACATGTATACTTATTTTTATTTATTTAAGTTTTACACAATAATATCAAACAAAAAAATCATGTTTTAGTGTCTCGATAGACAGAGAGTTGTAGTTTTTTTTTATTTTTTTGGGCGATTGTCTTAGGTAGGGGTTCATTTTTTGCAGGATGAGATGAGGGTTAGATTGGTACTATTTTTGGGGGCATACGCTTTTTTAATTACTTGGTATCACATTTTTTGTGATGAAATGTGACAAAAATGGCTTTTTTTAGCTCAGTTTTTATTGTTTATTTTTTATGGTGTTGACCAGGCGGGTTGATCATGTGATCTTTTAATAGAGCAGGTTGTTACGAACGCGGTGATACCTAATATGTATATTCTTTATTTTTTTTTCTATTTTTGTACAAGTTTATATGTGTCTTAATGGGGAAGGGGCTTTTTTGCTTTTTTATTGAAACTTTATTTTTTTTACTGTTAAAAAACTTTTTTTCACTTTTTTTTTTTTTACATTTTACTTATGTCCCACTATGGGACTTTAACATGTCAGGGTTTGATCCCTGTTTCAATACAGCACAATATATCTGTATTGTGCTGTATGGAACTGTCAGCGTCTTACACTGTAAGACGCTGACAGTTGCCTAGGAGACCCAGCGCTGTGGCTGGGTCTCCTGGGCTTCGGTAGCTGGCAGTCTCGATGCCTCAGGGCAAGGCATCGGGGCTGCCATACCAACCATCGGGTCCCCCCCCACCGCCTTACCGGGACCCGATGGGGTGGAGGAAGCTGCCGCAAACCCCCTGTATGCCGCGGTCAGCGTGACTGCAGCATACAGGGGGTTAATCCGCCAATGCTGGCTGATACAGCAGGAGCCCGGCTGTCAGTATCAGCTAGGCCCCTGGTGCGGATCAAGGCTGCCAGGGAAGGAGAGGCACATTAACCCTAGGACGGGAATACTTGTTAAGTAGCGCCAGTTTAGGACGAGCATTCTCGTCTAAGGTCGCTAACGTGTTAAAGAAGAGAATGCTTTGGAAGTAAAAAAATAGACTTGTTTACCACCAAAATGTGGTTTAGCTCTGTTGTTATGTCTGAAAATCTGTTTTTGTCTGGAAAATCTGCAGTGCCATTGCAATTAGGTATAATTGAAGCTCTAATGTAAGTCTATACCAGACGGGGAGTGCAACAATGTATCTGTTTGTACTGAGTTTCTCTACTTCACCCCTCTCAGTTTTAGTTCAGCCAGAAACTGAATATAAAGAGAGCACTCGGAGCCCCTAGTGTTCTAAAGTTAGGGAACAGTGCTTGGAAGAGGAGACTGGAGCATCCACAAGAAGACCACACCTTACACCCCTTCCAGATAGCAGCAACACATGGTGACACCTCAATTGTGTCTGGAGGACCAAGTAAAACATTGGGGCCACCCGAAACCTGGCCACTGCAATTGCCACAAAAAAGGCTTTAGCAGAGCTACAGGAGAGAAGCATTAACTTGGTTGTGTACACGTGAAAACATCTGTTTGAGCAAATGAGGAGGAGCGCTGTTTGCTGCCTTCACGCAAGGTTAGTCATGTCATGTGATATCCAATGTCAGGACTGGCCTGGCTACCCACCAAGCCCTGTAGAGCACAGGCCATGATAGATGACTATTACTATTCCACACTACCAAGCATACAGGTGAATACAACACCCCATACCTCTTACATCCTCTGATATAGATGTTCTCTGTCCTCATCTTGTCCATTCAGATCAGACTGCCAGTATGAATTCTTTCAGCCACATGCCATCTCTGCAGATTTTGACAGAATCTTAGGTTCCTACTTTTCTATCATCCTCCCTACAGTGCCCCAAATAGTAACAATGTTGTCACGGTCAATAAAGTCCCAGATGATGCTCTCAGTAGTAATAATGCCCAATAATAGTGACTAAATATTCTAAGTCAATTCGCAAAAAAACGTTGTTTTAATACTGTACGGAGCCAATACATTAGAATATATTGGCTCCGATGAGCCGAAGTTATTACTTCACAAAGTCTCACGAGACTTTACGTAATAACTTCAGAAAATGATTTTTACAGTTAAAAAACATTTCCAGAACTCGGGTTCGGTTCCAAGCGGTACCTTGGATTAGAACGAAATTTGTTGCGAATTAACTTTGGATATTTCATCCGAAGTCGATTCATTCATCCCTAATAGTGACCCCAGTAGACCCATTTTCCCCATAGTGCCTCCACCCTGCATTGCGGCCCAACAACCTGTCAAAGAAACATAAAAACAAAAATACCTCCATGCTGCTGTCCATGAGGCAGTGCAGGACACAGACCTCTTCAGGTCTGTGATCCGAGCTGTATCCTTCTTGGGCTTAAGCCTGACAATGATGATGTCATTGTGCCACCTGCACTGGCTACAGGCATTAGGGCTAAACCTATAAAATTGGCACAAGTAGGGTTTCTACATTTTTTTTTCCAACTTGTTCGAAAATTGGGAGATCCGTAGCAGTAAGGGGCACAGCTTTAGGGAAAAGCAGTAAACTTAAACGTTTTGCAACAAAATTGCATCCCAGTTCTGCCTCAAAGTAAGCCAACCATTAGTGGTTATAGAGTCATTGTCGATTCCTGTGCCACATTTATCAACCAGCCTGAACCCCTCTGATGTATCCATTGCAGGTCCTGAAAGCCAGTCTAATTATATTCAATTGGGCCATTGTGTGTGTTTTCAGTTGGTCATTCATGCAAAGCTGAATTTCCTTGTGTTTTGTAGTAACACATTTTTTTTTCCTGAAATGGGTTAAAAAAAAACTCATCAGTTTGAAAGTGAAGAGCAGTCTGTGGCCATCTTGATTGAAGATTCCATGCAAAATCCCATGCGTGGGGAAGTATGACATCACCACACCGGCCGATGTGGTGATGTCATCACCAGCCACACGAGATTTAGTGCTGGTTCCATAGGCTCTGCGGTGCTGGGGATTTAACGGGTGAGCAGGAAGCCTGATGCTTTGCAGAAACATTGGGACATGCCATCTATGGAAGCCTAGGAGATCCAACCCTTGGGTGGGTCTCCTAGGCAACTGTTAGTGTATTATACAGTGTAATACACTAACAGGCAATGCATTACAATACAGATGTATTTTAATGCATTGTGGAGGGGTTCAAACCCTAAAAAGTTAAAGTCTCAGATTTGGACAGAAATGAAGTAAAACAAAACAAAAAACAAAAACAGAAAAAGAAAAAGAAAAAAAAATGTTTTTAATAATAAAAAAAGTTTCAATTAAAGAAAACACCCCTTTTCCATAAAGCTATAAAGAAAAATGTCCACATATTAGGTAACGCTGTATCCGTAAAGGTAATCTTTATAAAAATATCACATAATCTACCCCATTAAATAAATAATAATGAATAGAAACTGTGCAAAATAAGCCATTTTTTCCAGCTTACATCACAAAAAGTGTAACACCAAGCGATCAAAAAGTCATATGTACCCCATAATAGTACCAATCAAACCGTCACCTCATGCTGCAAAAAATGAGCCAGACAAGACAATTGGGCAAAAAATAAAAAAAAAATTTGGCTTTCAGAAAATGGAGACACTAAAATATGATTTTTTTTTCAATAATGTTTTTTTTTTGTTAAAGTGAAATAAATAAAAAAAGTATACATATAAGTATATTCATATCGCCGCATCTGTAACCACCATTTCTATAATAATATCACATGACCTACCCCCTCAAGTGATCATAAAAATAAAAACTGTGCCAAAACAACCAATATAATAATATAGAGCAATCAAAAATGATATGTACCCCAAAATAGTATCAATAAAACTGTCACCTTATCCTGTAGTTTCTAAAATGGGTTAACTTTATGGGAGTTACTATTGTAGTGGGCATCTGGGGGGCTTAAAATGGGACATGGTGTCTAAAAGCCATTCCAGCAAAATCTGCCTTCCAAAAACCATCTGGCGTTGCTTTCCTTCTGCTCTCTACTGTGCACCCATATAGCAGTTTACCACCACAGGTGTGGTTTTTCTGTAAACTGCAGAATCGGGGTAATAGATTTTGAGTTTTGTTTGGCTGTTAACCCTTGATGTGCTACAGAAAAAATGGATTGAAATAAAAATCTGTCAAAAAAAGTTACATTTTAAAACCTAAAGGGTTAACAAGGTCTGTAAAATCAGTTGTAAAATACCTAGAGGAGTGTAGTTTCTACAATGGGGTCATTTATCGGGGCTTTCTACTATGTAAGCCCCACAAAGTGACTTAATAACTGAACTGGTCCTTAAAAAGTGAGTTTTGGAAATTTTCTTAAACATTTTAAAAAATGCTTCTAAAATTCTAAGCCTTCTGACATCCTAAAAAAATAAAATGACTTTGTCAAAATTATGCAAACATAAAAAATACATTTAATAATAAATGGTAGACCTAAAAGAAATATATATTTTGAAATTGTGATATTTCAGAAATAAAGATGCAATATATCAACTCACATTTACAACTGTCATGAAGTACAATGTGCAACAAGAAAACAATCTCAGAATGGCTTGGAAAAGTGTTCCAAAGTTATTACACGTTTCAAATTTGCAAAAAAAAAAAAAAGTTCTGGACAGGAAGATGAAAACAGGCCCAGGGTAGAAGGGGTTAATATTAAACTCAGATGCCATGATGGTTCAGCTATGAACGCGGCATCTGAGGGACACGATGGGAAGCTCCGCAATCGCTGCTCCCTGTCATTGCACCTACTACTTACAATGAAATGCACTTCAGCAGAAAGCAAATTTTTGGGGGAAAATTTGGTAATGCAACCAAATCCAATTTTACAAAACTTTGCTCATCACCCAATATTATTATGAAAGCAAAATAATCAAATTTGAAGCATATTTAAAGGCTAAATGCTTCAAGGTGTATATCAAAAATATTTACTAATATTTATTAAGAAAAATATGAAAGACAATGCCGCCAATAACTGCAATGTGATCACAACATGAAAAACACACAATATTTAAAGGGAATGTGTAATCAGAAAATGACCTATTGTTTAAATACATTTTTTTATTTTTTTTTTTAATCTATCTATCTATCTATCTATCTATCTATCTATCTATCTATCTATCTATCTATCTCTCATATCTATCTATCTATCTATCTATCTATCTATCTATCTATCTATCTATCTATCTATCTATCTATCTATCTATCTATCTATCTCTCATATCTATCTATCTATCTATCTATCTATCTATCTATCTATCTATCTATCTATCTATCAAATGCAGCAATCTTCACACTGGCCTCTAGACCTCTAGATCAAATAAAAGGTATTGATTTCATGTTCTCTACAGGTATAGATAACAAAGGACCCACTACTGAGAATAGGCAATATCACAGCTTATCTGCTCCCTCCTGAACTCTGCACAGATCACACAGCATCCCTAGAAAACTCTCCCATTAAAGTCAATAGGATCAGCTTCTGTCCATTGTGTCTATGGCCCATGTAACTGCTTTCAGGAAGTCTAAAGACCAGTGCAGGTTTATTTTTTTTATTTTTTTTATTTTAAAATATAGTGAGCGGGAAAATTAAGAAAAAAGAAAAAAAGGAAAAAAAAGAAGAAAAAAAAACTAAAATTCTTAAGTTTATTTTTAACATCAAAATTTGATGCAAACACATATTGTATGCTATCCAATCAAGGGGTAACTTACTGCGGGATTTGTAGCAAAGGCAATGTTTTGCTAGGTATTATGGTCAGCACAAATGTGCACTTATACTTACCGAATACTTCATATAAGTATGAGCCAAAAATTGTACCAAAGGTTTCCAGTTGAAGTTCTGCTCCAGAAGTAAATCCAAGAGATATGTGCCTAAACAATGTAGAGAATAAGTAATAGGTGAGACGTGCCAACAGTATGAAGGTCCACAGATGTAAATATCACTCACCCAGTTCGGGGCTTATGGGAAAAATTCCCCACTACTTGAGCAGATAGTTGGTCTGCACAAGCTGCGTCCTCGGAGTAGTCCTCTAGCAGTATGTAGAGGGCTCAGTACAGTTATTGGACTGGCTGCACCGCTTCGTTCCACAGAGGCTCGTATATTGGATGTCTTGTTCATTTAGAGCTCGCCACCAGGTAAGTTCTCGGTGCACATTAATTCAAGTGCTGGCAAGATGATAAAAAGCAATATTAAGTATTTTCCGTGAAAGTCCATGTTTGTGTTCGTTGTTCGGATTTTAAATTAAGTTTGTTGAAAGGCTGCTGCGCAATCCATCACAGTCATGTCTAGTATTGTCTAGTGTAGGGACAGGACACTGCTCAAGGGACAGTGTTAGGCTTGTAAGTCTGATGGTGACCTGTAGACATTATTGATCAGTGAAAAACAACACCTTTGAACCAGGGTGACCTAAAGCCATTTTTGGGGTTAAAAACTCCACATTTTTATCCATCTTACTGTTATAGGAGAGTTAATCAGTCTGCTAATTGTGGCAGTGACATATAGCCTTTTTTTGAGAGGGAGATAAACCTAATTTGAACCCTTGACACGGATATACATTTGTTCATCTGTCAGCCAATTTTATGGGTGACCATAAAAAAATTAGAGGGACATCAAATAGGGGACGTGGATGTGGTCGTGGTGCTACTGTTGTTGGTGGGGTTCCTGCTACAAGGAGAGGACGTTGTCAATCTGTGCCAGCTACACTCTGAAATTAAACCTTACTCTGGAGCACGCAGACGACTGGACGTTCTGCACCATTTTGTAGGCCCTAATACCGCTCTGACGAATGGTGAGGTTAGAACCAGTAGAGGTGATAGTAGATTGGATGGCTAACTGTGCCTCCACTTCATTCGTATTGTCTCCCACCTGGTCCCTTGCTGAAACTGCAACCCCTTCCACATCAGCCAAGCAGTCTGAGCCCCAAGTCATGCAGCAATCTCTTATGTTTTTTGATGACTCTGCTGGCAAGGGTTCAGTGGGCCATCCACCTAGCCCTGCCCCAGAAGTGGAAGAGATTGAGTGTACTGATGCCCAACCACTTATGTTTGAGGAAGAGAATGTGAGAGAACCGCCTCAGTACGTCTACAATGATGATGATGAAAAACAGGTGTGAAACGTTGCGGCTTTCTGTAGTGTGCAGACTGGCAAGGAGGGCAGGGCCGAGGAGTGGTTGGAATGAGGAGGATGATGATGTCCTAGACCTCACTATGTCATCCAGGTCATCCGAGTGACATGTTCATTATGGAGAAGGAGGTGAAGTCACACAGCACCAGCCACACAGCAAAAGAGGGAGCAGGGTGCAAAAACAAAGCAATCAGCCTCTAGCCAGTATGCCTGCTACTGCCAAACGTGCCAGAGTACAGAGCACACTAATGTCACCAATGGCACCTCTTTGACAGTTCTAAATGCAAGACAGCTTCCTTGCTGTCTTACATTTAGACCTTTTTGAGGGGGGTTAATTTTAGCCGTTTATACTTATTACCTACAGAAAAAAAATTTGCAGTACAATTACCCAATGTGGATATATATTTAAAAAAGTAGCAAGTATGTGTGAAGGGTAGGCTTGAGCAAATTGAATCCAAATAAATTCACTTTCCGAATTTCCAAATTTCAGGAAATATTTGACTTGCTGGGAAGCCAAAATTCCTCATGTTTCGAGGTACCTAATATATTTTTCCTGAAATGGCAGTTAAAAAAAAACATACTCACCCATTTTCTGGTGGAGAGGCCGTCACACCCATCATATTTGAAGAAATTGAGAAAAATATTATGCGAGGTGACGTCACCGAGCTGGCAGTGCACAGTGACGCCATCAGTGCTGACGTCACCGTGCATGGCCAGAGTGATGACGTCATAAGTTTCTTCAATCTCAATGGCCGGAATGGCCTCTCCACAAGCAAATGGATAAGGTGAGTATATATAACTTTTTGTTAACCCTGATTAACCCCTGAATGATGTTAATTTTAATATCAGATGCCACGTTCAGCCATGAATGCGGCATCTAAGTGGTTCAATAATGGGGGTGCGTCTTTCTTGCTGTTAATTGTATTTGCATATGTAATCATTTATTACTACCGTACATATTACAATATCATTGATGGTACAAAAATACAATAATAATAATTTGCGATTCAGCTGCTTTGCCGAACTTCAAAAACAAATTTGATTTGTAATGAATGACTTAGTCACGAAACCACATTCCATTGTATGATTTGAGTACAATGATAAGAACTGCCATGGCGCTTCCCCCATCATTGAACCCCTCAGATGCCACATTCAATTCTGACCACAGCATCTGAGAGTCACATTGAGGCCTTTCAGGGGTTAATCTGGGGTTAAAAAAGTACACATACTCATCTCATACATTTGCTCATGGAGAGGCCATCCCAGCCATCATGATTGAAGAAAATGCACCAATCTTGTACATGCTGGGTGGATGCGGTGAGGTACAGGAAGAGGTATGTTTTTTTCCCCCCATAATTTCAGGAAAAATTGATTCGTTTTCATGAAATGGGAGGAAATTTGCTTTTATGACGAAAACAATTCTTTCCTGAAATTCAGATTGAAGTCCACTTCATTAACTTCCATTCACGCATCACTAATAATAGTAATAATAATAAATCAATGTCTGACAGCAATAAACCTACCGTGTTACATATCTATTCCTGCAATAACTGAGAGTCTCCACAATGAATATGAACTTACTTCAGATTTTATGGATTTTCCTGACAAATGACTTCTTTATTGATGAGAATCACATTCCATTTTTTGTTTCCACACAAATATTCTTCTAATGAAAACATGAAAATAACATTTTACAATATGACACAGCAGCCCCGTGGTGTAGAGAACCTCTGTGAGGTTAAAAAGAGCAATGTAACTGCCTGTATATATACTATATCCATATAGTGAAGAGAATGGGTTGGGAAAATCAATTGTAAGAAAAGTTTTACAATTACCTCATGTGTCTCCTGTGTCCTAGATCTCTGAGGAGGAAAACTTTGTATGTGCTGTGAAAAGGTCACAAAGTTTCCAAAGTAAAATAGTAAAACTTCATAAAAAATACATAACCAAGAAATAAGACGTTTCCTGACACTTTCAGATAACTTTTCAGAATAAGCTGCCATGTGTGTATGCAATGACCGGGGCCCAGTTGCTACCGGGGCGACGCTTCCCCTCCAGGGCCCTCTAAGGCAATGTTCCTCTCGTCCCAGTGCAGGAGTGCCAAGGGTAGTTTAGGCCACTTATGTCTTGGTAGCATGTGTCACGGTGTTCCTACCTTGATGGACGAACAGGCCCCAGGCGGTGGCTCCGGCTGCAGAAATTTAAGTAGGAATAATTGAGGGTCGTCTAGTGGAAATGAAGCACAGACTTTTATGGATGATCCAACTCGGTTTTATTAACTCAATTTTGCAAGAAGATAATTCACTTCAGTCTTCAGCTTGGTGTCCCAGCAAGTGCAGCATTGACTACTTGGCAGATGCTTGGAAAATACAGATTTCTGAGTTTCTGTCATTTGCTGAGGTTACTTATTAAGTCTGGCTTCCCTTTAGAGTATTGTGCCTTATTGCAGGCTGTATTACTCAGTCTTGGGGACTCAACAGAGCTGATGGTGCTCTGCTGTCCTGAACCTCTCCTTCCCCTAACAGGGGGTAGGGTTCAACTGACTAAACTGTCTTTTCCTCCTCACTGCAGGAAGTTGGAAGAAACTACTTCTCTCCAGCAGAGGGGCTTAGTATGGATTAAGGAACGTACCATTCTGGTGAAAATATTTACTAAATCTGCCACAGTATTACTGACACCTGCTGGTCCACCAGGTACATTACATTACAACAGTTACATGACACTGAATAAAATACACATTACTGCTGGTGATGACATTACTGCACAGGATGACATTTTAGAGCAGCACACAGATATCAGCTAGATACCAAGAGTGGTAACACACCACTCTGGGGTGTTACATGTACATGAGGAATAACATAATATCTGGTCATTATATGATTTGTAGCTGGCACTTTAGCTGATTTTTCCTCTAGTCATACCTTCCAACTTTTGAAAAGCACACTAGGCCATACCTCTAATTCTGCCCAAAATGTAATTATACACAGGTACCTACAGACCAGTCTCCAATCTTTCCTTCATCTCTAAACTCCTGGAGCATCTGGTCTACTGTCACCTCATCCGCTATCTCTCTGATCACTCTTTCCTTGATCTACTACAATCTGGTTTCCGCACCATACATTTAACAGAAACTGCCCTCACCAAAGTGACAAATTACCTCATCACAGAAAAATACAATTGTAACTACTCTCTGCTCATTCTCCTTGACCTCTCTGCAGCTTTTGACACTGCAGACCACCATCTCCTACTCACCATGCTCAAATTCATCAGCCTTAAGGACACTGCCCTCTTCTAGTTTTCTTCCTATCTCTCTAGCCGCTCCTTCAGTGTATCATTCACTGGCTCCACTTCTCCTCTCCCCCTCGCTGTTGGAGTTCCTCAGGGTTCAGTCCTAGGACCTCTCCTCCTCTCTTTCTACACAGTCCCAATTGAACAGACCATCAACAGATTTGGTCTCCAGTACCATCTCTATGCTGAAGACACACAACTATACACATCATCCCCTGACATCACCCATGCTGTATTTGAGAACACCAGTGACGGTCTCTTTGCCATCTATAATATCATGTCTTCTCTCTATCTGAAACTAAATCTTTCAAAAACTGAACTTCTTGTGCTCTCTATGTGTAGTAACTAGAGATGAGCACATTTTTCAAAAATTCGATTCGGCTGGTTCGACAAATTTTCCGAAAAGATTCGCTTCAATCCGAATAAATTTGTTGCGAATCGCGTTAAAAAACGGCTACTTCCGGAGAGGGAGCCTGGATAGTGGTGTAGAACACTGTGCCGAGCAGTAAAACGCATAGAGAATAGTGTTGAGCGAGCACCTCTGTGCTCGTATGCTTGCATGCTCTGGCCAAGCTCGGAAGAGGGGAGGGTGTCTGGTTAATAGAAAAAGGTCAGAATCGCGACTTCTCCTCTTTTACTCCTTTTGCTCGTAAAAGTATGCTAATTCACTGAATTTGTATGCATTAGCGCACAATGCGTACACATTAGCATCCAAATGCGTACGCATTAGCATACAAATTTGTACGCATTAGCACACAATGCGTAGCATTAGCGTACAAATCAACATTACAGTGAATGCCAGCATTGCGCTTGAGTACACTCGGTGTTCGGCCGAGCATGCTCGCTCAACACTAATAGGGAGTCTACTGTGGTAGTGAAAGAATACTGTGAGCCAGTTTAAAACGCACATAACAGGCTTCGCTCTTAGAATCGCTGCACACTTTTATGTATTTGGGCAGTGAAGGGGCCAAAACTCACCAAACAACTCAAGTCTGAACTCAGCCTTACAGGTCAATGTTAGTGCCAGCTATAAAGAATTGTGCAGAGGCCCAAGATCCTACTAGAGCGCCAAAAGCGCACACCTTTTACACCAATTCACTGATTCCACATACATTTCGACAGAACCTGTTCTATTACACGCTTATACAAGCAGAGCCCCCCCAGACAGCGTGGAGATGTGAGAGTGGCAGAATGACAGACCCTGGAAGTGGCAGCAGCAGTGGAAGTAGTAATACAATTTGGAGGCCACAGAGTGGCACAATTACCTGATTTTGAGGTAGCAGCAGCTACACAGTCGGCAGTGGCAGTAACATCAGGCCGGACAGAGTGGCATGGTGACATACCCTGAAGAGCAGACCGTAAAAAAAGAAATCTCGGCCTTTTGGTTAAGATCAACTGTAGCATATGTTCTTATCAGCAGCTGCAAGAGGCAGTAGCAGTCGAAGAAATTTCAAGGCCACAGAATGGCACCGTAACAGCAGCTGCAAGAGGCAGCAGTCGAAGAAATTTCAAGGCCACAGAGTGGCACCGTAACAGCAGCTGCAAGAGGCAGCAGCAGTCAAATACATTTACTAGGCCACCGAATTCCACTTCATCAGCTTCGATTCGCTCATCTCTAGTACTAACCTACCCAAACCTAATATCTCCCTCTCAGTGTACGACACCATAATCACTCTCAGCCAGCACGCCCACTGTCTCGGGGTAACATTTGACAGTGATCTTTCCTTCACCCCCAATTTCTCTCCCCGCTCATGTCACCTGCACCTCAAAAACATCTCTAGAATCCTCCCCTTTCTCACTATGGAAACAACAAAAACTCTCTTTGTTGCCCTGATCCATTCCCGTCTCGATTACTGCAACTCACTATTAATTGGCCTCCCCCTCACCAGACTTTCTCCTCTCCAATCTATTCTTATTGCAGCAGCCGGGGTCAGCAATCTGACCTCCCGCTATTCTGATGCCTCCGCCCTATGCCAGTCATTGTACTGGTTGCCCATACAGTATAGAATCCAATTTAAACTGCTTATCCTCACCCACAAAGCTCTCCACAGTGCTGCACCCCCCTACATCTCCTCTCTTATCTCTGTCTACCACCCCACCTGTGCTCTCCATTCAGCCAATGATTTACAACTGACTTCCACCATAATCTACACCTATTACTCCCAGCTCGAAGACTTCTCCCGAGCTGCACCGGTTCTCTGGAATGCCCTACTGCAAGAAATCAGGTTTAATCACAATATACACAGTTTTAAGCTTTCCCTAAAACCACATGTTTTTAGGTTGGCCTATCACGTCCCCTGATCTAACTCCTCTCCATATATAGACTATCTATCATTTCCTGATCCTCCACCAAACTCTCCACCGCACCCAGAACCACTTTATATATCAGCTGGTGACTGGCTCATACAGATCTGCTCCCCTATTCTCCCGAGATGGCTGGACCATTGTACAAAACAAGCACTTTTAAATATTGTGTCACCCCTTCCTGCTCATAGATTGTAAGATCTTGCGAGCAGGGCCTTCATTCCACTTGTTGTAATTATTGACTTGTCTGTAGCTATGTTTTTTTATGATTGTCTGTACATGAACCCCTGAACTGTAAACTGCTGTGGAATATGGTGGCGCTATATAAATAAAGATTGTTGTTGTTATTATTATTATTACTATTATGATGATGATTATTATTATTATTATTATTATATACACCCAATCCGACCCAGTCCCCTTTAATGCCCCACATAGTAATTATTATGCCTTCGCCTCCACACAATAGTAATGCCCACAATGTGCCCCTTACAGTAGTAATAGTAGTAGTAATATATTTGTGACTCCTTCACAGTAGTTATATCTACATGTATTCCCTCACAGTAGCTATTCCCAGATGTGCCCCCTTCACAGTGGCTATGCTCACATATGTGCCCCTTCACAATAGCTATACCCAGATAAACCCCCCTTTCACAGGAAGTAAAGAAAAAATCTGAAAATATTCACCTAGTTCCTCAAATGATCATTACAGCTCACCCTGTGCAGGCAGCAGCAAGCAGGATACTGTTACACATCACGCTGCTGGTCTATGTAGGTGGAGTCCACAGGCTGATTCCCAGGCCAGTGCCGCTATAAATACATAGTAACATAGTTTATAAGGCCAAAAAAATACATCTGTCCATCCAGTTCGGCCTGTTATCCTGCAAGTTGATCCAGAGGAAGGCAAAAAAAAACCCTGTGAGGTAGAAGCCAATTTTCCCCACTTTACAGGGAAAAAATTCCTTCCCGACTCCAATCAGACATCAAAATATCTCCCTGGATCAACGACCCATCTCCAGTAACTATAACCTGTAATATTATTACCCTCTAGAAATACATCCAGGCCCTTCTTGAACTCTTTTAGTGAACTTACCATCACCACCTCCTCAGGCAGAGAGTTCCATAGTCTCACTGCTCTTACCGTAAAGAATCCTCTTCTATGTTTGTGTACAAACCTTCTTTCCTCCAGACGCAGAGGATGTCCCCTCGTCATAGTCACAGTCCTGGGGATAAATAGATCATGGGAGAGATCTCTGTACTGACCCCTGATATATTTATACATAGTTATTAGATCTCCCCTTAGTCGTCTTTTTTCTAAAGTGAATAAGCCTAATTTTGATAATCTTTCTGGGTACTGTAGTCCACCCATTCCAGTTATTACTTTATTTGCTCTCCTCTGAACCCTCTCCAGCTCTGCTCTGTCTGCCTTGTTCACAGGAGCCCAGAACTGTACACAGTACTCCATGTGTGGTCTGACTAGTGATGTGTAAAGTGGCAGGACTATGTTCTCATCACGGGCATCTATGCCTCTTTTGATGCAACCCATTATCTTATTGGCCTTGGCAGCAGCCTAGCATGCTGATATGGAGTTATTTACTTATTTTCATTGAGGTACTCCAAGATAACATCTCTTAGAAAACCTTCAAACAGTTTACCCACGACAGATGTTAAACTTACCTGCCTATAGTTTTTGGGCTCTATTTTAGGACCCTTTTTGAATATTGGCACCATATTTGCCATGCACCAATCCTGTGGAACACTCCCTGTCAGTATAGAGTCCTTAAATATCAGAAATAAGGGTCTGGCTATGACATCACTTAATTCTCTTAGGATTCGGGGGTGTATGCCATCCGGTCCTGGCAATTTGTCTATTTTAATCTTTTTAAGACGTTGCTCTACTTCTTCCTGGGTCAGACAGGACATTTTTAATGGGGAATTTACTTTTATATTCTGCATTTCATCTGACAGTTTATTTTCCTCAGTGAATACAGTGTAGAAAATGGCTGCAAGGTCCTTCTTTTCTTCTGTTATTTTGTGGTGACGAGAGTTTGTTCTTACTCTAAGCGTTTCAGTTTTGCTGACATAGACGCCCTAAGTAGGACATTTGGTACATACAATCAAATAGACAACATATAGTGTGGTGCAGGTAGTCTTGATTTAGGAATCTGTAACTTGTCAAAGGTCATTATGTGAGAGAAGGTCTTTCATTTTGATTGGTGGCATGGGAAAAACCTTCATGAGAAAAACAAACTACACCCTCTGTTTATTCTTGAATTATTTGGGTTTAGTATGGGCTTATAATCATAACATAGAAAAATATAAAAAATGAGTCCTTAGAAGGTCTTAAATTTTGGTAAATACAACATCAGATGAACAATAACACACCAGATTTAAAATGTGATCATCTCCGTATAAACAGAAGTTTTGAGAGTTTGCTGATCTGAGATGTTAAGGCCTTTTTGACACAATGCCAATAAAGAAAGATATCAGCAATGACCTTAGAGAAGCAATTGCTGTTGCCTATCAGTCTGAGAAGGCATACAAGGTGATTTGCAAACAATTTGAAGTCCATCATTTAAAGGAGCACGCCCATAAAAAATGTGTTCTCTGACCTGGTACATAATGTAAGGTAATTTTCCTAACAGATTTGTCATGTGACCAATACTCTGAGCTTCAACTCACACCAGAAGTCAGTTACTTATGAGACCTATGAGACTGACATTGAGGCTCCTATAGGAACACATAGAGAAACTGGCTTTCTGTCCACACTTCAGATCCATGGTTATTTGGAGATTCAGAGTGCTGGTCATATGACACAGGAGAATTACCTTCACTACAGGTTACATCATGTAACCTGGTCAGATAATAAAAATTTTGTGGTAGTGCTAATTTAACAGTGAGAAAGATTATTGACAAATAGAAAACATGCAACTGGAAATATTCCCAGGATTGGACAAATTCACCCCAAGGTCAGACCGTGCAAAGCTCAAAGAAGTCGCAAACCCAGGACACCAAGACATACTAAGACTCTCCAGGCTTCTATTAGGATATTAAATATTCAGGTTCATGACAGTACAATTTTAAAAAGACTGAACGCGTATTGCTTGTTTGGAAGGGTGGCCAGGGGAAAGACTCTTTTTTCTAAAAAGAAAATTGGCTATGTACACCTTTTATTATTTTTTATACTCATTTTGAGCTAAAAATATATTTATTTTCTTTCAATCGGTCTTTCTTATAAAAATGTGTAGCCCTTTTTTCTGTATAGTGCAGCCAGCTATTCTTCCGGGTTCCTTATCTCTGTTCTTTGACCTTATAAACACTCATTATAGCTCAATTATTAGCTTATTGATAAGAATATGGCCTAAGTAAGTGTTTATGACCTCTTACATTATGACCTCTTAGTAATTTAGAGATATGTTTTTTTAGATGAAGGTACAAAGTAAAAGGTATGATTGTCAGCTAGAAAAACAGTTAACTCTTTGTGACAGAACCGCTAAATATAATAAAGACCAATTAAAAACTGTTTTTGTTTTAGCCCCAAATGAGTAAATTGCAGGCATCTAAAGATTAGCACCCAATATTCTACATAGCCGTTAAGTTTGGATGGTTTCATTTGAACAAACCACAAGAATTCTTGAAAAATTTTCCATGGACAGAAGATTTTTAGCCATAATGCAAAGTGCTACATTTGTCAAAAACCAAAGAGCCACAACATGAGGAGAAAGCAAAGCTACTAAATATCTTTTTCTCCACTGTATTCACTGAGGAAAATAAACTGTCAGATGAAATGCAGAATATAAAAGTAAATTTCCCACTAAAAGTGCCCTGTCTGACCCAGGAAGAAGTACAGCTGCGTCTTAAAAAGATTAAAATAGACAAATCACCAGGACCGGATGGCATACACCCCCGTATCCTAAGAGAATTAAGTAATGTCATCGCCAGACCCTTATTTCTGATATTTAAGGACTCTATACTGACAGGGAGTGTTCCACAGGATTGGCGCATAGCAAATGTGGTGCCAATATTCAAAAAGGGTCCAAAAACAGAGCCCGGGAACTATAGGCCGGTAAGTTTAACATCTGTAGTGCGTAAACTGTTTGAGGGTTTTCTAAGAGATGCTATCTTGGAGTACCTCAATGAAAATAAGCAAATAACTCCGTATCAGCATGGCTTCATGAGGGATCGGTCATGTCAAACCAATTTAATCAGTTTCTATGAGGAGGTAAGTTCTAGACTGGACCGTGGCGAATCAATGGATGTTGAATATCTAGACTTCTCCAAAGCATTTGACATGGTACCACATAAAAGGTTAGTGTATAAAATGAGAATGCTTGGTCTGGGAGAAAATGTCTGTATGTGGGTAAGTAACTGGCTCAGTGATAGAAAACAGAGGGTGGTTATTAACGGCACATATTCAGATTGGGTCACTGAGGGTGCAACTGCCCTGGGGGAAAAAATGGTTAGACGGCTGGAGGAGCTTTTAAACTAGGATCTGGGGGGAGGGTGGGGGGTAATACTAATAAGGGGGTAGATAGTGTAGATAGAGAGTGGGTCATAGTCGGGGAGAGTGGGGGGTTAGTGGGGGTTGGGATTAGTGAGGAATGTAGGGAGAATATTGGGCAAAACATCAACCAAAGTAACCCAAAAACCCCGGATATTCACTTCACAGGTAATAGTAATTTAAAAAGGGGGGTAAAAAATATACATAGACCTCTTAAGTGTATGTACACTAATGCCAGAAGCCTGACTAATAAAATTGGTGAACTGGAATTAGTGATGTGTGAGGAGGACTATGACATAGTGGGAATAACTGAGACATGGCTGGATGATACCTATGACTGGGCAGTTAACGTACAGGGTTACAGTCTTTTTATCTTTTTAGAAAGGATCGCCAAAACCGGAGAGGGGGAGGGGTCTGCCTTTATGTAAAGTCCTGTCTAAAGCCCACACTGCGGGAAGATATAAGTGAGGGAACTGAAGATGTGGAGTCACTGTGGGTAGAAATAAATGGAGCCAAAAACAATAATAAAATACTAATAGGAGTTTATTATAAACCCCCTACTATATCAGAGCCCATAGAAAATCTACTTCTAAACGAAATAGACGAGGTGGTAAATCATAATGAGGTCGTTATTATGGGGGATTTCAACTACCCAGATATAGACTGGGAAACTGAAACCTGTACATCTCATAAAGGAAACAGGTTCTTGGAAATAACCAAAGACAATTACCTTTCCCAACTGGTTCAGGACCCGACTAGAGGGACGGCCATACTGGACTTAGTATTAACCAATAGACCTGACAGAACAACAGATGTGCAAGTCGGGGGACTCCTGGGAAATAGTGACCATAACATAATAACCTTCCAATTGTCATTCAAAAGATCGTTTCTTCAGGGAGGAACAAAAATACCTAACTTCAAAAAAGCTAAATTTAGCCAACTAAGAGAGGCCATAGGCCTAACTAACTGGGACAAAGTCCTCAAAAATAAAAATACAGCCACAAAATGGGATATTTTTAAAAACATCCTAATATCTAATTGTGAGAGGTACATACCATATAGGAATAAAATAATAAGAAACAAGAAAAAACCAATGTGGATAAATAGAACTGTAAAGAAAGCAATAAATGACAAACAGAAAGCATTTAAATCACTAAAACAGGAGGGGAGCGAGAAAGCATTGAAAAACTATAAGGAAAAAAATAGAATATGTAAAAGACAAATAAAAACAGCCAAACTAGAGACCGAGAGATTAATCGCCAAAGAAAGTAAAACTAACCCTAAAATGTTCTTTAATTATATAAATGGTAAAAAGTATAAACCTGAAGGTGTCGGCCCCTTACAGAGTAATGAGGGGGGAGTTGCAGAGAGCGATGAGGAGAAAGCAAAGCTACTAAATATCTTTTTCTCCACTGTATTCACTGAGGAAAATAAACTGTCAGATGAAATGCAGAATATAAAAGTAAATTCCCCATTAAAAGTGCCCTGTCTGACCCAGGAAGAAGTAGAGCTGCGTTTTAAAAAGATTAAAATAGACAAAACGCCAGGACCGGATGGCATACACCCCCGTATCCTAAGAGAATTAAGTAATGTCATCGCCAGACCCTTATTTCTGATATTTAAGGACTCTATACTGACAGGGAGTGTTCCAGAGGATTGGCGCATAGCAAATGTGGTTCCAATATTCAAAAAGGGTCCAAAAACAGAGCCCGGGAACTATAGGCCGGTAAGTTTAACATCTGTCGTGGGTAAACTGTTTGAGGGTTTTCTAAGAGATGCTATCTTGGAGTACCTCAATGAAAATAAGCAAATTACTCCATATCAGCATGGCTTCATGAGGGATCGGTCATGTCAAACCAATTTAATCAGTTTCTATGAGGAGGTAAGTTCTAGACTAGACCGCAGCGAATCAATGGATGTCGTATATCTGGACTTCTCCAAAGCATTTGACACTGTACCACATAAAAGGTTAGTATATAAGATGAGAATGCTTGGCCTGGGAGAAAATGTCTGTATGTGGGTAAGTAACTGGCTCAGTGATAGAAAACAAAGGGTGGTTATTAATGGTACATACTCAGATTGGGTCACTGTCACTAGTGGGGTACCACAGGGGTCAGTATTGGGCCCTATTCTCTTCAATATATTTATTAATGATCTTGTAGAAGGCTTGCACAGTAAAATATCAATTTTTGCAGATGACACTAAACTGTGTAAAGTAATTAACACAGAAGAGGACAGTACACTGCTACAGATGGATCTGGATAGACTGGAGGCTTGGGCAGAGAAGTGGCAGATGAGGTTTAACACTGACAAATGTAAAGTTATGCATATGGGAAGGAATAATGCAAGTCACCAGTACATACTAAATGGTAAAATATTGGGTAACTCTGACATAGAAAAGGACCTAGGAATTTTAGTGAACAGAAATCTAAGCTGCAGAAACCAGTATCAGACAGCTGCTGCCAAGGCCAATAAGATAATGGGCTGCATCAAAAGAGGCATAGATGCCCGTGATGAGAACATAGTCCTGCCACTTTACAAATCACTAGTCAGACCACACATGGAGTACTGTGTACAGTTCTGGGCTCCTGTGAACAAGGCAGACATAGCATTGCTGGAGAGGGTTCAGAGGAGGGCAACTAAAGTAATAACTGGAATGGGTGGACTACAGTACCCAGAAAGATTATCAAAATTAGGCTTATTCACTTTAGAAAAAAGACGACTGAGGGGAGATCTAATAACTATGTATAAATATATCAGAGGTCAGTACAGAGATCTCTCCCATGATCTATTTATCCCCAGGACTGTGACTGTGACGAGGGGACATCCTCTGCGTCTGGAGGAAAGAAGGTTTGTACACAAACATAGAAGAGGATTCTTTACGGTAAGAGCAGTGAGACTATGGAACTCTCTGCCTGAGTAGGTAGTGATGGTAAGTTCACTAAAAGAGTTCAAGAGGGGCCTGGATGTATTTTTGGAGGGTAATAATATTACAGGTTATAGTTACTAGAGAGGGGTCGTTGATCCAGGGATTAATTCTGATTGCCTGATTGGAGTCGGGAAGGAATTTTTTCCCTAAAGTGGGGGAAAACTGGCTTCTACCTCACAGGGTTTTTTTGCCTTCCTCTGGATCAACTTGTAGGAAAACAGGCCGAACTGGATGGACAGATGTCTTTTTTCGGCCTTATAAACTATGTTACTATGTTACTATGTCACTAGTGGGGTACCACAGGGGTCAGTATTGGGCCCTATTCTCTTCAATATATTTATTAATGATCTTGTAGAAGGCTTGCACAGTAACATAGTAACATAGTTTATAAGGCCGAAAAAAGACATCTGTCCATCCAGTTTGGCCTGTTTTCCTATGAGTTGATCCAGAGGAAGGCAAAAAAACCCTGTGAGGTAGAAGCCAGTTTTCCCCACTTTAGGGAAAAAAAATCCTTCCCGACTCCAATCAGGCGATCAGAATTACTCCCTGGATCAACGACGGTAAGTTCACTAAAAGAGTTCAAGAAGGGCCTGGATGTATTTCTGGAGGTAATAATATTATAGGTTATAGTTACTAGAGATGGGTTGTTGATCGAGGGAGTAATTCTGATTGCCTGATTGGAGTCGGGAAGGAATTTTTTTCCCTAAAGTGGGGAAAATTGGCTTCTACCTCGCAGGGTTTTTTTGCCTTCCTCTGGATCAACTTATAGGAAAACAGGCCGAACTGGATGGACAGATGTCTTTATAAACCATGTTACTATGTTACCTCATACTAACTGTCAAGCACTGTGGTGAAGGGGTGATGATTTGAGCTTGTTTTGCAGCCACAAGATCTGGGCACTGTGCGGTTATTGAGTTGACCACCAACTATCAAAGTATTATAATACTAGTAGTCAAATTTTCCAACAGCTAAAGCTTGACAGTCATGTATCAGGACAATGATCCCAAGCATACCAGACAATCTACAACAGAATGGCTGAGAAAGAAAATAATTAAGGTGTTCCAATGGTTCAGTCAAAGCCCAGATTTTAACCCCATTCAGATGCTGTGGCGTGACGTTAAGACAGCTTTGCATAAACAAATGACATAAACAAAACCTTAATGTATTGAAGCAACATTGTAAAGAAAAGTATTCCTCCAGAACATTGTAAGAGGCTGTTAAATTCATACAGAAAACCACTTTTAATTGTTCTGTTCATTTCCACTTTCTTTATTTTTTTTCCATATTAATGTGACTTTCCTGTTTTGGGGGACAGTGAGGCTTTTCAAATACAGTATGCTTTATATTGAAGGTTCTGACAACGCTCATCTAATATTTATCCTCCGCCAGTTCTAAATGTAAATTAGCATCCAAGCCTTCTTACATTTAGACCAAATCTATGCCTAAACCAGACGTAGAAAATGGTAAATGAGAGGAGCCTGCTGGCCCATGCCCCAACCCACCTACCCTCGCCACACCCGCTTTTTTGGACCTGGTGTGAGTGTGAAGAAGTCGCAGATTATGGCACAACTAAACTGTTGTGTCGCAATATGCACCTGAAATACGCTTCATATATAGGGCATATTTCAAATTAATAAATTACCCCCATAGTGTTTTACTATCTGGTTTAAGCTAACAGAAAAAAAAATGGTGACACATTTCTTTATATATAGATTTTATAACTACAAATTGTGCATTTATTGGTTATTTCTTGAACAGACTTTTTAATTTCCCTATTTCTCAGACTGTATATGATGGGGTTGATGAATGGGGTAAATACAGTATACAGCAGGGATATGAGTTTATTAGAATTTGAGGTTTGTCCTCCTTTGGGGAAAATATAAACGATCAGTATAGTAAAGAAGAATATGATGACTACAATGAGGTGGGAGCTACAGGTGGAGAAGGCTTTCTGTCTACTGATATTGGACTGGAACCGTAAGATGGTGACAATAATGTTAGTATAAGATATGATAATTATTGTGATGGGGATGAGGAGTACAGGAAAGCTCAGTATATATTTCACTATGTCAATGGTAGAAGTACCAGAACAGGCAATTTCTATTAAGGGCATAAGATCACAGAATAAATGGTCAATAATATTTGCTCCACAAAATGTCAGCATTGATGTTGTTAAGATTTCAATGAATGAACAGGACAAACCTATCACCCAACACAGAGCGGCCAATATCACACAGTGGTGGTTTGTCATGATGGAGGAGTAATGGAGAGGTTTACAGATGGCCACATATCTGTCATAAGACATCACTGTGAGGAGAAGACATTCAGATGCTTCTGCAACAGCAAAGATATACAATTGAGTCATACAATTAATAAAAGTAATGGTCCCCCCATTATTCAGGAGAATGTGGAGCATGCTGGGGGTAGTATCCGTGGTCAACAAGATGTCACAGATGGACAGTTGTGAGATGAAGAAGTACATTGGGGCATGGAGGTTCTTGCTGGTGGACACCAAGATGATGATCAGGAGATTCCCACATAATGTCCCAAAATATATCATCAGGATGAGACAGATTAGGTAAATTCTTAAAGGCCGGCTGCTTTGAAATCCTACAATGTAAAATTCAGTGACTGTAGTCTGATTCTTCTCCTGCATAAATAGCAATAAACATGCTAAGTATTAGTTGTCTGATTATTTACTATCACAAGGAAATCATGACATGTGTTTATTCTGATATCTAATTACATTAAACTTTAAAGCGATTGTCCCTTTATAAATACATCCCATAAACATGGGATAGATGATAAGTGTCTTATCGTCAGTGGTCCACACAGTCTCAAGAATAGAAGCCCTGTGTACTGTAACTCGAATGAAGGGAGTAGAGGCCACTCCACTGAAGTGTGGAACAGTCAAAGACAGCCAAGTAGAAGATATTAGCAACCTCTGGTAGTTCAATAAATTGGAATAGTGTAGCAGCATGCATGCATGACCATTGGAGAACATTGCAACACCAGAATTACATTTCCCATTTATGTTCCCTTGAATGCCTGGCCAAGAGTCCCAGCCCTCCACCCAGTCTATGCCCCAGAAAAGCTAAATTTAGGTCAAGGCGTGGAAGTATTTGCAGACCAACCAGTGTAAAATGTTCCATATAGCATCAGAACACTTGATTGCTTGTTGAGAAGTACCACACCAACTTTGTGTGGGCCAGAGCTCAGAAGAATTAAATTTAGGTGCAGTTGCGGAAGTGTGTCATATTTACCACAACTTAGAGGTGTGGAAGCAGGTCAACCACCAGCAATTTGGCCAGGTGGGAATTCAAATTGCACATTAGCTAGTTGCTGGTGTGCAATAAAATAGTTTTCTAATGGCCACAAATTCTTTTATGGATGTCTCAAGATGGATCGGAGAACAAGGTAGAGTAGGAGTCTGAGCAGGAAGAGAAACAGCTGATGATGACAAGGACACAGTACTGTTAATGCTGGCTGGATACCACAAAGAAGATCAGGAGAATGAGGACAGACTTGTGTTGACTGAAAATGTTGGCATATTCTATTTTGCCACGGGATCCAATAATGCCACCTAATGAGCTGCAGTAGAGCTCTGGTACTTTGTATGTCTTTGAATGCCCATGGCTCATTTTAATCCTGCGGATCTAGTAGACGGCTGTGTTTTTTGTGTCAGGCTTGTGGAGGAAAAAACCTTATACAGGATTTGCTTGCACTGGGCTAAAGGCACCCGAGCTTGGCCTAGGTCTGTCATGTTTTTAAGCTGCACCCACAGTATCAGAGAGCTGGTCACAATATAAACAGATCTGGCCCTGCCAGTTATTTTAAAAAGTTTTCAGTGTACATTACCTAATCTCTTTATTGTCAACATGGCCACCACCTTCCTCTGATGTCCAGTCCTCCTCCTCAGCACCCTGATTCATCTCGCACATCCTGTTCAACAGAAAATCATCATCGTAGTCCTCACTTTTTCTGTCAATTTTATTAGACTGTGATATATCATAGTGGGCTCATTGGTCCCTCTCTCGACTTATTGCTATGTACTTGCCAAGAGTCAAAGTTGCTATAACTGTACCCAATGCCAATTATGTGGCTAAAGGTGTCATTATTACCATCAGCAACACAGCTATTCATGGTGTCTTCTGCTTCACCCAGAATATCCTCCTCAGGGCAGTCCAAACACTGACTGCTGTCATCAATAGGGTGACTCTCTTAACAGTTTTCAATACATTTTTGTGGGGTTTTGTTGTCTTTTTTCAAGAAAAAAAAAAGCTTAAAACTAAGAGGGAGCAGTGGGGAAAGAGAGAACGCAACAGATAGGCTTCTCTTGGGGTGCACAGAAGAGGAGAATGTTGTGACACATGGCTCCAAGGCACTATATCAGACTCAAAAGTCAACTCTACATCATGCTGCTGTGACTGAAAGGAGAAGTGAGCCATCTAATCTCACAATCTCATCCTCTTTCTCCTCAGTGATAATGTTATGCCTTTCCGAAGCCAGGGATAACAGTAGACTTTAATTGTTCACATAATAGGTGTTTATACATGTACAGCACTGTGGAATATGCTGGTGCTATAAAAATAAAGACTATTGATGCTTTCAACTCAAGAGCATCTCTCATTTTTGCCCCATCCTGACTCATAAGTCAACTAACATATTCGTCTTTTGGTCTCCAATCTAGCATTCTTGCACCCCTCCAATCTATTCTTAGCTCTGCTGCCCTGACAATCCACACCTCCCCTCATTTCTTCTCTGCCTCATCCCTATACTAACAACCACATATAAGACTGTCCATAAATTTTCCTCTACTTACATCTCTGACCTGGTTTCCTGACACATAATCTTCGATCTTCACAGGACCTCATTCTTGGATTGCCTATTTTCTGTTCATCGCACAATCATCTACAAGATTTCTCCAGCATGCTCACTACTCCAGCACATTAGACTCTCCCCCAAGATCCAAACTTTCCAAAACAACCCAAAAAACCTCTTCATAAAAGCCTACCACCTATAATACATATGCTGACACCATACAGCCACACTGCCAGCTTTTACCCTCACATATTGTCTGCTTCCCTTGGTTATATTTATTTAATTTTATTAGAAGAAGAAAAGTAAATTTTCCAAAAAGATATGCATCCTCATTAAAACCAAACACTACCAAACACTACTCTATATCCCTCCTGCTACCCCAAGAGCCACCAGAAGCAACCAAAAATAAAAAAATAACATTAAATTTCACCTTAATAAGAGACAGACAAGCCCATGCCTGTAATCCGTGTTTTATCTTCAGGATCAAGAACATTGAACCTTAAATTCCATATATCTAACCATTTATTAGGTCTATTTTGAGTTTTACTGTAAATGATCGAAATTCTAATACAATCTTATTTAGGAGGGTAGGTACTGTATATATTTTCTTGGTGCGACAAAAAGCTGATTTTGGGAGGGAAGCATTTCTCATAATGATGTGTTGTTTCTGGGCAGCAGAGTTCTGGTTATCAGGCATGTTCTGACGACAGTTTTGTAAGAAATATGATTATTGACAATATTAATATTAAAGCATAATAATACTGAACAATAATAACATTCTCACGTAAATTCTAGGGGACAGTCGGCAAAGAAAGCACACAACAACAGTGCATAGAAACAAAAGAAATTATATTATTTATAGACACAAATGAGCTGTGTGAAAATAGAAAAATATTAACCAACAATCAAAGAATGGAATATAAAACCAACACATAATAAACACATAGTCCAGGGCACAAAAGCAGCAACATGAAGCATCCTAAAACCACACTGATACAAACAGACCTAGAATATTAGCCAGAAAAACACAACAATACAGACGATTCCTCCAAAAATAACCCTCCAGCACAATAATCAAACAATAATTCAACAATAAAGAATCACCATATAGTTACCCAAGGCTGAACTAAGTTCCGTCTGGCCTGGTCTGATGTCCAGAATCCTCCTGGGACCAAACCTGTATGATTTACAGGCTCCTTCCCCCCTTGGATCCTCCTAGGATCTTCCCCTAGTGACCATGGCCCAGGTTTTTTATACTAAATTGTAGCATCCCCTCTGTGAGTTTCCCATGCCACTGGTGCCGGCCAATCTCATTCAAGATCAAAATAGTGTTTTGATCCTCCGGATTTCTCCCCCCTCTATCTGCGCACAGGAATCAGGCCGATGTTCCCACATTAACATTTTACAATTACCTGTCTCTTCCTTGTTTTCACCCAAACGCAAACTACTCAAGTTGGAGACATGTAACCTAGCTGGTGGAGACATGTATCCCGGCTGAACAATAGTGGGTATTTGCAATGGAATGGGAAAAACACCCAGGAGCCTTCGAAATGTAATTCACCAAAACATTTCTTCTGGCACCTTGATTACCAATGCAAAGAGGCTTCCTGATATTTCAATTAACCCTGACAAACTGGTTTAAAACCTTGTTCAGACCTTTTTATCTATACAGAGTGATTCTCTATTGTTTTACAATTCAGTCTACACCCAAGATTTTATACACTTATAATACATATAGATAGACACTTATATAATACATATGGATAGATATACATTTTATCATAACCCATATCTGTATATCTCTACAGTTTCACCTGATAAACTGGCATATCAGTCCATTATTGACTGATCGGCTGCACCTTTAGACGTCAGATTGTTGGGAAAGAGCGTTCGCAGGAATGTTCATTCCTGATCATCTCTGTCTGAATATCGCCCCATCTAAATCCACCTTAGCAATAACTAAGTAAAAATGAAAAAATGCAAATAAATTGGAGAATAAATAAAAATAAATACATTCTTGACAAATCCTCTTATGCACAATATTTCCCCTTAAATAACGCTGTTTATTGACCATTACGGAACCAATTTAGGGCATTGCCGTATTAGATGTGTCCAGTCTTCCTGTAAACTTTTACATTTACAGCATTTATCCAAGTCTCTCATACTAAACAATTTTCCACCCTACAGTTGGACGTATCCATCTTTCCTCTGGCTCTGTCCCTGGCTCTCCTACAGCAAGATATCTACTATGCCAAATAATTTTTCCCGAAAAAACTGAAAATCCCCCACAATGAATAAAAACTTACATCAGATGTTATAGATTTTCCTGACAAACCAGTTCTGTATTGATGAAAATCATGTTGCATTATCATGTTTTCTGGAAATTAATCCTATCAAAAAAGGAAAACTGATAAAGCAATGAATAAGATTTACAAGACAACACAGCAGCTCCTCGATGTAGAGAACCTCAGTGAGGTTAACATGGGCAATATAACTGCCTGTTATAGATATATACAGTATATAGTACGTAATTACTGTAAAGGGAATGGACTGTGAAAAAAAAATGTCTCCAGTGTTCTAGATCTCTGAGGAGTAACATATCTAAGCATTATTTGTTGTCGAGATATCGCACAAATATCCAAAGCAAAAATTTATCAAATGCAGATAATAACAAAAATACAAAAAGTTAAAATTTACTTTCCACAATTGCCAAAGAGTTTAAAGAAGACCATGTTTTGCAGGGAAAAGGCCAGCCATTGTTTACCACCAAAACCAGACAGGCTGGCCTTTTAAATGTCCAGTTTTAGCTCTCTTCTTATGTCCGGAAACTTCTGTTTCATTGCCATTGAGTATCATTGAAGCCGTCTAAGAGAGACAGAAAGTGTAACATTGTATCTGTTTATGATGAGCTTCTCCACTCCACTAGAAGGCTCTAGTCTAGCTAAAACTCTATATAAGGAGAGCAGTCAGAGCCCCTATTGTGCTGAAGCTAGGGACTGGTCTGTATTATTTTGCACCTGAATCCCTCCAGTAAAGAAGCACCTTGGTTTACTGCAGACCCTGAGTCTCTGGACTTGTTTCCCATTGTGGTGCACCACACGTTCCGGAGAGCAGCAACACATGGTGACACTTCAACAGTGTCCAGGGGACCCAGCGTAGTGTTGGGGCCACCCAAGACCCGATTACTGTATAGTACTTCATAGTGAAAGTGCATAGAGTTAGTGTACTGTACAATACTCTTTATGCTGTGTCTGAGTGTAGCCAGGTCAGGACTACCACCTGAACTGCTCTGTTGAGGGCCGTCAAGTCCTTACTAAGCTGTCTGATAATCAATTATATTAGTGAATTACAGGAGCTTGGGGCACCCACAAGATGCAAGACCTATGAGGAGCAGGAAGAAGGTCTCTGCAGCAGAACCTGATGTTCCCAGCGTTGCGATGTCCCATGTTCATTCTGAGAACATCAGGAAGAGGATGGTGGCCGACAGTGTGAAGCAAAGTCGAATAATAGGCTTTGCTCCACCTCTTGGATGTTCCCATGCTGCCATGCACCAAGCATCGCCTGCAGGAGTGCACCACATTATCTTAGTTTGCTGCTTGCCATGACCATCTACCACCCCTCTAGTGTAGACTCTTTGGCTTGCAGCTATGGTGGGTACATTTTTCCTTTTTTTTGTTCAGCTGTGTGCTCTCACGCTTGACCATGCATTTTATAGATCATCAGGATTTTCCATGTGGAGGGGGAGCTCTGCAGAGGGCTTAAAAGCAGGCTGAACCCCTTCAGCTCAGTTGTACGTGTACGATGGAAGTCTGGGGAGGTTAAAGCAGTATTCCAGTTAGATTAAGTTATCCTTATTACTGGGGGCACTTTTCATTCACAGTATAGGATGAAATTGTTAGGACACCTGGAAGAGGAGGATTATAGAAAAGTGAGAGACCTAGGAAGTCTAACGCAGCTGGTATGAATGGAGAATATGAGGAAAGAGAACTTCTAAATCAGAGGAGATATCACTGGATGTAAAAGATAGGTAGTGTTGTATTACCCCGCATGTTTTGTAGCACTGTATGTAATGTTTCCAAGTATGTCTTCTACAGGATCCATCTTTAATTTCAATTATGATTGAGTTGGGAAGTTGGTGAGTTGTTGGTGGTTGCTTGTATTATGTCTGCCCATATACTGTAATAGAGACAATAGATTCTGCTTACTAACCCTATCTCATTCAATCAGAAATGCTTAAAGGCACACTATATGACCTTACAGAGAAGTACTGAGCAGCAGTGATGTAAACAAAGCACTTGGAGTGAAATATAACATTTGTTAGTGGCTGTAGTCATTGCTGTGCTTGTCTCGTTCACTCTGCTGCTCTTCTCCCCTTTCCATAAACATCTATCAGGTTATGTAACCCGATCCCTTAGTGAGCAGTCTATACTGGTTTCACAAAATGTAATTAGCATAAAATTCAGAAACAATTGTTAGTTTAAGAAAAAAGGGGTGGAAGCAAATTATGAAAACAGAACAATGCATTTTCCTCTGATAATGCTGTATATAATGTAATTTCTTTCCACTAGCCATCTTTGTCTACTTCCAGGCCCCGTTATCCTCCAGATATGCATGGACTCCTCCATTTTTCAGAGTCCTCTAACTCCTCTACAGATGTTGTCCCTACCAGATATTTATTTTCTTCCAGAGACCTGCAGAAAGTAGAATATTAAAAAATGAAAAAACTTGATGTGAGGTATTCAAGTCACTGCACAAATAACCTGGATGTTACTAAATGGGTTCCTATGCCTTCCATGCTTTCTTAAATATACAGCTAAAATTGAGATTATGCCACCCCGCCACCCCCCCCCCCAAAAAAAAATGCTACACATCCACGCATCCAACAAAATGCTGCCACCAACTGTCTTTATGTCTTTATAGCTAACAATATGTATCTGTTTATCACAGGCTTACGCATCTCACTATATTATCATACAGGTCAACATATTCACACTGGCATAAAGATGGTTAACACAGCTAGAACCTGTAGTGATTTCACTGTAAGATCATTCGCACCATGGAACGATAAGAGTCACACTATGGATGTCTCTACTGTAAGAGCAGTCACACTATGGAGGTCTCTACTGTAAGAGCAGTCACACTATGGAGGTCTCTACTGTAAGAGCAGTCACACTATGGAGGTCTCTACTGTAAGAGCAGTCACACTATGGAGGTCTCTACTATAAGAGCAGTCACACTGTGGACTTTTCTACTGTAAGAGCAGTTTCACTGTGGTCTTCTCTACTGTAAGAGTATTCACACTATGGAGATCTCTACTTTAAGAGCAGTCACACTATGGAGGTCTCTACTGTAAGAGCAGTCACACTATGGAGGTATCTACTATAAGAGCAGTCTCACTGTGGTCTTCTCTACTGTAAGAGTAGTCACACTATGGAGATCTCTACTTTAAGAGCAGTCACACTATGGAGGTCTCTACTGTAAGAGCAGTCACACTAAAGAGGTCTCTACTATAAGAGCAGTCAAACTGTGGACTTCTCTACTGTAAGAGCAGTCACACTGTGGTCTTCTCTACTGTAAGAGTAGTCACACTATGGAGGTCTCTACTGTAAGAGCAGTCACACTATGGAGGTCTCTACTATAAGAGCAGTCACACTGTGGACATCTCTACTGTACGAGCAGTCTCACTGTGGACTTCTCTACTGTAAGAGTTTTCACACTATGGAGGTCTCTACTGTAAGAGTAGTCACACTATGGAGGTCTCTACTGTAAGAGCAGTCACACTATGGAGGTCTCTACTATAAGAGCAGTCTCACTGTGGACTTCTCTACTGTAAGAGCAGTTGCACTATAGATGTCTCTACTATAAGAGCAGTCACACTACTGAGGTCTTCACTGTAAGAGCAGTCTCACTGTGGACTTCTCTACTGTAAGAGCAGTCACACTATTGAGGTCTCTACTGTAAGAGCAGTCTCACTGTGGACTTATCTACTGTAAGGGCAGTCACACTATGGAGCTCTCTACTGTAAGAGCAGTCACACTGTGGACTTCTCTACTGTAAGAGTAGTCACACTATGGAGATCTCTACTGTAAGAGCAGTCTCACTGTGGACTTATCTACTGTAAGGGCAGTCACACTATGGAGATCTCTACTGTAAGAGCAGTCACACTGTGGACTTATCTACTGTAAGGGCAGTCACACTATGGAGATCTCTACTGTAAGAGCAGTCTCACTGTGGACTTCTCTACTGTAAGAGTAGTCACACTATGGAAGTCTCTACTTTAAGAGCAGTCTCACTGTGGACTTCTCTACTGTAAGAGTAGTCACACTATGGAGGTCTCTACTGTAAGAGCAGTCACACTATGGAGGTCTCTACTGTAAGAGCAGTCACACTATAGATGTCTCTACTATAAGAGCAGTCACACTACTGAGGTCTTTACTGTAAGAGCAGTCTCACTGTGGACTTCTCTACTATAAGAGCAGTCACACTATTGAGGTCTCTACTGTAAGAGCAGTCTCACTGTGGACTTATCTACTGTAAGGGCAGTTGGAAAGATGCAGGTGGAAGAGGTGGACATGGGGATACAGACAGACATAACGGTGCAGGCAGAGAAAGTGGAGGAGGTCATCAACCTTTTTTTCTTTTTTTGGTTTGTGGAGGATCCAAAACATTGCAAAGGAGGCACACAAGCTGTGCTGGAGTATTACAATGCCTGGATGCAGTTGGTATACCTCCTTACTCTGGCCAAGGTACAGACAAGTCCTGTGAGATCCATGCCTGGCTCATTTTAATGAATGTGAACTTGTTCACATTGGTTGTGGACAGGAAGATGTGCCTTTCCATGATCACTAACTGCAAGGCCAACCCCCCCGCCATGCTAAACACACTTTCATACAATACACTTGCTGCAGGGCAGGCCAGCACCTCCAAGGACAAGCTCAGGCCATGTGCCCAATTTGGGAACGCAGAACTTCAATGGGGAAGACCCATCAGACAGTCCGTGCAGATGTGTGGACACATATTGTTCCACCGTGTTGCTGAAACGCTGCATCCTGCTAAGATGGTTCGTATCAGATGGTGGTGCTGTATAATGTGGCGTGCAGACAAAGCTTTTCCACATTTCATCCATGATAACCATCCCTTCTGAGGTGCTGACGGTGCCTATGTTGTATTAGCGGTTGAACCCCAGCTGTAAGCAGGGTGAGAATGTCGAAAGCTTGCATAGACGGCCCTCACTTTGTGCAGCAGCTCTGACATATGGGGGCAATTCAGGAATCTCCACAGCACCAGGTTCACCACATGCACCAGGCAAGTAAAGTGCATCACACCAGCAACTCCAAGAGCTTCTACGAGATTTAGCCCATTATCTCGCACCACCAGGCCAGGCTTGAGGTTCAGCGGCACCAACCACTCTTTGGTCTGATGTTCCATGCCCGGCCACAGCTCTTGCGCAGTATGGGGTCTTTCCCTCAAACACACGAATTTCAAAACAACCTGCTGTCATTTTCCCCTTGGCTGTGCTTAAGTTGGTGGTGCAAATGTTGCACTGACGTGAGAGGTGGTAGAGGAGGAACTGCAGGAGCAAGTGTAGTAGTAGTAGGAGGCAACAGGAGGCACAGAGAAACGTTCAACAATCCTCGGTGGCAGTAGGACATGCACCAAATGATAATCTTTCTGGGTTCTGTAGTCCACCTATTCCAGTTATTACTTTAGTTGTCCTCCTTTGAACCCTCTCCAGCTCTGCTATGTCTGCCTTGTTCACAGGAACCCAGAACTGTACACAGTACTCCATGTGCGGTCTGACTAGTGATTTGTAAAGTGGCAGGACTATGTTCTCATCACGGGCATCTATGCCTTTTTTTGATGCAATCCATTATCTTATTGGCCTTGGCAGCAGCTGTCTGACACTGGTTTCTGCAGCTTAGTTTGCTGTTCACTAAGATTCCTAGGTCCTTTTCCATGTCAGTGTTACCCAGTGTTTTACCATTTAGTATGTACTGGTGACTTGCATTATTCCTTCCTATGTGCATAACCTTACATTTGTCAGTGTTAGAACTCATCTGCCACTTCTCTGCCCAAGCCTCCAGTCTAATTTATCCAGATTAGGGATGAGCGAATCATTCAAAATTTGCTTTGCCGAATATTTGCGGAATTTCTGACAAGATTCATATTTAATGAACTTATTTGTCAAATCTACGTAAAAAACCAAATACACATTTTTTGCGAACATTCCTGCCCAAATTACGTACGTACAATCAACGTAGTTAAAATACACAATACCTAAGCATTAGCGTACAAAAGTGCGTACGAAACCTTAGTGTATTATTGACGCTTGATTGCGTAATATGCACAAGGCTAGGCCGCGGCGTACAATATTTAGAGGCAGTCCATATGAACTAGAAAAATAAGGTGCTCACTGCTGCTAGCTATCAATAAGTGAATAATTTACTAAAAACACCGTACAATAAGTGCATAATAGGACACATTGCAGTACCAGAAAAATAATACACACAATGGGCTAAAGTTCTGAACCATTAAAAACAGTATAGCAAAAATACAGCAAAGACATAAGTATTCAAACATTTTAGTGCAATCAATTTCACATTAGCAAGCATAAAAGGCTCCGATATAAGTTTGAGTCTCCTAGTGGATCCTAGTTGGCATGATAAAACACTGTCTGGAACACATATTCCAAAATTCAATTGTAAATTTCTCCACATGAGGTTAAATTGTAATCCAAACAGGTAATGTGTAATCCACATGGATAATAGAGAATAGCAGCAAATAGAGAACCTTTTTGGAAAAGGGGGCTCCCAAATAAACTGAGAAGGGGGTAAAAAGGAAAATAGGCGCACTTCGGCGCAACAGGGAAATTTCTGCAGAATGGGGGGAGTCACAACAGCCATGCCCATCTGGGTGAGAGTCAAACGGGGCAACAGAAACTAAACAAAAGCAACTGCCAACTAGCATCTTACCCGTCAGGTGCAGTCCATGGTGTCGCTCCCATAGGTCCTCCTGCAGTGTCCTTGACACTGCCAGTAGTTGGGTTCCTCATATGAGGGACCTGAAGTCCTCCTCGCTCGAGCTGCTGCTGAAGCTCATCAAAGGACACTCCTGCCTCTTGTACACCATGCTCGCTGCAGTGGTGGAACTCCAGTGCCCTCTTCTTCCTCAAGTTGGACTTGACCGGCTCCGGGTGGGATGGTGACACACCCTGCAGCCATTTTCGCTTTTCCGGATGCTCCTACAGGGACAGCAGGGGTAAGAACTTCTGGCTGCAGCCATTCTAGAAAGATTGCATCCAGAAAAGAAGCCCCGGCTTCCCCGGCTGCTGGCTTTATCTTCCATGGCAGCTGGTATTGGTGGACCATCGTGGATTGGAAGGTGAACGATAACGTGGTCAGCTGACCCAGCTGTAAGCACTGTGGTGGTAGTGGTGGTGCTGGCAGTCCAGGAATCAGAGACTCCGGCTAAGGCTGCGGCTTTTCCCTGAACCGGGGGACGCCATCTGGGAACTCCTGCAGGCAGTGCAAGTGTCCTGGACCTGGTGGTTCATCCGGCCACACTTCTGGTTCCGTTGTAGGCACCAGAGGCTTTGAACAGAGGGTAGCCCCGGTCACAAATGGGCCTTCCAGGGACGCCATGGGGGTGTACTCCACCTGATCCCCCACATACAGGCTATGCCGATGTTGTGGCAGGTACGGCCGTTTCACCGACCTGCGGCCCACAAAATACTCCTTTCCATCCTCATCACCCTGCAGGAAGCCAGACCCTCTCCCAATGGAAAACCAAGTCACAGTTTCCTTTCTCCATTCCAATGAAGGATCTCCCGGCCTAGGGTGGTCGAGTACCTGTATGACCCAGTCCTCCACTGCGGTTTTATAGTCCCAAAGGGTCTGTGCATGGGCCTTCACAGATGGTGGAACAATTGGGTTCTGGTGTATGGAAGGGGTGGATCTCCTCCTGGGCGGCAAAGTGGATGCTCCAGCTGCCTCACCAGTCGCAGCAACAGCAACTTCAGTAGGTGGTAAGGAACACACAGGCACTGAAGCTGGGTTTCTCTGGCAGACTTGTGACACCCTGATGTCTTGAGCGGGTGGTGGTTCAGGTAAGTTATCTCCAAAAAAAACATTTTGTTCCAATTTGGACGCAGCTGTCTTTTTAGCAATGATGCTTGACTCTTGCTCTGAGGTCAGCGCTGGTCTAATCTGGTTCAGACTTCAGAGGAGGGTGGAGCACTGAGGGAAGAGTCTTCACTCCCTATATGTGCAAAACCGGGCTGTTTTTTTCCAGTTCGGAGGGGGGCGTATCGTCATTGTCCCGCCTCACACATAATGCGTACTTTTCTTCCGTTTCAATCGTATCGTACATATCTTTAGCGTGTAAAATTTTGCGATTCCAAAAAAATTTGCAGCTGAAAATTTCCAAGATTTGTTACGAATCTACGAATCGGCGAATAGATTCGCTCATCTCTAATCCAGATCCATCTGTAGCAGTATACTGTCCTCTTCTGTGATAATTATTTTACACAGTTTAGTGTCCTCTGCAAAAATTGATATTTTACTGTGCAAGTCTTCTACAAGATCATTAATAAATATATAGAAGAGACATGAATGTGAGAAAGCTTGCATGAACATGATAAAGCTTGCGAAGATAGCTGGGGTCTCCTTGGGATTCCAAGCCTTATGAAGATTGTGAATGGTCCAGAAGTGAACTGTCCATTGAACTGCGGTTTTTTGGTTTGTGGAGACCCCAAAACATTGGTAAATAGCATATTTCCTAAAGATCTTCTATGCCAGGGAATTCCTTTGAGCAGGCTTTGTTGTTCTCTGTCCCTCGGTGCTGTGGGCAGTAGCAGACGTACTGACTGGCAGCCAGCCACTTTGTTTTTGCACCCTGCTCCCTTTTTTGCTATGTGGTTGGTGCTGTGTGACCCTCACCTCTTTCTCGCAACTGCACATGTCACTTAGAAGACCTGGATGACATGTGAGGTCTAGGACCTCATTATCCTCTACATCATCTTCCACCCACTACTCACCCCTGCCTTTCTTGCCGGTCTGCCCATTTCAAAAAACCGAAGTAGTTGACACCAGTCTTTTGACATAATGAGAGATGTGCTGCGGTGGTCCTCCAACGTTCTCATCCACAAACATAAGTGGTTAGGTATCAGTGCACTGAATCTCTTCCACTTCTGGGGCAGGGATAGGTGGATGGCACACGGAAACCCTCCAACAGAGTCATTCAAAAGCAAAAGTGACTGCTGCATGTCTTGGGGCTCAGACTAATGTGCAAGGAGTTCAGGTGGAAGATGGATTCCCGTGGGCCACTGGTGCCAACTGTGCACTTTCAGCAGTGCACCGGGTGGAAGACAATGTGAAGGTACGCACAGCCATCCAATGTATTATTGTGTCTACTTTTCCTGGCCTCACTATTCTTAGAGCAGTATTCAGGCCTACATGATGACACAAAAAGTCCTGTTGACTGTGTGCATCATAGGAAGGTGTTTCATTTGGCCACATAGGTGGCATAGATCTACAATGTCCTTTCTCTGTGGAAGGAGCTCCAACAACACTAACACTAGCAGCACCATGTCCATGGCCACATCCCTTATTTGATGCTCTCCTTATTTTTTTACGTTCACCCACCAAATTGACTGACAGATGAACAATTGTATTTCTATGTCAAATGTGCAAATAAAGTGTTGTGCACCCCAAAAATGGCTATAGGTCACTAGGGCAATTAACAGATGGATTAACTATTGTATTTCCTGATGCAACGGAGAGCATTGCACCAACCAAAAATGACTACAGGTTACCCACAGACTCAACAGCCTGATTAAGTATTGTATTTCTGCGTTACTGGTGCAAAAGTGTTGTATTGCACACACATAAATGCCCACAGGTCACCCACATAGTTATAAAAAAATAAATAAAACCTAAAACTCTTCCCACCTGCTGCAGTGTCCTCTTCCATACACTAGTTAGAGCAGAACGACGGCACATGACATGATACGGTATTTATGCATGCAGGGCCACAAGGTGTACTAGGCATGACCGTGATGGCTTCCAAGTGCCCACAGCTTAAACACTTGTTGATTTGCTGTGCTGAAGCCTTTCAACAAGCTTTATTTTAACTCACAACAATGAACACAGACTTTGTGCCAGTGGCTATGTTTGGGTACCCGGCACTGTAATGTTTGGTACGAACTCGAACAGGGTGGTCCAGGTTTGCTGATCATTACTTATGGCTAGTGATGAGCGAGCATGCTCGGCTGAACTCACTGTTCAGCGAGCATGCCTGCGCTCGGGTCCACTTGGTGTTCAGCCGAACACTGAGTGTACTCAAGCGCAAAGATCGAGTCCCCTCCCCGCACCAAGACGGATCCGTCATGAAACCAATGCAAGTCAATAGGGACGGATCTGTTTGGTGTGACACACTAGTAAACTGATCCATTGATCCATTGACTTCCAATGGAGTTCATGACCGATCCGTCCTTACTAGAGATGAGTGAGCACTAAAATGCTGGGGTGCTCGTTATTCGAGTCGAACTTTTCCCGATGCTCGGTTGCTCGTTTTGAATAACGAACCACATTGAAGTCAATGGGAGACTCAAGCATTTTTGCAGGGGACCAAGGCTCTGCCTAGGGAAGGCTGGGTGAAAAACTGGAAACCTCAGAAAATGATGGAAACACCACGGAAATGGACAGGAAACAGCAGGGGCAGCATGCATGGATGCCTCTGAGGTTGCCTAATCTCACCATTACCCCAAATTCTCCTAGTGGGACATGTGTGGTATCAATTCTTCTCAGTTTAAAATCGTATACGTCCCCTATCTTGGGACCATATATTTCATGGATTTTTCTAACACGGAAAAGGAAAAAGAGCTTGCTCTGGCCAGGGGAGTGTCTTTTCGACTGCAGCTAAGGGGACGTGTCCATGCTCTGCCTATCACAGGTCAGGAGCCAATTAAAAGAGGAACCAACAAAAATCAGTATAATATCTAATACGTCCCCTATCCGGGTAAATTGTTTGGAGAGAGGGCCAGTAGGTGGGGGGGCAGGCTGGGGGGAAGGAGGTTGAGCTGGAAGAGCCAGAGGAGTGCCCCCTGGGCTAGCGTGTGTGGTGGTGACAACAGCCGGATGGAGTTCGAATGACGACGCAGGACCCAAACTTAAAAATTTTGCATCAACCGGTACATTCGTAAATTATGAGATTGATCAAGTGTGGTATGTCATCTATGTATACCACTCAGTTTAATACCGTATATGCACCTATCCGGAAAAATAGTTTGGAGAGAGAGAAAGATAGGAAAAAGACGTAAATTGTTTGGAGAGAGGGTCTGTAAGTGGGGGGCAGGCTGGAGGGAAGGAGGTTGAGTTGGGAGAGCCAGAGGAGTGCCCCCTGGGCTAGCGTGTGTGGTGGTGACAACAACCGGATGGAGTTAGAATGACGACGCAGGACCCCAACTTAAAAATTTAGTATCAACCGGTTCAATTGTCAACTATGAGCTTGATCAAGTGTGGTATGTGTTCTATGTATTCTTCTCAGTTTAATACCGTATATGGCACCTATCCGGAAAAATAGTTTGGAAAGAGAGGAAAAAGACGTAAATTGTTTGGAGAGAGGGCCTGTAGGTGGGGGGCAGGCTGGGGGGAAGGAGGTTGAGCTGGAAGAGCCAGAGGAGTGCCCCCTTGGCTAGCGTATGTGGTGGTGACAACAACCGGAAGGAGTTCGAATGACGACGCAGGACCCCAACTTAAAAATTTAGCATCAACCGGTACAATTGTCAATTATGAGCTCGATCAAGTGTGGCATGACTTTTTAGATGGAGATTGCATGTGGTCACATACTCCCTGGAACCCCATAGTCACCCCTTCTCTGATGACCTACCCCAGAACATTCTCTGCCTCAATTCGCAAGACCTTTTGCAGTCTCCGTGTGCTGACAGTGGGGATTTACCAGTGTTGTCTGAGGAGGTGGAGGACAATGGCGAGACACAGGTGTCGGCGGGTGAGTTAGTTGTATGGGAAGCAAGTTACAGTGGGGACTCCTTGGGGGGACTTTCTCATGATGGGACAGATTCAATTGTGTTTAGAAAGGCTGATTGGTTTCCGTCAGCACTGTGTGTATAGAACCCCATGGCCTTTCATAAAAATAGTCTGGCGATGACCCCAAGCCAATTTTAAGGGACACGGTAATGGTGACCCATTTAAAAATGCAGCTTGAGGTTCTTTAGGTTATTTGAGGAGACGTTGTGGGCGATTTCTGCACAGAAGGACTTGTTGCTCATCAACAGAACCTCGAGCTCCTTGACATTGTGGACCAGGAATTTGCGGAACCCTGTGGGCAGCATGTGTTCGGTCTTCATGTTGCTACCGTACCCAATGTTGGGCAATATAGATACGCAGGTAATATTATTTTTCACACCTATCCCAAAAAAAATTTACACAGTTTGCGCAAATAAAACTGGAAACTGGAACTGGAGAGAGGGCCTGTAGGTGGACCTTCGGAAAAATTGTTTGGAGAGAGGGCCTGTAGGTGGACCTCCGGAAAAATTGTTTGGAGAGAGGGCCTGTAGGTGGACCTCCGGAAAAATTGTTTGGAGACAGGGCCTGTAGGTGGACCTCCGGAAACATTGTTTGGAGAGAGGGCCTGTAGGTGGACCTCCGGAAAATTTTTTGGAGTGAGGGCCTGTAGGTGGACCTCCGGAAAAATTGTTTGAAGAGAGGGCCTGTAGGGGGCCCTCCTGAAAAATTGTGGTAAAAGAGTGCCAGTTGGACCTCTAAAAAATGGCTTTTTTTTAGTCAGCGTTAGGCAAAGACGACATGGAGGAGGAGGAGTAGGACGAGTAGAGAAGAGGAATCCCTAACCCTCTAAAAAATTCCCTTTTGAGTCAGCGTTTGGCAATAAAGAGAAGGAGGTGGAGGAAAAGAGGAGAGGAATCAGATACATAAGGAACATTATTCTTTAGCTGCTTTCCCCCGGAGAAAATTTGAATTTCGGTGAAATCCAGGCTTTGTTCATTTTAATAAGCGTCAGCCTGTCAGCGCTGTCAGTTGACAGGCGTGTACGCTTATCGGTGATGACGCCACCAGCTGCACTGAATACCCGCTCTGACAGCACGCTAGCGGCAGGGAAGGCAAGCACCTCCAAGGCATACAGCGCCAGTACAGGCCACGTGTCCAGCTTTGAAACCCAGTAGTTGTATGGAGCAGAGTGATCACGCAGGACGTTGGTATGGTCAGCTAGGTACTCCCTCACCATCTTTCTGTACAGCTCCCCCTACTCTGCCTAGACTGGGCACAGGTGACAGTGTCTTGCTGGGGTGACATAAAACTGGCAAAGGCCTTGGAGAGCGTTCCCCTGCCAGTGCTGGACAAGCTGCCTGCTCGGCTGCTCTCCCCCGCTACTTTGCCCACAGAACCATGCCCTCTGCCGTTAGCGGTGTCAAATGGGAAGAATTGTTTCAGCTTGTGCACCAGGGTCTGTTGATATCTATTCACTCTCATACTCCTTTCCTCTGCAAGGATGAGAGTGGAAAGGTTCTGCTTGTACCGTGGGTCCAGGAGAGTGAACACCCAGTAATCGGTGTTTGAAAAAATGCTTCTAACGCGAGGGTCACGGGACAGGCAGCCTAACATGAAGTCTGCCATGTGCGCCAGAGTCCCAACACGCAAGAATTCCCTCTCCTCACTGGCCTGACACTCCATTTCCTCTTCCTCCTCCAAGTCCTCCTCTTCAGCCCATACACGCTCAAGAGTTAAGGACTAAGTACTGGTACCCTCTACTGTCTCGCCGACTTTCTCCTCCTCTTCCTCCTCATCCTCATCCCCCTCGTCTGATACGCGCTGAGAAACAGACCGGATGGTGCTCTGGCTATAAAGCGACGTATCTTCCTCCACCGTCTCTTGTGACAAGCGCAAAGCATCTGACTTGATGCTGAGCAGGGAGTTTTTCAACAGGCAAAGCAGCGGGAGGCTGATAATGGAGGCATCGCCGCTGACCATCTGTGTTGACTCCTCAAAGTTGCTCAACACTTGACAGATATCAGACATCCACATCCACTCCTCATTGCAGACTTGAGGAAGCTGACTGACCGGACTACCAGTTCTGGTGGAAGTTGACATCTGGCAGTCTACAATCGCTCTGCGCTGCTGGTATACTCTGAATAACATGTTTAATGTCGAATTCCATCTCGTGGGCACGTCGCACAACAGTCGGTGAGCGGGCAGTTGAAGGCGGCGCTGCACTGCCCTGAGAGTGACAGCATCTGTGGTCGACTTGCGGAAATGCACACAGATGCGGCGCACCTTGGTGAGCAAATCAGACAGATTGGGGTATGTCTTGAGGAACTGCTGAACTATGAGATTGAACACGTGGGCCAGGCATGGCACATGTGTCAGTCTGCCGAGTTGCAGAGCCGCCACCAGGTTACGCCCGTTGTCACACACAACCATGCCTGGCTTGAGGTTCAGCGGTGCCAGCCACATATCGGTCTGCGCCGTGATGCCCTGTAACAGCTCTTGGGCGGTGTGCCTTTTGTCACCTAAGTTCAGCAGTTTGAGCACCGCCTGCTGGCGCTTACCCACGGCACTGCTGCTGCGCCTAGAGCTACCGACTGAAGGCGCCGTGCCCACGGATGGTAATTCGGTGGAGGAGGAGGGGTCGGAGGAGGAGGAAGCATAGTACGTCTAAGAGACCGTGACCGAGGTAGTCTCCGCAATCCTCGGTGTGGGCAGTACATGAGCGGCCCCAGGGTCTTTCTCGGTCCCAACCTCCACCAAGTTAACCCAATGTGCCGTCAGTGAGATATAGTGTCCCTGCCCTGCAGCACTTGTCCATGTGTCCGTGGTTAGGTGGACCTTCTCAGAAACAGTGTTGGTCAGGGCACGGATGATGTTCTGTGACATGTGCTGGTGTAGGGCTGGGATGGCACATTGGGAAAAATAGTGGCGACTGGGGACCGAATACCGAGGGGCAGCCACCGCCATGAGATTGCGAAAGGCCTCGCTCTCTACCAGCCTATAGGACAGCATCTCCAGGCTAAGCAATTTGGAGATGTGGACATTGAGGGCTTGGGCATGTGGGTGGGTGGAACTGTATTTCCTCTTGCGCTCCAGCGTCTGCTGTAAAGACAGCTGAACGCTGCGCTGGGACACATTGGTGGACACTGTGGAGGATCGTGGAGGCGAAGGTGTGGTTTTCCGGCAGGAGGCGCTCGTGCCGGGGTCCTGGGCAGGGGGTTGACTAGAAGAGGCAGCGAGTGACGCAGGGGGTTGACTAGCAGAGGCAGCGAGTGACACAGCGGAAGGAGCAGTGGTGTGACCCGCAGGAGGTTGTGAACGTCCTTGGTTCCATTGAGTGGGGTGTTTAGCACTCATATGCCTGCGCATGCTGGTGGTGGTTAGGCTAGTAGCGGTGGCACCCCTGCTGATCCTGGTGGGGCACAGGTTGCACACCACAGTCCGTCGGTCATCCTCACTTTTTTTAAAGAACCTCCAGACTTGCGAACATCTAGGCCTCGCCACGGGAACTTCACTACGTAAAACAGTTGCTGCTGATGCACCAGCTCTGGCCCTGCTTCTCCCTCTGGCCACACCACTGCCTCTTACAACTTGTTCTTGTGCAGCACTCGCCTCCGCCTCAGAAGCACTGTCTTCACTCGGCATATCAACCCAGCTTGGGTCAGTCACCTCGCCATCCTCCGATTCCTCAGTCTGCTCCCCCCTCGGATTTCCTGCCCTGACAACAACTTCACCACTGTCTGACAACCGTGTCTCTTCATCGTCCGACACCTCTTTACAAATTCTTCCACTAACTCAACATTGTCATCATCATCACCCACAGACTGCGACAGTTGAAAAACTTGGGCATCGGGAAAGTGGTCAGCAGCAACCTGAGAAGTGGTTTGTGACTCTTGGAAGGGTTCACAAAACAGTTCCTCAGAGTATGCCGCATTGCATTCCAAATTGTCATGGGAGGGGGCAGACTGGGGGGAAGGAGGTTGAGATGGAGGAGCCAGAGGAGTGCTCCCTTGGGTAACTTGGGTGGACTGCGTGGAAGACTGACTGGTGGACAAATTACTTGAAGCATTGTCCGCAATCCACGACATCAGCTGTTCGCACTGTTGTGGTTTCAACAGTCCTCCACCACGTGTCCCTGTAAGTTGAGACATGAAGCTAGGGAGTGTAGCTCTGCGGCGTTCCCCTGCTCCCTCATCAGCAGGTACTGTCTCACCCTGCCCAGGACCACGGCCTCTGCCCCCTGCAGTAATTGAATGCCCACGCCCACTCCCACGCCCTCGTCCTCGACCCTTAGCCCTGGGGTTCAACATTTTCTGTATATAAGTGTATTATATAAAAAATAAAAAATAAATGGGCCTGGTGTACTGAAACCCACAAACTTGTTCAGTCTGGTTTAATTAAGTGACGTAAAGAAAGTGTCACCTGGACAGAAAATACGGATTGGAGTGAGTGGACAGCTGAACTATGACACACAGAATGGTTCCACACTGCTGTGTGAAATGGATTTGTATCACTGAGCTAAAACAACAAAAAAAATATTTTTTTATATATATTTTTTTTCATATTTTTTTTTGTAGTTTTGGTTATTTTGGAACGTGACGTGCAGAAACTTTCGTAGACCTAACTCACACCCTGTTAACGGTGGCTATTTTGACTGCGACCCAGACAAATGTCGCATAGAGATCTTTGGGATCAATCTATATACGTGACAGGCAGCAAAAGACTTGGTTGTATTAAGTGACGTACAGAAAGTGTCACCTGGACATAAAATACAGATTGTAGTGAGTGTACTGAACTGTGACACACAGAATGGTTCCACGCAGCTGTGTGAAATGGATTTTTATCACTGAGCTAAAACAACAAAAAAGCTATTTTTTAAATATATTTTTTTATATATATTTTTTTGTAGTTTTTTTTTTTTTTTAACTTGATGTGCAGAAACTTTCGTAGACCTAACTCACACCCTGCTGACGGTGGCTATTTTGACTGCGACCAAGACAAATGTCACACAGAGATTTTTGTGATCAAGCTATATACGTGAGAGCAAAATACCTGGTTGGAATAAGTGACGTACAGAAAGTGTCACCTGGACAGAAAATACGGATTTTAGTGAGTGTACTGAACTGTGACACACAGAATGGTTCCACGCAGCTGTGTGAAATGGATTCGTATCACTGAGCTAAAACAGCAAAAAAAACTATTTTTTTATATATATTTTTTTATATTTTTTTTGGTAGTTTTGTTTTTTTTGGAACGTGACGTGCAGAATCTATCGTTGAGCTAACTGACACCCTACTGACGGTGGCTATTTAGACTGCGACCCAGACAAATGTCGCACAGAGATCTTTGGGATCAAGCTATATACGTGAAAGGCAGCAAAAGACCTGTACAGAAAATATGGATTGGCGTGAGTGGACAGATGAACTGTTACACACAGAATGGTTCCACGCAGCTGTGTGAAATGGATTTTTATCAGTGAGCTTATACAACTAAAAAACTATTTTTTTTATATATTTTTTTATATATTTTTTTTTTAGTTTGTTTTATTTTTGGAAAGTAACGTGCAGAAACTATCGTAGAGCTAACTCACACCCTGTTAACGGTGGCTATTTAGATTGTGACCCAGACAAATATCGCACAGAGATTTTTGGGATCAAGCTATATACGTGACAGGCAGTAAAAGACTTTGTATTAAGTGACGTACAGAAAGTGTCACCTGGACAGAAAATACGGATTAGCGTGAGTGGACAACTGAACTGTGACACACAGAAAGGTTAGACGCAGCTGTGTGAAATAGATTTGTATCATTGAGCTAAAACAACTAAAAAACTATTTTTTTTTTATTTTTTTTTTGGAGTTTTGTTTTTTTTGGAACGTGACGTGCAGAAACTATCGTAAAGCTAACTGACACCCTACTGACGGTGGCTATTTAGACTGCGACCCAGTCAAATGTCGCACAGAGATTTTTGGGATAAAGCTATATACGTGACAGCAAAAGACTTGGTTGTATTAAGTGACGTACAGAAAGTGTCACCTGGACAGAAAATAGTGAGTGTACTGAACTGTGACACACAAAATGGTTCCACACTGCTGTGTGCAATGGATTTGTATCACTGAAATATAACATTAAAAAAAGGGGGTTATATATGGCGATAGCTGCACTACTAGTGCCAGCCAGCCAAGCCAGGAGACAAAAAAAAAGTCTTGTAGCCCTTAGAAGGGCAGTTGGGTTCTTTGTGGGTGATTCCTGCCTAACAGAGAACTAAATGCAGGCCCTAACACTCTCCCTGAAACTCAGCAGCTCTATCCCTAACGACATCCAGACGGCATCTGAGCCGAGCACCGCGGCCAGTCACTAGTATATTCCAGGGTCACCTGATCAGGCCAGCCAACCCTTGCTATCGACATGTAATGGCCCCACGTGATGCTGGGTGTACCGCAGAGTCTCCTGGCTTGTGATTGGCTGAGTTTATAGGCGCCAAAAAAGCACGATGCGGAAGTTGCCATTTCCTCGAGCATGGCGAGATACTCGTCCGAGCAGCGAGTACTTACGAGTACCCTAATACTCGAACGAGCACCAAGCTCGGGCGAGTATGCTCGCTCATCTCTATTAATAACCCTTCCCTCCTGAACTTTATTCAGTCCTTTAACATATTTAAAGGTTTCAATCATGTCCCCCCTTTCTCTTCTTTCCTCCAGACTATACATATTAAGAACTCGGAGTCTTTCTTGATAAGTTCTATGCTTTAGACCTTTCACCATTTTTGTAGCTCTTCTTTGGACCCGTTCTATTTTAGAAATATCCTTTCGCAGGTGAGGTCTGATGATGATGAATGAGATTAATATGAATTATGTATTATATGAATTATATGAATGAGAGAAAAAAAACGTATATTTTCTACACCCCGGCTACTGTGTAGCACACGACAGAATATTTCACTGCGCTGTAGGATATCTAATTGAGAGAAAAAACGTATACCCTAGACTGACGTTATTGTACAGCACACGACATAATTGTTCACTGGACTGTAGTATATATAACTGAAAAAAAAATGTATTCCGAACACTGCACTACAGATCCCAGCAAGCCAAGGTACAGCAGCAGCAAAAGTGAGTACTGAGAGAACTTTGGGCAATTTCTTTTGGGTCTATGTGGACCACGTGCTGTCCCTTCTGCCACCAGTCACTGTGCACAGCATGCAGCCGAGATGGCTGTAGCTGCACTACAAGTCCCAGCCAGCAGCCGAGAGGAGGCCAAAAAAATAGGTCGTTGTAGCCCTTAGAAGGAGCGTTGGGTTCTTTGTGGATGATTCCTGCCTAACCACATTCTAATTTCACGCCCTAACAGTGTGCAGCCAAGATTGCGGTAGCTGCACTACAAGTCCCAGCCAGCAGCCAGGAGGAGACCAAAAAAAAAAGGTGCTTGTTGCCCTTAGAAGGGCTGTTGGGTTCTTTGTGGGTGATTCCTGCCTAACCAACATCTAAATTCAGGCCCTAACACTCTCCCTAACAGACAGCAGCTCTATCCCTAATCTCATGCAGGCGGCGTCTGACGTTCACCGCCATTCCGTGTCATGGTAAAATTTTAAGTGCTTCACCTGCTACCTCAGTCTCACTTGGTCACTCTGGGTTCACCGCCATGCTGTGTCAGGGTAAATTTTTGGGTCGTTCACCTGCTACCTCAATCTAACTTGGTCACTTGTTGGTGTCACCACCACGCTGTCAACACGCTGTGTCAGGCTTATGCCTGCGTTGTGGGGCATGGGATAGGATAGCAGTACCAGCATTGGGCAGTGGTGTCACCCGCAGGCGGTGGTGCAACTTCATTGCACCTAGTTGGGTGTTTTCCTAACATATGCCAGCGCATGTGCCTTGCCCATCTTGGTCTGGGTCAGCACAATTGTCTTGAGGGTCACCGCAAGGTTGTTGGCCAGAATGTGGGGTAATGGTACGATTAGGCAGCCTCAGATGCATCCATGCATGCTGCCCCTGCTGTTTCCTGTCAATTTCCGTGGTGTTTCCATCATTTTATGAGGTTTCCATGTTTTCACCCAGCCTTCCCTAGGCAGAGCCTTGGTCCCCTGCAAAAAATGCTTGAGTCTCCCATTGACTTCAATGGGGTTCGTTATTCGAAACGAGCACCCGAGCATTTTAGTGCTCGCTCATCTCTATTTATGTTGTTTTTATTTCCCCTGTTTGACTCTCACCCAGATGGACATGGCTTGTCAGGACTCCCCTTATTCTGCAGAAAAGTCCCAGTTGCGCCTAAGAGCGCCTATTTTCCTCCCTCCCCCCTTTCTCAGGTTATTTGGGAGCTTTGCAAAAGCTATTTTGTGCTATTTTATATAATCCATGTGGATTACACGTTACCTTTTTGGATTACAAAATGACCTCACGTGGATTACAATTTGGACTGTGTTCCAGTGTTTTAAACCAAGCAGCCATGAGGAGAAACTCAAACGTATATCTGAGCCTATTATGCTTGTAAATGTGAAATTGGTTGCACTAAAATGTTTGCATAAATATATCTTTGCAATCTCGAGTTAACAGTACACTACGGATTTGTGCACACTTTTTACGCTAATGCTTACGCATTCAGTTCAGTAGCATACTTTTAATAACGCTTAGACAGTATGTTTGTAATTTGTGCAGTAATGTTCGCAAAACAACAATTATTTTTTAACGCAGATTTGACCTAATAAATTTGTATTAAGAACGAATCTTATCGATTATTCGCCGAAGCAAATTTTTGATGATTCGCTCATCTCTAGAAACAGGCAGTACGAGCCCTGCACAAATATGTAGAACAGAAGGTGGGCCAGTCCTTGAGCCTTTTAGTGTCTGCCAAACTGCACAGAAGCGCCGACGTGTGGAGCTGTAACTACGGCCATGGACAATATTTGTCCTTTACGGCCCACTGGGTAAATGTGGTTCCTGCACAGCCAAACCTGCACATAGCCAAACCAGCAACTTGGCCAGGCGACACCGTTTCTGCCTCCACATTCCAACACTGTTGGTCGTGCAACAATTTCCACCTCCACCTCCTTATCCTCGACTGTGTCTTCAGCTTCCACAGCAGGGACAATTCACAGTGCCCCATCAGCATACCACATGTGAAGGGCAAAGTGTTGTCACACTGTTCTGCAACTAGTTTTCCTGGGCGAAAGGAGTCACACAGGGAAGGAATTGCTCTGTGTCCTTCATCAAGAAATTGAATCCTGGCTTTCTCTGCGACACCTCAAAATGAACCATGACGACCAAAAATGGGAAGAACATGGTGTCGACCTTGCGTCAAGGAGGGCTGTGCCATGCCACCCACCAATGCCTGATGCATCAGATTAGATCATCCAAGTTTCCTCACCCAAACCTTGACAAAATAGACAAGTTTCTTCGGGCTATTCGCCTCAGCTACAGTTCTGATGCTGCCGCCCACCTGATGCCACACATCTGATGCCCACCATTGTCAGCGGGTACTGTTACTGCCACTTACCTCCCCACTCTGTCAGCGCGTCACTCTGTGTTCTCCTGATGCTGCTGCTGCCACTTTTGTATTATGTCACCTTGCTACTCTGTGGTCTCCTGGTGCTGCTGCCACCTCCCCACTCTGTTACCTTGCCACTGTGTGGTCTCCTGATCCCACTGCCACCTCCGCTGTATGTCACCTTGCCATCTGTGGTCTCCTGATGCTGATGCCACTTCTACCTTATGTCACCTTGCCACTGTGTGGTCTCCTGATGCTACTGCCACCACCACATTATGTCATCTTGCCACTGTGTGGTCTCCTGATGATGCTGCTTCCACCACCACATTATGTCACCCTGCCATTGTGTGGTTTCTGGATGCTTCTTCCACCTCCACATTATGTCACCCTGCTACTCTGTGATCTCCTGATGCTGCTTCCATCTCCACACTATGTCACCTTGCCACTATGTAGTTTTCTCATGTTGCTTCTATCTCACCACTATGTTATTGGGTCACTGTGCTGACTTCTCATGCTGTTCTCCCACCCTCTCCACTCCATGACTGGGCCACTATTTTGCCTTTTTGGCCTGGTTGACAACACCATTTATTTGAACTTTCTTCTGATCTGTCAGAAGGAAAGAAAAATAAGACGCACAATGGATCGTGTCTGTGTAGCAGCTGTAATGCTTGTATGGTCCCATCCGAATTGGCTTATGATTTGGTAGCCAAAAGAAGGAGTGGGTACAAAACACAAAATACATGCAAATATTCCATTCACGTATCATATCTGTTTTGTATCCACTCCTGTTTTTACTGACCGAGTGACGGCAGATGCTCAACAGACAGGATCTATTTTTTTGGGGGGGTTGCTTATCTCATAAACATATCTGTTACCTCTTTTTACATGATCCGTGTGTAGCAAACTTCCCTATATTCATAACTTCTTTATTACCAATTCTCCTGATTGCTCTCAAAACTTGGATTCAGCAATCTGACACACTGCTTCTCCTGCTGCTTTTTCTTATGGTGTCTTATATTTTTTGCATACCTTTAGACTTGACAACAGACATGGTGGTGGAGTAGGCATACTTTTTTGCTCACAATGTAATTTCCAGGACATTCCTCAAGTACCATTACTCTCATTCCCATTTTTTTGAGGTCCACATCTTCAGACTTCTCCATTCTCTCTCTCTCTCCCTCTCTCTCTTTCTCTCTCTCTCTCTCTTTCTCTGAGGTGCCTATTTATCGACCCCCTTGCTCACTCATCAAGTTCCTGTATCATTTTGCTGCTTAACTGCCACAATTTCTGTCCTCAGAATTACCAACTCTAATTTTGGGTGACTTTAACATCTCCATTGACAGCTCTATCTACAGCTCTGCCTCCCATATTCTATCTCTAACCTAGTATCTTGGTCTTTGACAACTTTCTAACCCTCAGATACATAAAGATGGTAACACACTTGACCTGTGATTTTTTCGATCTGTGCTCCATTTATGACTTTACTAACTCTCTTCTCCCACTCTCTGACCACAACCTTCTCATAGAATATAAGCTCTAGTGAGCAGGGCCCTCATTCCTCTTGTTTTAATTGTTGACTTGTATGTTGCTATGTAACACATTAATCTATTTGTATATGAACCTTCAGATTGTAAAGCACTGCAAAATATGTTGGAGCTATGTAAGTAAAGATTATTATTATTATTATTATTATTATTATTATTATTATTATTATTATTATTAACATTAATACTAATAGTCCAGTCGTGTGAAGAGTCCAGCCATGTCGCAACCAAAGCCATACCCCCATTTTGCTAGATGTCTGGCAGTGAACACACATGCAGCTACTGGGACCACAAGGTCAATGTGTAAGTGTGGTGACCTGATGGGTGTTGTAGTTGGTACTCACGTTTCTACAACTCCCTGGGCCGATGTGCAGTGATGAGAAGGAAAGCACTGGATTCCTTTGGCGCACACTCTGGTGTTGAGGGATCTTCTGCCAGATGTTGGTTGAGGTGCCCTTGGTGGTATGGATTTTAGGTGCAGGGAAGCCAGGGTCCCTGAGGTTTGTGACACCAAATGTGTGCAAATGAGGTGGTAAATAAAAAAAGAATACTTATGAATAAAGAAATTGAACATTTACTGAGAATCATTTGCCTTGGGGTAGATATACAGATTACTGCAATGCAAAGCAGTAGTTGTAATCCATTCAAAGGACATCACAAGTTAGTTATGTCTTTAATCCTGATCACAAGCTCTTGGTGAGATATTGACTGTGGTCACACTCAGGCTATTGTAACCTCCGGATGACTGGTGTGAAGTATATATCAATAAACTTCTCTGTTTCACATGTAAGGTACATACATCTTGCCTTCCTGGTATACTAACAATTTCCAATAATAGGTCTACACCTTTCATAGAGGAATGTGGATCCAAATACAGTTGCACTTTACTGTAGAGTGTAAACAGGCACCATAGACTAACTCCTGTCTCACAGTGGGTGCTCATGGAGTCCATAGGTTAAAGTAACACTCAACTCCTTTAGTCTCATCCTTATAATCTCTCAACACACTGAGTATTTGTTATTCCTCTATTGAGGCCTACCCTTGGTCTGCACACAACTACTTGCCAGCTTGCTTGTCTTCTGGATTCAGCAGGTCCATACCTAGCTTTGGTTAGCCAGCTCTGCAGTGTGGCTGTGGCATCTGAATTTTGAGTCTGACTCTGGAGTTAGCCTTCCTTGGCTTCAGACTAAACATATGCTGACCGACTGAATTGCTCTCAACTGCTTCCCTGTGAACTTTCTCCAACCAATTACTCTAGCATGCATTATATATATTGTAATGTAATATGAACTTATCTGTCTCTAGCACTATACTGTACTCTTGCTTCAAACAGAAAACCTCACTGCACTCACAAACCTTGCTTACAGTTTTTATGACTTGATGCTCAAATTTGACTTGATGTTTGAGGAACTGGGTGGAAGACCCAGGTCCTGGTAGCGAGGGAAACTACTCTGTAGTAAGTGGCAAGGTGGCCTTGGATTTTGTTATGTATCACTGTGATGTGAAACTCTTAAGAGCTTTGTAATGTATCCTGTGCTGGAAGTGTATATGGTCTTGGTTGTGGTTAGTTTGTAACCAATCAAAACTGAAAATATGGCAATAGCAGAGAGCTAAGTGACCCCGATGTGTTCGTGTACATACAGTATATGCATTTTTGCTAAAACTACACTTTTGTCTGATCTCACCATAGAACATCTTCCCATAAGCATGGAACATTCACTCTTCTAATGGAGAATGGCTACAGTGTTTCTTCCTGAGAAGAACAGATATGTCAGTAACCAGGCATTGTGTGTCTTTAATAGGAAAGCAATTGCATATTTCTAATCTCAATTCTTTAATTGGAACAACTTTCCCTAATTTTCTTTTGGAAAAGTTATAGTGACACAGAGGCTTCCTTTATCTCCCTGCTCTGTGGATATTTATTCAATGTGCACAATAAAAGCAATGATGGGTACAACTGTTTGTGTGTTTCTATCTATAATTGTGACAGATTTTTATAAGCTATCCGTGCAGAAACCATGTGATTCTCATTGGTGAAATAATGAGTTTTATAAAAATAAAAAATAGAAAAAAAGGGTGGAAAACAGGTCAAGAAAAAGAAAATTCCATGCCCTTGGCTTTATCTATAGATTCCTATTCTAGTATTGCACATTTCTTGATTATTTCTTGTACAGATTTTTTTATTTCCTTATTTCTCAGACTGTATATAATTGGGTTGATGAATGGGGTAAATACAGTATACAGCAGGGATAGGAGTTTACTAAGGTTCAAGGCTTTTCCTCCTTTTGGGGAAAGGTAAACACTCAATATAGTAAAGTAGAATATGGAGACCACCATGAGGTGGGAGCTACAAGTGGAGAAGGCTTTCTGTCTACTGATGTTGGACTGAAATCGTAAGATGGTGATGAGAATGTTAACGTAAGATATGATTATTACGATAGAGATGAACAGTACCAGTAAGCATATTACATAGAGCTCTAACTCAATAGTGTAAGTATTAGAACAGGCAAGTTCTACTAAAGGAACAAGGTCACAGAAAAGATGGTCAATGATATTTGGTGGACAAAATGTCAGCACAGATAATGTTAAGCTGTAAATTAATGCAATGGCTAACCCCACCACCCAACACATGGAGGCCAAGATCACACAACATGTACTCGTCATAATAGAAGTATAACGGAGGGGATTACAGATGGCCAAGTACCTGTCATAAGACATGACTGTGAGGAGAAGACATTCAAATATTTCTGCAGCACTGAAGAAATAAAACTGAGTGATACAACCAAAAAAAGTAATGGTTCTCCCATTATTTAATAGAACATATAATGTGTTAGGAGCAATATCTGTAGTCAATATAATGTCACTGACAGACAGGTGTGCAAGGAAGTAGTACATTGGAGACTGGAGGTTCTTACTGGTGGAAACCAGGGTGATGATCAGGACATTCCCGTATATTGTCCCACAATAAACCACAAGGAGAAGACAGAACAGAAAAATATTGAAATACTGGCTGCTTTGAAATCCTCTCAGGAAAAAATCACGGTTCACAGTCAGATTGTTCTCCTACATAAATAACAAAAAAATGGATAATAATTAGTTGTCTGCTTAATTACTAGCTGAAGGTAAGAGCTAAGATGAATTTATTAAGTTTGTACAAATCACTGTGATTGGCTGCAGTGGGGCGGGTGACCATGCAGGCAGCAGACTACGGACATCAGTTCTGGTCAACCCTTTTACGGCAAATGTTGCCCTTTTCCTTCCTATAATCCAGCACTATGTGATGTTAAGACATACATCAGAAGTCATTAGCAATGGAAAAATGATGTCAAGCCCAAGAGGCTTGCATTGTATGAATGATCTGCAAGAAACTGAGCAAAGAAATGTTCAATCCATACCGGACATTTGAAAGCAGCATTGCCCCCTCCCAAGTGAAAATACAGTACCAGATTTAAAATGCAAAAAAACTCTTGCTTTAGTATTTATCTTTGCAAAAACAATCTTACAAGAAATAACTTACCAGATCTTACTGCAGTTTCCAGTTACAAAATTGATAGTGAAATGACACAACAGAAATTTGCAGCCCGTCTGTTAATCCACTGTGAATTTTCTACTGTTTGTGAATAGTGTTTGCGGGGTTGCAGTACAGATTCCAAATCAGAAATTCAAGAAGATGCAATATGTGAAACCGACCTTGCTTCTGATATCACTTACCTCAATAGTCATGTTCTTTTTCCTAGTGATTGAAATTAATGTCTTTCCAAATATTGATCAGAGGCAAATTAAAAAAAAAAAAAAAAAAAAAGGATCTGTGAATGCTTCATATGCAAAAGCATTAACAAAAGGAAATTGAAGCTGCTTCTTATAGATATAGAGAATATAAAGCCCAAAGAGGAAAATAAATCTGTGGAGATTTTCATTGTCTCATGTGTGAAAATGTAAATCAAATAATGAAATGTAAAAATAAAACTGCCGGTAATTAGAGAATAAATACACAGGACAATTCAGTAAGACAAACAAAAAATAAAAAAATAATCAAGTCTTTAACTCTGTCGTCAACTGTAATATGATGCTCCACATAATAATAATAATAATAATAATAATAATAATAATAATAAATAGTGTTGAGCAAATTGAAGTTTAAAAAAAAAATAAAAATCCTGTGGAATTTGAACTGAATTTCAAGAACAATATATATGAAAAAAGTATGAAGCCGAGGAATGAGGAATCATCCATAATCCGTGCAGCCAACCAATCAGCAGATAGCCAGCCCCTATGATGTCACAGCCCTATAATAAGCCTCATTCTGCCCGATCTTTTTCTTTTTTTTTTAAACAAAGCTTTCAATAGTATAATCTGAGATAGGCACAATGCATCAAATTCAGTTCAAAAAGTGAAACACAAATATTATATAGAGTCATTGCAAACTGAGTGAACTTTTTCAAGTTTTTATTTCTGTTAATGTTGATGATTATGGCTTACAGCCAAGAAAAACCCAAGTTCATTATCTCAGAAAATTTGAATAATTAACCCACCTGCAAAGCCTTCCTAAGCCTTTAAAAAGGTCCCTTAATCTGGTTCAGTAGGCGACACAATCATGGGGAAGACTGCTGACTTGACAGATGTCCAGAAGGCTGTCATTGACACACTCCACAAGGAGGATAAGCCACAAAAGGTCATTGCTAAAGGAGCTGGCTGTTCATAGAGCACTGTATCAAAGCATATTAATGGAAAGTTGAGTGGAAGGAAAAAGGGTGGTAGAAAAAGGTGCACAAGCAACAGGGAGAACCGTAGCCTTGATAGGATTGTTAAGAAAAGGCCTTTCCTAAATTTGGAGGAGATTCACAGGGAGCGGACTGCTGCTGGAATCAGTGCTTCAAGAGCCACCACACACAGACGTATCCAGGACATGGGCTACAAGTGTCACATTCCATGTGTCAAACCACTCATGACCAATAGACAATGCCAGAAGCGTCTTACCTGGGCCAAGGAGAAAAATAACTTTACTGTTCTCAGTGGTCAAAGGTTTTGTTCTCAGTAAATTTTGCATTTCATTTGGAAATCAAGGTCCCAGAGACTGGAGGAAGACTGGAGAGGCCTCATTCCAAGCTGCTTGAGGTCTAGTGTGAAGTTTCCACAATCAGTGATGGTTTGTGGAGCCATGTCATCTGCTGGTGTAGGTCCACTGTGTTTTATCAAGACCAAAGTCAGTGCAGCCATCTACCAGGAAATGTTACAGCACTTCATTCTTCCCTCTGCTGACAAGCTTTTTGGAGATGGAATTTTTCTTTTCCAGCAGGACTTGGCATCTGTCCACACTGACAAAAGTACCAGTACCTGGTGTAATAACCACAGTATCACTGTGCTTGATTGGCCAGCAAACTTGCCTGACCTTAATCCCATAGAGAATCTATGAGAGACACCAGAGCCAACAATGCAGACGAGCTGAAGGCCACTATCAAAGCAACCTGGGCTCCCATAACACCTCTACAGTGCCACAGGCTGATCGCCTCCATGACACGCCGCATTGATGCAGTCATTCATGCAAAAATAGCCCCAACCAAGTATTGAGTGCATTTACTAGACAGGCTTTTCATTTGGCCAACATTTCTGTGTTTAAAAAAAATAAAAAAATAAAAAAAAATACAGTTGGTCTAATATAATAATGTAATTTTCTGAGATGATGAATTTTTTGTTTTCCTTGTCTGTAAGCCGTAATCATCAACACTAACAGAAATTAACACTTGAAAAAGTTCACTCTGTTTGTAATGACTCTATATAATATATGGGTTTCACTTTTTGAATTGAATTACTGTAAAAAAAATTGATGATATTCTAATTTATTGAGATGCACACTTATCTGAATGGAGCCCATCTTGTTTAATAGATTAGCAAATTTTTAGGCCTTGATTCTCAAACTGGAATGAATAAACAGTGTAATATAATGTTAGTGTGTTGTCCATGTCATTTCATAGGTAAGCAATTCCATTAGGACTTGATTCTCATATTGGGGTGATGAACCTAATATAACGGTGGGGTGTCCACATTGACATTGAATACCTTATTTAACATACTCAATCACTGTTGCTAGGGATGAGCGAACCCGGACCTCCACGTTCAGAACCGTACCGGAAATTTGTGTGTCTATGTACCGAACCCGGATTTTGGCGCCAAAGTCTGTGTCCAGGTCCGCTGTTTGTACTTTAAATAAAGCTTGTTGCAAGGCTGCAGTGCTGCTAATTAATAAGCGATTAAGTTGTGAGCACTTGGAAGCCATCACAGTCATGCCTAGTATTGGCAGGACTGTGATTGACCTGTGTACCATATGAGCATGCATGAATAAATGCTGGATCACCTGGTGCGCCACCATTCTGCTCTGACTTGTGTAGGGACAGGATACTGCTGCAGGCAGGGACAGTGTTAGATCTTTATTTTGTATTTTTTTTTAAATAAGTCTGGGGGTGACCTGTAGACATTATTGATTGGTGCAATACAGCTCCTTTGTACCAGTGAGATAGAAATACCATACTCAGGTGAACTTGTTGGCATTTTTACCAGTGCAATCCTATTCCTTTGCACCATTGACATGGAGATGTAATAGTTAAGACATACCTACTGCATTTTTTTTGGTGTAAAAAACTTTACTTGCCACTGTCACAGGGATATATAATAGTTATCCAGTTGGTTAATTTGGTCAGAGACCTACCTAAATTTGTGGTTCAAAATACACTGTACTTGCCACCGTCTAAGGAAATATAGTTATTCAGCCAGTTAATTGGCTCGGTGTAACCTAACTTTTTTTTTCCCCAAACACCTCTTTTACATTCGTGGCACAGAATCACAGTTATTCGTCTGTCAGGCAGTTTGTGGCTGACTGTAACGAAATGAGGAGAGCATTAATTAGGGGATGTGGCTGTGTTCGTGGTGCTGCTGGTGTTGTGGTGGAACTCCTGCTGCAGGACGTTGTTGATCCATTCCAGCTATGTGCCCAAATGAAATACCTTCCTCTGGTGCACGCAGGCAAGCACAGAGTTGGCAATGGTGAGTCACGTGCATCCATCTTCCACCTCAACCCCTTGCACATCAGCCAAGCAGTCGCAAATTATGCAGCAGTTATTTATGCTTTTTGATGACTCTGCTGGCATGGTTTTCATGGGCCATCCACCTATCCCTGCCCCAGAAGTGACAGAGATTGAGTGCACTAATGCCCAACCACTTATGTTTGCAGATGAGGATGTGGGAGAACCACTGCAGCACATCTCTGATCACGAAACACAGGTGTCAAGTGCAGGGGCTTTTTGCAGTGTGCAGACTGGCCAGGAGGGCAGGGGTGAGGAGTGGGTGGAAGTTGATGTGGAGGATGATGAGGTCCTAGACCTTACATGGTATCCAGGTCTTGCCAGTGATGAGTGCAGTTCAGAGGAAGAGGAGGGGGTCATGCAGCACCAGCCACACATTAAAAGATGCAGGGTGCAAAAGCAAAGCGGTCGGCCCCAAGTCATTACACCTGCTACAACCCAATGCACCAAAAGACATAGCACACCAAAGCTGGCGCAAAGGAGTTCCCTGGCACAGCACTGATTCAGGGAAAGTGCTGCCAACAGGACATGGCTGGTTTGCACGCTTTGCAGTCAGAGCCTGAAGCAATGCATAAATGTTCTCAACCTGTGCACCACCTGCATGATCCGGCATCTAACCTCAAAGCACGAGCTGCAGTGAAGTAGAGACCTCAAGAACCACAAAAGATCTGAGGCTCCTCCTGCTTCCTCTTCTGCTGCCGTCTTGGCCTCTTCCTCCCCCTCCGGAGTGACATGGGCACCTGGCTCCCTACAAACAGACAACGTGGCAGTCACGCCACCATCACCCAGCATGTCCACACCTGTCCCATGGAAGCATTCAGCTGCCCATCCCACAAACACTGCAGGCAAAGAAGAAGTACCCTCCTACACACCTGTGAGCTCTGGCCTTGAAAGCCAGCATTTCAAAACTGCAGGCCTTTGAAATGCTGCCATTCCATCTGGTGGAGTCGGACAGTTTTAAAAATGTAATGACGGCAGCTGTCCGAATATGTATTTAGCATGGCAGAGGGGGTGATCACAGACTACTCCTACTGGACTTTTAGGTCCTCCACAAACCAAAAAACGAAAAAACTAAAAAGAAATAAATAAATTATTAAAGTTGGTGACCTCCTCTGTCTCCTCCGTCTACACCACCACGTCCACCTTCTCCTGCACTGTGACTACCAGGCTCAAGTTTGTTATGTCTTATTTTGGCAGACTAGAGAAGTATACCGTGCACACCTAGCCATTACTGTACTCCAGAACAGTTTGTGCCTTCTCTTTGTCATCTCCCTAGGTTTGGTGTTCGACAGTTAACACCCCCCACCCCAGAAAATAAGAAAATAAGAATACCCATTTTACCCAAATTATTTTGTGTAGCGTGTCTGTGAAAGTCATGATTAGAAAAAAATTAAGAACACCCCTTTCATCCATCTTAACTGTTGTAGGAGAGGAAACTCCTCTGTGTAGTATGTCTGTGACACAGGCAATTTTTTTGAAATTTAGAACACCCTTTTGTCATCAGTCTTATTATAGTAGGAAAAAGATTATTTTAGTACTTAGTCCCCAGATAGGGGACGCGTGAGATTTATAACTGAGACTTTTTTTTTTTACCCAGTTTTAACCCAGGACATACAAGCACCAAACTGTCACGGTGTGGCCCTTAACAAACTGACGCAGAATTAATGGACACATGGAAAAAAAAAAAAAAAAGAGAAAGAGTGTTGGCTTCCTCCCCTGCCTCCGCCACCTCTTCTATCTACATCGCTATGTACACAGCCTTCTCAAATTCCTACTCCTTTTGAACCTCAGCCTCTTGTTTTTTTATATTTATGTATTTTATGTCATTTTAAGTAATTTCCCTATTCACTTTTGTTTGCAGGGCAAATGTCCTGTTCTTATGTCCACTTTGGAGGCTTTTGCAGCCCTCTAGCCCTTTCTATGACTTTTTACAGCCATTTTAGAGCCCCAAAGTTCGGGTCCCCATTGAATTCAATGGGTTTCGTTTTTGTGGTCAAGTTCGGGTCAAATTTGGAATCCGAATGGAGCTTTGGAACGAAGTTTGGCATAACCCCTCGAACCCAGACATCCAACGGTCTGCTTATTCCTAACTGTTACCGTATAATATGTCCAACAATGAGGTGCCAGGGCCCTCCATAGGAACTGGTAAAAGCAAAAATTTTGCTGGAGCCAACAGAAGTAACAGCAGAAGGGGGAGGGGGGGTGGTAGTAGCAGCTTCAACAACAACAGGCCAGAGCTGCCAGTATCATCCAGTAGTCGTGTTTTGACAACCAATCCCACTGTCCTGGATTACTTGACTTGGTCTTTAACATCACCACAACTGACATCAGACACCCACATTCAGGGGGTCTGTGGGTTCTTCTAATACCACACTGAGTTGGCATTGCCCAAGAACAAGCTCTGTGCCCTCACCTGCCTTTCTTTTTCTGCTCCTTCTGCCAGGCAAGTAATATATGCCGCCAACTCTGCTCCACCTTTCAGCACAGGTTTTAGGAGAGTTCCTCTGCTTCCTCCTGTAGGTGTGCAAATAGGGACAATGAGACTTGCATGGGAGCAAGTGTTGTGAGCAGTTCAGGACGAGGCCATGAGACTGGTGAGGGTGACATAAGTGACAAGCAGACAGTAGTGGATGATGATGTAACTGATAGCACATGGGAGCCAGGTGAAGAGGGGGCTTCATCATCATCATCATCATTATCAGGGCGTGAGGGTGACAGCTTGCTCATGAGACAGCAGCACGGTGGCAGCATTTTACTGATACAGCAAGTTGCAACCGTGACTGTGAGCCGCAGAATGACAAGTAACACTTGTGCGTGTTGTATGTGTAAGTATTCTGACCCATCTCAAGGCATCATTTTTGGATGCTTGGTCCACCAAATAAGCCACAAATTTTTTTTATTATTTTATCCCATAACACAGAGTGTACTTAAACATCATCTGCCTCCGATAGGAGACAATTTTCAAAATTTCTATTTATCTGCTTTTAAAACAGAAAGTGATACCTTACATATACGTTAGAAGGCTTAGAATTTTAGAAGCAACTGTAAAATTTTAAAGAAAATTTCCAAAACCCACTTTTTAAAGACCAGTTCAGTTCTGAAGTTACTTTGCGGGGCTTACATAGAAGAAACTCCCCATAAATGACCCCAACTCCCATTTGAAGCCCCCTGATGCACCATACAGTAGAAAAAAATTAACCCCAAAAAATGAACCCATTTTTTAAACTATGGGATGAGGTAACAGTTTTGTTGGTGTTATTTTGGGGTATATATGATTTTTGATCGCTCTATATCACGTTTTTTGTGAGGTAAGCTAACCAAAAAACATTTTTATTTTTTGTTTTTTACAATGTTCTTCTGACAGGTTAGACCATGTGCTAATTTTCCGGTTGTTACGGACGTGAATATATCAAATATGTATACTTTGTTTCTTTGTTTCAGTTTTAAATAATAAATCTTTTTTTTTTTTTTTTTAATGTTTGTTTCTCCATTTTCTGAACATCATTTTTTTTATTTTCTGGCAATCGTCTTATGAAGGGGCTCATTTTTTGCAGGAACAGTTGATGTTTTTATTGGTACAATTTTTGGGGTATATATGATTCTTTTGATCATTCATTATTACACAAGGTGACCGAAAAATTGGTTGTTTTTGCAGTTTTTATTTATTTATTTTTATAGTATTCACCTGAGGGGGTCATTCTGGATGTGGCAATACCTAATATGTCTACTCTTTCTTATTTATTTACATTTTACTCAATAAAAACATTTTTGAAACAAAAAATGATGTTTTAGTGTCCTCATAGTCTGAGAGCCGAAGCTTTTTATTTTTTGGCTGATTGCTGGGTCTCATTTTTTGTGGGATGGGGTGACGGTTTGATTGGTACTATTTTGGGGGCATAAGCCTTTTGATCTCCTTTTGCACTTTTTGTGACGTTAGGTGATGAAAAAAGGCTTTTTTAGCATAGTTTTTATTTTATTTTTTTGACGGTGTCCACCTGAGGGGTTATGTGACATTTTTTATAGAGCTGGTTGTTATGGATGCGGTAATACCCAATGTGTCTCCTTTTTATTATTTCTTTTACTTTAACATAACTTTAACACTTTAACAACATTTCTGAAACAAAAAAAAACATATTTAGTGTCTCAATAGTTTTTTAAAAATTTTTTTAGGCAATTGTCTTAGATAGGGTCTATTTTTTTTGCGGGATGAGGTGACAGTTTGATTGGTACTATTTTGGGGGCCATATCCGTTATTGATCGCTTGGTGTAGCACTTTTTGTGATATTAGGTACACATTTTTTTAGCACTATTTTTATTTTATGGTGTTCACTTGAGGGGTTAGGTTATGTGTTATTTGAAAACAGCTGATTGTTACTGATGTGGGAATACCTGTTGCACTTTTTGTGATGTACGGTGACAAAAATGGCTTTTTTTGGCACAGTTTTTATTTATTTATTTTTTACTCTGTTTATTGTACGGGATGGATTATGATTTATAGAGCCGGTCGTTACAGACGCAGCAATACCTAATATGTATGTTTTTTCTATTTTTTATTATAAAATCAGGGAAAAGGGGCGTTTTTCTTTTTTTCACTTGAAAAGGGTTAGGGCTTGTTCACACATCAGTTATTTGATTCGTTATTTCCATCAGTTATTATGAGCCAAAACCAGGAGTGGAGCCTACACAGAGGTCAGGTATAATGGAGAGATCTGAACTTATTCTTTGTTTTTGGCTCACAATAATTGATGGAAATAACTGATCAAATAACTGACGTGTGAACAAGCTCTTAATCCGCCAGCATCGGCTTTTACAGTGATGTTGCAGTGACAGTGACCGCCGGGCCCCTTCAGTGATCAGGTAGTCACAGCTATGGTGCCGCCCGATTACAATGATTTAAAAGTACATCAAATGTGGCAAGCCACTTTCCGCCATGACGTACTAGTACGTCACGTGTCAGGAAGGGGTTAAACATGCTCTGATAATTTCATCTACGCATATCTATGTATGTCAGTGTCACAGATATTATTTTTTATTGCTGTAATTGGGTTTGAGTGCTTAAGGAGGGAGAGGGAAAAAGCAAAAATTCATAAAAAATTAATAAAACAAGATCACTTTTCCTAAAAATTCCTAGTAGACTAGATAGTGTTATATATGAATTTCCAAGGCAAATGAAGCCACTTTAGTTTGGGTAGCATTGTTTCAGGTCCGAATCAGACTAAAAAAAAAAAAATAAAAAAATAAAAATTCCTAAACCAAACTTTTGCTGATCACTGCTCCATAGTGTGGCTGCTCTTAGAGTAGAGAGCTCCTTAGTGTGGCTGCTCTTAAAGTAGAGAGCTCCATAGTGTGGCTGCTCTTAGAGTAGAGAGCTCCATAGTATGGCTGCTCTTAGAGTAGCGAGCTCCATAGTATGGCTGCTCTTAGAGTAGAGAGCTCCTTAGTGTGGCTCCTCTTAGAGTAGAGAGCTCCTTAGTGTGGCTGCTCTTAGAGTAGAGAGCTCAATAGTGACTGCTCTTAGAGTAGAGAGCTCCATAGTATGGCTGCTCTTAGAGTAGAGAGCTCCATAGTGTGGCTGCTCTTAGAGTAGAGAGCTCCATAGTGTGGCTGCTCTTGAAGAGCTCCATACTGTGACTGCTCTTAAATTAGAGACTTCTGAAGTTTGACCATTCTTACAAAAGAGTCTCCAGTGTGATTGTTTTTACAGTAAACATCTCCTTAGTGTGACCTCTCTTATAATAAAGAGCTCTGTTTGTGCGAAGCAAAGGTGAGGGCTGAGAGTGTGCAAAGAAGGAAACCTCCCTCCATATCTCTGAGTCAGGATATGGCAACAGCTGATGCTAGGGGTTCTGGTATCCCATGACCTCTAACCAGCATCAATGCTGGGAATTCTGGCGTCCTGTCTCCCAGCAGCACCAAGATCCGGAATGGATCCTACAGAATAAAGCGCATGCATAAAGCGCAAACCTTTACTAGCTCCGCCCTCCAGAGGTGACACCACTCCCCTCGTCGCCAGTGAGGTGTGAATGACATCCCGCTGGAGGGCTAGAGACCCCCTGGGAGAATTAGAGACATGTCTTCACGTGGTGACATGCTTCTAGTGAGACTGCATCTGTCTCCCTGGCTGCCTGACAGTACCCCGCTCTTAAGGAAGCACCTTCAGGCTCTCACCACCCGGTTTGTCCGGAAACCTTGAATTAAAATCAACTTATTATCGTTAAACTTCATACTCCTCCTGACTATCAACCGGAACAGGTCAAGAAGGGGTATAGGACACTAAAGGCTCCCGGGATTTTTTAAGGAGGGATCTGTGAAACACATTAGGGTTCTTTAAATTCCCAGGGAGTTTAATTTTAAAGGCAACTCGATTGATTACCAGAATAGGAAGAGGTCTGATAAATCTGGAGGCGAGCTTAAGGCGGTGCACTTTGAGTTTGAGATTTGTGGTGGATACCCACAACAAGTCTCCAGCTTTCAAATCCTCCCCTTGAGGTCTCAGAAACCCCCAGAATATTTTCACAACCCTTAAAAAAAGCGGGGGACCTGGGATAAAACACAAAATTACAGAAGAAGGGACTCATGATGCCTATTATTAAGGGCAAACTTGACCAACGGTAGACACTGTACATCCCACAATCAAGTTGGTTATCTGAACAGAAACACCTAAAATAAGTCTCCAACGACTGGATGGTTCTTTCCATGACAGTATTTGACTGACGATGATATGCCGATGAGAAAGACAACTTCATCCCAATACACTCACAAAAGGCTTTCCAAAACCTGGAAATGAACTGTGTGCCTCTGTCAGACACAATGTTACAAGGAGCCCCATGCAACCTGACAACATTATTGATGAACATATTTACCATATCCCAGGTTGAAGGCAACCAAGAAAGAGGAATGAGATGACACTGACAGGAAAATTGATCCACAATAACCCAGATAACGGTATTGCCTTCAGAGAGGTGGAGATCAGTAATGAAATCCATTGAAATAGGATGGGGAGGGGAAGGAGCTTTCCAGCCTGAGCGGACTGGGGTATCTTACTACTGGGGCACACCTCACATGAATGGATACACTCACCAACATCCTGCTCCAAGGAAGGCCACCAAAACCCCACCTAACCAGATGTCATCTCTTTTACACCTGGATGACCAGCTAGCACAGAATCATGGCAAGTCTGAATAATACAGAGTTTCAGATTAACTGGCAAAAAATAACTTATCCTGTGGGATGTCTGTTGGAGCCAGATGTTGTGACTTCATAACCTCCTATTCAACGTTGGTGGAGGCAACCACCATTCTTAGGGAAAGAATAGGGGGTGTACTAGCCTCTTCTTGTTGGACAGGGCACAGATTTCTGGATAGAGCTCAAATGTTTTGCGACCCAGGAATAAATGAAAATCTAAATTGTGAGAAAAACAAGGCCCCCTAGCCTGCCTGGGGTTAAGCCTTTTAGTATTTTCCAGGTAAATTAAGTTCTTATGGTCAGTAAGAACCACAAATGGATGTCTATCCCCCTCAAGGGCCCATTTATTGGCTAATAACTCCCTGTTACCAATATTGTAGTTTAATTCTGTGGTTGAGAACTCTCTAAAAAAGAAAGAACAAGGTCGGAGGTGTGTGAGGGAAAGGGACTCCTGGGACAGCATTGCCGCCATCCCAACCTCCAAAGCATACACCTCAACCACAAATGGCCTGTTTAGGTCGGGCTGGACCAGGACAGGACCAGACACAAAAGCCTCCTTGAGGCTGGAAAATGGTGAAACAGCATTGTCCCCCCACCTAGACATATCTGTCTGTATCCTGTAATTCTGTATCGCCTGCACCTTGGCGGGATCCATCCAAAAGCCTGCGGGTGGCAAAATCATCCCAAGAAACCCTATATCCTCTACATTAAAAGAACACTTGTGTAAATTTGCATACAGGAAGTTATCCCTGAGCCTTTTGAGAACTGTGCACACAGAGAGAGAATATAAGAATGTCATCAATGTACCCAATGACGAATAAACCCAAAATATCCCTAAAGATGTCATTAACAAAAGCTTGAAAAACGGTTGGGGCATTGCAAAGTCCAAAAGGCATCACTAAGTATGCAAAATGCCCTACGGATGTACAGTATTAAAGGCCGTCTTCCATTCATCACCTGACTTGATACGGAAGAGTAAAGATCTTGGTCCCAATAAGCTGGTTGTACAAGTCAGGAATGAGAGGAAAAGCATACTGATTCCTAACAGTGATATTATTTAGATCACGATAGTCAATGCATGGCCCTAATCCCCCACCTTTTTAGACATAAAAAAGAAACCTGCTTCTACAGGAGACTTTGAGGGGCAAATAAAACCTTTGGAAACATTTTCCTGGTTATTATCCTTCATGACCACCCTCTCGAGTTCTGAGAGATTGAAAATCTTTCCCTTAGGCAGAGGGGTGCAGGAATCAATTGCACGGTTGATGAGGTGGTAAAAATCGATCTTCCCCACTCTGAAAACACCTCAGGAAACTCCTTTATGTACCACAGGACCTGTGTAGAGGAGCATCTAATTTGACTGATCTTTTGAATACATTTACCCTGACACTCCTTACTCCAATTAGTAACATCCCCATTGACCCAATCAATATAGGGATTGTGTTGTCTGAGCCAGGTTAAGTCCAAAACCGCAGAGGCAGGGAGGGAATTAATAACCCAGAAGGTAATCTCTTCCTTGAGAAGACACCCCACCTGCAAGGGTACTGGTTTGTCAATAACCGCCTCAACACTTTGGGCAAGAAACGAGCCGTCAACTAAGGTGAGTCCAATACCTGACTCTAAGGTTCTAAGGGGCACAGTCCCGCAGTCAACAAATGAACGCCCCTTCACCTACCACCCCTGGAAAGCAATCATAATAAGAAAAAAAACTTTTTCTTTTTTAAATAGGGGTACCTGGGCGCCTAGTTGGGAAGCCCCTGCTCCAACTACGCGTGGTCAATTCTCAACTGCTCCGGACAAGGTCATTCCCTCACCACATATTTAGGTGACCCACAGAACAGACACTGTGTCCATTCCCAGCGATGTCACTTTACATCAAGCAAAAGGACGGTCTGCCACAGGTAAGACCCCCTTGTAGGTGGACTTATCTTGTAGATCCTCACGTCACCTTCTATGGAGACGAACAGCCTGGGTCATGACAATTTACAGACTTTGTGGTGGCGAGTGGTGCACCAACATGTACTTGAAGGAATACACTAATGCACTCAGAAAAGAACTCAGCAAAGCCGCATCATTCCACCCTGTTTCAATGGCCCAATGCTTGAACTGGGAACAATACTCTTTTGCCAGAAGATTGCCCTGATTGAGTGATCTAAGGTTATACTCTGCAACAGTGATTCTATTTCGTTTATCATAAATGAGGCCCAATACCCTAAAAACATTCCTCAATAGAATTATGAGCCGGGTAATCCTCAGCTAAGGTGAAGACTCATGTCTGGGGATACACCCTAAGCAGGGAAATGACTAAGCCCACTCCAGTCTTCTCATCGCCTGAGGAGGTGGGTCTAAGTTGGAAGTATAGCTTGCAGCTCTTGAAAATGTAAAAAACTGCTTGCGATCCCCAGAAAAGAAAAAAAAACCTCAGGTAGGGAAACCTTAGGCTCAGAAGATGCCCCTTTCCCTAGCCCAGGACTTATCAAGGCTGCTGGAGTTAACTGGGCCAAAGCCTGAGTATGGTGCCCCACAGTCATAGCTAGATCCTGAAACATATTTACCAGACTATGCATCTGATGACCCAGGTGCTTAGCAGGATCCATAGATTAGACTGATTATTCTGTACTGCTAATGAAATGATAAAGCCAAACTGATGGCCAGCAAATGTGTACCAGACACACTTTGCACAAGCCATGACTCTCTTGATACCCTTGAGGGTTGTGGTACTCTTTACGCGCCTCCAGCCGGAAGGGGAACTTTGGCAGAGCCCTTCCCAGGTGTCAAATAGAATGACGGCTGGTGGATGGGCAAACCGGCCACAGTTGGGCAAAAAACCCCAAATGAAATACCATGACACTATATCAATGGTCCAGAGGGAAACACAAGAATGGTCAGTAAACGTAAGCCAGGGCACAAACCAAAGCCAGAGTCAATAACCAGAGAAACCACTCACCATCTTCAGATCCAGAGCCAGGGAAGCAACGGAATAATCAGCAGTGAGTGAGGGAAAAGACCAGGTTTAAATATCCCCCCACAGATCACCTGACACTGCTGAGGTCACACCCAATCTTCACACTCAGACCAGGGAAGCATAGGTGAGGGCTGAGAGTGTGCAAAGGAGGGAGCCTCCCACCACATCTGTGAGTCAGGAGACATAACAATAGAGGTTCCCTGGCAAGAGCTAACACTAGGGGTTCCAGCATCCTGGGACTCATGTCCAGCATGAGCACTGGGAATGACGGTGTCCCGTCTCCCAGCAGAACCAAGATCCAGAATGGTTCCCACAGAGTGACGTGCAAACCATTACTAGCTCTGCCCTTCAGAGGCTACACACCGTCCCATGTTGGAGAATGAGAGACATGTCTTCATGTGGTGACGTGCTTCTTGGCAAGACTGCGTCTGTCTCCCTGGCTCCCTGACAACAGTACAGTAACTCTATGAGATGACTGAGGGGAGATCTAATAACTATGTATAAATATATCAGAGGTCAGTACAGAGATCTCTCCCGTGATCTATTTATCCCCAGCACTGTGACTGTGACGAAGGGATAAACTCTGCATCTGGAGGAAAGAAGGTTTCTACACAAACATAGAAGAGGATTATTTACGGTAAGAGCAGTGAGACTATGGAACTCTCTGCCTGAGGAGGTGGTGATGGTAAGTTCACTAAAAGAGTTCAGGAGGGGCCTGGATGTATTTCTGGAGGTAATAATATTACAGGTTATAGTTACTAGAGATGGGTCGTTGGTCCAGGGAGTAATTCTGATGCCTGATTGGAGTCGGGAAGGAATTTTTTCCACTTTGGCTTCTACCTAACAGTGGATTTTGCCTTCCTGTGGACCAACTTGTTGGATAACAGGCCAAACTGGATGAACAGATGTCTTTTTTCAGCCTTATAAGCTATGTTACTACAGTCATGGCCAAAAGTTTTGAGAATGATACAAATATTATTTTTTACAAAGTCTACTGCTTCAGTTTTTATAATGGCAATTTGCATATACTCCAGAATGTTATAAAGAGTGATCAGCTTAACAGCAATTACTTGCAAAGTCAATATTTGCCTAGAAAATGAACTTTATCCCCCAAAACACATTTCAACATCATTGTAGCCCTGCCTTAAAAAGACCAGCTAACATCGTTTCAGTGATTGCTCCATTAACACAGGTGTGGGTGCTGATGAGGACAGGGCTGGAGATCAATCTGTCATGATTAAGTAAGAATGACACCACTAGACACTTTAAAAGGAGGCTGGTGCTTGGCATCATTGTTTCTCTTCTGTTAACCATGGTTATCTCTAAAGAAACACGTGCAGTCATCATTGCACTGCACAAAAATGGCCTAACAGGGAAGAGTGTCGCAGCTAGAAAGATTGCACCTCAGTCAACAATCTATCGCATCATCAAGAACTTCAAGGAGAGAGGTTCCATTGTTGCCAAATAGGCTCCAGGGCGCCCAAGAAAGACCAGCAAGCGCCAGGACTGTCTCTTAAAAGTGTTTAAGCTGCGTTATCGGGCTCCCAGTAGTGCAGAGCTTGCTCAGGAATGGCAGCAGGCAGGTGTGAGTGCATCTGCACGCACTGTGAGGTGGAGACTCTTGGAGCAAGGCCTGGTCTCAAGGAGGGCAGCAAAGAAGCCACTTCTCTCCAGAAAAAACATCAGGGACAGACTGATATTCTGTAAAAGGTACAGGGAGTGGACTGCTGAGGACTGGGGTAAAGTCATTTTCTCTGATGAATCCCCTTTTCGATTGTTTGGGACATCTGGAAAACAGCTTATTCGGAGAAGACGAGGTGAGCGCTACCACCAGTCTTGTCTCATGCCAACTGTAAAGCATCCTGAAACCATTCATGTGTGGGGTTGCTTCTCAGCCAAGGGAATCGGCTCTCTCACAGTCTTGCCTAAAAACAAAGCCATGAAAAAAGAATGGTACCAGAATGTCCTCCGAGAGCAACTTCTCCCAACCGTCCAAGAGCAGTTTGGTGATCAACAATGCCTTTTCCAGCTTGATGGAGCACCTTGCCATAAAGCAAAGGTGATAACTAAATGGCTCAGGGAACAAAACATAGAGATTTTGGGTCCATGGCCTGGAAACTCCCCAGATCTTAATCCCATTGAGAACTTGTGGTCAATCATCAAGAGACGGGTGGACAAACAAAAACCTACAAATTCTGACAAGATGCAAGCATTGATTGTGCAAGAATGGACTGCTATCAGTCAGGATTTGGTCCAGAAGTTGATTGAGAGCATGCCAGGGAGAATTGCAGAGGTCCTGAAGAAGAAGGGGCAACACTGCAAATATTGACTTGCTGCAATAACTCATTCTAACTGTCAATATAAGCTTTTGTTACTCATAATATGATTGCAATTATATTTCTGTATGTGATAAAAACATCTGACAAACACATATAAAAACCAGAGGGCAGCAGATCATGTGAAAATAGAATATTTGTGTCATTCTCAAAACTTTTGGCCATGACTGTATGTATGTGTTTCACTGTGAAAGTATTGCTAACATCTCAATGTCGGCCCCACTTCCTTCTACATTGCACCAACTGGGGCAGCTGCCTCACTTTACCTCACTGACAGAGTGCACCTCTGCAAACATGGCAGCTTATTGTGAAGAGTTATCTGATAGTTCAAGTACACTTTAACTTTTTGTATTTTTTTATTATCTACATTTGATAAATTTTTGCTTTGGATATTTTTGTGATATATTGACAGCAAATAATGTTTAGATGTATTCCTCCTCAGAGATCTAGGACACTGGAGACACACAGCCCATTCCCTTTACAGTAATTACGTACTATATACAGTATATATAAAGGCAGTTACATTGCTACTGTTCACCTCACTGAGGTTCTCTACAAGCTGCTGTGTCATCTTGTAAATCTTATTCATTGCTTTATCACTTTTCCTGTTTTGATAGAATTATTTTCAAGAAAACAATAGAATGCAACATGATTCTCATCAATACAGAACTGGTTTGTCAGAAAAATCCGTAACATCGGACGTAAGTTTTTCTTTTTTTTATTGTGGCAGATCTTCAGTCGTTTCAGGAAGAGTTATTTGACACAATAGGTATCTTGACAGGGACAGTGCCAGAGGAAAGATGGATAAGTCCAGCTGTAGGGTTAAAAATTGTTTAATACGGGAGAAGGGATGCCAGGTCAATCAGGCTTAGTGCCGGTTTCACATGCTTCCTGTCACTGGCTGATTTAAACAAGCGTCTGCAGACAACAGTAGCCTGTGACTGTGTGACTGTTCTTCCTGTCTCTTTATCATGTATAGTAGTTGTTTAGATCCCTGGGTTTATGATTTTTGGGATGTTGTGAGGGGCTCAAAAGTTACGATATACAGGAGGATATGCGTGTTTTGCAATCCAGGCAGTCCAAGTGTGCAATCAAAATAATAGAAAATATCCAGCAGCAGGCTCATAATAAAATCCAATTTCTTTATTTCTTCTTTGTAAAATCCATAGGCTGACTAGATGTGCAAAGGCCTACGCGTTTCGACTATACATCATGATCGTGATGGTGATGATTAAGACATATAGTCGAAACACATAGACCTTTGCACATCTAGTCAGCCTATGGATTTTACAAAGAAGAAATAAAGAAATTGGATTTTATCCTGAGCCTGCTGCTGGATATTTTCTATTATTTTTTATTAATTCCTGGTCTGGGATCCATGCACGGCGATGGAGGATGGTGGGTGAGCTGAAATATGTATTTTCTTATGTAAGTGTTCAATGCATGTTTTAAAATACAGAGAGTACTGTTTTAAATCTGTGTCTGATATTGTGGGTGCAGGCTAAAACATGCCAGACTTAGTCCAAGCTTGGGTGCCTCTTGCTCAGTGCAAGCAAATCCTACATAGGTACCAGAGCTCTTCTGCAGCTCATTAGGTGGCATTATTGGATCATGTGGCAAAATAAAATCTCCTGATCTTCCTTGTGGCAGCCAGCCTGCATCCTCAAGCAATACAGTGTCCATGTCTTCATCAGCTGCTTCTCTTCCTCTTCAGACTCCTCTACCTTGACCTCAACTCCATCATGAGACATCCGTAACAGAATTTGTCAATAGTAAATGAAGAGGTGCAGGCGAGACTCAGCCCGCATGATGCTAACACTTCTTTAGCGCAACTTGATGACCACATGATTAAATAAGAATATATTTTTATTTCTAAGAGATGATAACGCGCTTCAGAGCAGCAAAGCTACTTTTTAAAGTCTAAAAGATACGTATGAAATAAAATGTGTAGCGGAAAAAATGTAATTACACAATAACAGACAGGAAAAAAATTTGCGTAGGCAGTAAAAAATGAAAGACAAGCAAAATAAATAGAGTATGATTAAATAAAGTGAGCACTTAAATGAGAGCCTAAAGGTAATAAATAGTATATGTATATATTAATTCATTATATTAGTTCATTTATAATGGAAGATAAATAAATAAATACAATAAATAAATAAATACATAAATAAATGTTGCAGTTTACAGGTTAAAAATTAGAATTATACAAGTGGTGTGAGTGGACTGGTTAGTATTTAGTTTTTAATTTTTATTTATTTATTTATTTAATTTTTTAAAATTTATATTTAATATTTAGTTGATTGGTGTAAATTATTTATTTATTGAAGATCATATTGTATTTTTCACATTGATCACTCTATTTGATTATTGTATATAGTATATATCATATGATATGGAAGTGACCGTCATTGAGGTAATCACATAATCAATGTACGGTATCAATAGTTTTACGTATATATATATATTGTGAGACACTGAAGGGGTTAATCCTGGATGGCCGGTATATTTCTCCTGGGTTCAGCTACTATGCCTACTAGAGACTGAGGGAAGTTCATGTCTCCCAACAGGAGACATGGGGAAACCAGGAAAGTGCGATATGGTCTCCAGCAAAAGTAGTTGCTGGAGACACTTTGATAAAGTGTGTTTGGGCCTGGTTTTTGGGATGGATGACAGGTTTGGCAGTGGGGCCATCCATCCCACTTCCTCCACTCCAGGTCTTAGGGTTTGGAGTCAGGCACCACAGGTGCTGAGGCTGGACCATTAGCAGGTCCACAAAGCCTGCAAGATTTGCAGACAGAGAAAGGCTGGGTGCAGCTAGGAATGCTGAAGGCTGCTGGCCTCAGGAGATACTTTGGACGCTATCAAAGGTAAAAACCCTTGTGGACTGAACTGCATAACATGTTGTATTCGTGTGGCTGTAGCTAGACGCACGTATAGTGAGGGAAACTGTCTTATGTTTAGGTAGTGCTGGACAAGCAGGGTTTATTTTGTTTGTGCCTGAAGCAAAGGCTGTATTATCCTTTATTTTGGAGCTTGTGAATAAACGCAGGCCAAGCCTGCATTTGGACTTTATCTGTGTCTGGGACTCTGACTGCTGTTCACACCGCAAACCCGCACCCTACCGAGCTAACTTCCCCACATATGGTGGAGGATGCGGGCAAAGTGAACAAAACGCAGTCTTAAAGAGACACACACATTAAAAGGACTGATTTGTTGTTTGCCGCTCTATGTCTTGGGTGAAGGCGGCGGGTGAATTCTCTAAAAAGGCGGTGGCAATGGAGGATCTGGTCAAACAGATGATCCACGCCAGTCTGCAGCAACAAGAAGCCACTCGGCAACAGCAGGAGATCAGTCGGCAACAGTACGAAGCCTCCCAAGCCATGCTACAACAGCAAGTTGAGATGAATAGACTGTTGATAGAAAAATTGGCAGGAGCCGTGACCATACCCCAAGCTTTAACTACGGAAAGAACCCAAAGTGTGCAACCATCTGTGAGGGCCACAGTGCAAGCCACGCTGCAAAAGATGACACCTACCGATGATGTAGAGGCGTATCTTGCTGTCTTTGAAAGAATTGCAGAGCGTGAAATGCTGCCGGTGGACCAGTGGGCGGATGTTGTGGCGCCTTACCTAACCGGTGAACCCCAAAAGGCCTACTTTGACCTGAGTGGGTTGGACTCCCGAGACTATGCCAAGCTAAAGGCCGAGATCCTGGCTCGGTTGGGGGTAACCATGCAGGTGCGTGCAGGGCGGGTGCACGCCTGGACTTTCTTGGAAAGCCTCCCACCACGGTTACAGATGCATGACCTGATCCACCTGGTGTCAAAGTGGCTACAGCCAGAGAAGTGCACTCCAGCGCAGATCGTGGAGAGGGTCGTCCTAGACAAGTTCACCTGTACTTTGTCGCCTCGTATACAGCGCTGGGTTGGGCAAGCAGGACCTACAGATGCGGACCAGCTGGTAAACCTGGTGGAGCGGTATCGTGCCACTGAGGAGCTGCTACAGACCTCCTCCGGCAGGGGCAATGCCAGGGAGACCAAGACGACTAGAAGTGCGGGTAAGACTGCTCCGATTACTCGAGATCTGAGGCAGGCGACACAGAGAGGTGACCCTGAAAGGGGGCCAGCAGTTGGGCTACGACGGGGGTCTGGTGACAGAGACCAAGGGCGCATACAGTGTTGGCGGTGCCGTGAGTGGGGGCACATCGCGGCTAACTGCCCCCTTACCGTCGAGACCATGGACTGCAATACCTCCAGGCGTGTTTCTCTCTTTGCCTGGTCCGTTCTGGCAGCAGAGAGTGTGCCCGGGACTGAACCACAAATGTGCACTGTCATCATTGGGGGTTACTCAGTGTCTGCCCTGCTGGACTCAGGAAGCCTGGTCACCCTCGTGCATGGTTCTTTGGTCGGTTCGGGGATATACAGTGGACGGACTATTGGGGTGTTGTGTATCCACGGGGACACACGGGAATACCCCACCGCTGATGTCACCATAGGCACCTCTTGCGGTGCTATTACCCATGAGGTGGGCGTGGTTAAGACCCTAGTTCATGAAGTCATCATAGGAAGAGACTTTCCGTTGTTTTGGGACTTGTGGGAGGGAAAAACCACGCATTGTGCAAAACGTGTTATTATTGATGATGATTAGGGATGAGCGAACTTTTGAAAAGTTCGGTTCGGTTCGTTTCGGCGAACTTTCTTGAAGTTCGGATTCGTACGAACCGAACCTAAAACGAACCTTGCTATAACGGCTGAATAATTACTTCTACAATAATGGGAGTCAGATAGGGTACAGTTTCGTTTACTTGCAGTTTCTATTACAATGAAAAAAGTGGAAAAAATCCAAGTGACTTCAACAACGGCGACGCAAAATATACGCATATTTGAGAATCTACACTAATGCGTACGCTAATGCGAACATTCCCGCACAAATAACGAACATACAGTCTAGCGTTGTCAATGGTACGCTACTTAACTGAATATGTACGCATTAGCGTACTCATACACTGCGTCTACGAACATTCCTACTCAAGTAACGAACATACAGTCTAGAGTTGTCAAAGGTACGCTACTTAACTAAATGAATATGTACGCATTAGCGTACGCATACACTGCGTCTGCGAACATTCCTACTCAAGTAACGAACATACAGTGTAGCGTTGTCAATTGTACGCTACTTAACTGAATATGTACGAATTAGCGTACATTCTCAATAAATATGCGTATATTTTGCGTCGCCGTTATTTTAACCAGATTCGTTACGAACTTTGTCAAAATTCGGTTCGGTGACGAACCGAACTTTTGGGAAAGTTCGTAACGAATCTGGTTCGTTACGGTTCGGTTCGCTCATCCCTAATGATGATGATGATGATAATGATGATGTTGGTGATAACAGGCGTCAGGATATAACCCCCGAGCCTTATGACCCAGACACCGAGGTACCAGCAGTAGGGGTGACCCCAAGTGAAAGTGGGAAGTTTCCCCTAGCAGTGTTGGTAGGTGACACGGAAGAACCGGAGGAGGGTCCGGATCTTCCGGACTTGGAGGTGTCACGGGACAATTTTGGGACAGCCCAGCTTAGAGATCCCTTGCTGGTAAGAGCCCGTGAAAATGTTACTGTAATCAATGGGGTCTCCCAAGTTCCCGGGGCTGATACAAGGTACCCTTACTTTGCAGTGAATCAGGAACTACTCTACCGTATAGATAAGGTACGGGGGGAGGAGCTTGAACAGCTGGTTGTGCCTCAGCCCTATCGCCGAACAGTATTAGACTTAGCCCATAAGCATGCATTGGGAGGTCATTTGGGCTGTGAGAAAACCCTAAAACGGGTCTCACGGAGGTTTTACTGGCCAAGTGTATATCCCAGCGTAAAAGAGTACTGTGAGTCCTGCCCTGTGTGTCAGTTAACGGCCCCTATGTCTCACTTCAGGAGTCCCTTAGTACCACTGCCCATCATAGAGGTACCATTTGACAGAATTGCAATGGATCTAGTTGGCCCGGTGGTGAAATCCGCTAGAGGGCATCAGTACATACTGGTTGTATTAGACTACGCCACCCGATATCCTGAGGCGGTACCTCTGAGAAACACCTCTGCAAAGGTCATTGCCAGAGAGCTGTTTAACATGTTCTCCCAAACTGGCATTCCTAAAGAGATCCTCACCGACCAGGGGACCCCGTTTATGTCACGGGTCATGAAGGAGATGTGCAAGCTCTTAAAAATTAAACGCCTGCGCACGTCAGTATATCATCCCCAAACTGACGGACTTGTTGAAAGATTCAACAAGACCTTGAAGGGCATGTTAAAGCGGGTGGTTAGCCAGGATGGTAAAGACTGGGATTGTTTATTGCCCTGTTTGATGTTTGCAATACGTGAGGTACCCCAGTCCTCCACCGGGTTCTCTCCATTTGAGCTAGTATATGGCCGACACCCTCGTGGGCTCCTGGACATCGCCAAGGAGGCCTGGGAGCAAGAACACACCCCCTACAGAAGTGTTATCGAACACATTGCCCTCATGCAGGATCGGATAGCGGCCGTTATGCCCATAGTGAAGGCCCACATAGAGCAAGCACAGGAGGCCCAGAGTCGCGTGTATAACAGGTCGGCTAAGGTCAGAACCTTTGCGCTCGGGGACCGAGTGCTGGTCTTGGTGCCGACTGTAGAAAGCAAATTTTTGGCCAAATGGCACGGGCCATTTGAGGTTATTGAAAAGGTGGGGGAAGTCACCTATAAGGTGCACCAGCCCGGCAGAAGGAAGCCTGACCAAATCTACCATGTTAATTTGCTGAAGCCATGGAAAGAGCGAGAGTCCTTGTCTGCAGTGAGTTTACCCAGTAGGGGTAGCCCGGGGAAGTTCCCCCCTGAGGTAAAGGTCCCTCCCAAGAGTATACCAGGGGTGCGTATCTCGGAAACCTTGTCTAGGGCACAAGGGCAGCAGACAAAGGAGTTTGTCCTGAGGAATACTGATGTGTTCTCCGAATTACCTGGGCGTACTTCCCTAGTCAAGCACGACATTGTCACTGAGCCAAGGGTACGAGTACACTTAAAGCCATACAGGGTACCAGAAGCTCGTAGACAGGCCATTTCAGAAGAAGTAAAAAAAATGTTGGAGCTGGGGGTTATTGAGGAGTCAAATAGTGAATGGGCAAGTCCCATAGTCCTGATACCCAAACCAGATGGCACGCTACGGTTCTGTAACGATTTCCGAAAATTAAATGAGGTGTCAAAGTTTAACGCCTATCCAATGCCAAGGGTGGATGAGTTGATAGAGAGATTGGGACATGCGCGATTTTTCTCTACACTAGATCTGACGAAAGGGTATTGGCAGGTACCGCTCACTGACCGTGCTAAAGAGAAGACTGAATTTGTCACCCCTGAGGGTTTGTTCCAATATGTCTGCCTTCCCTTTGGACTACATGGGGCTCCTGCCACATTTCAGAGATTAATGGATGTCATCCTTAAGCCCCATCGCAGGTATGCTTCGGCTTATTTAGATGACGTCATCATTTTTAGTGAAGACTGGGAAAGTCACCTACCAAAGGTGCAAGCAGTAATAGACTCCCTCAGGGCTGCAGGTTTGACTGCAAACCCAAAAAAAAGTGCGTTGGGTCTGGAGGAGGCGCGTTATCTAGGGTACATAATAGGGAGAGGTGTCATCAAGCCCCAGGTCAACAATGTAGAAGCCATCCAAAATTGGCCAAGGCCAGTGACCAAAAAGCAAGTGAGAGCTTTTCTGGGTATTGTGGGCTATTACCGCAGATTTATCCCTAACTTCGCCACTATAGCAGCGCCCTTGACAGATCTGACCAAGGGAAATAGGTCTGTCATGGTTAAATGGAGTGAAGAGGCTGAGGGGGCATTCCAAAGACTGAAATTAGTCCTCTGTAGAGAGCCAGTACTCGTCACTCCTGATTTCACTAAGACCTTTGTGGTACAAACCGATGCTTCTGACGTAGGGCTAGGGGCAGTACTTTCCCAAGAGGTGGGGGGTGAGGAGCACCCAGTCACCTATCTTAGCAGGAAGCTTACACCCCCAGAAAGGAACTACAGCATTGTGGAACGTGAATGTTTGGCGATAAAATGGGCCCTAGAAGCGCTGAAGTATTACCTGTTAGGTCGCCACTTCAGGCTAGTGACCGACCACTCCCCTCTCACCTGGATGAGCCAGGCTAAAGAGAGAAATGCAAGGGTCACGAGGTGGTTCCTTACGTTGCAAAACTTTAAATTCACTGTAGAACACAGGGCTGGTAAATTACAAGGGAACGCAGATGCGCTATCAAGGACACACTGTTTAATGGCTAAAAGTGTTCGCCCCCGCAGGTTTGAACAAAGGGGGAGGGTATGTGAGACACTGAAGGGGTTAATCCTGGATGGCCGGTATATTTCTCCTGGGTTCAGCTACTATGCCTACTAGAGACTGAGGGAAGTTCATGTCTCCCAACAGGAGACATGGGGAAACCAGGAAAGTGCGATATGGTCTCCAGCAAAAGTAGTTGCTGGAGACACTTTGATAAAGTGTGTTTGGGCCTGGTTTTTTGGGATGGATGACAGGTTTGGCAGTGGGGCCATCCATCCCACTTCCTCCACTCCAGGTCTTAGGGTTTGGAGTCAGGCACCACAGGTGCTGAGGCTGGACCATTAGCAGGTCCACAAAGCCTGCAAGATTTGCAGACAGAGAAAGGCTGGGTGCAGCTAGGAATGCTGAAGGCTGTTGGCCTCAGGAGATACTTTGGACGCTATCAAAGGTAAAAACCCTTGTGGACTGAACTGCATAACATGTTGTATTCGTGTGGCTGTAGCTAGACGCACGTATAGTGAGGGAAACTGTCTTATGTTTAGGTAGTGCTGGACAAGCAGGGTTTATTTTGTTTGTGCCTGAAGCAAAGGCTGTATTATCATTTATTTTGGAGCTTGTGAATAAACGTAGGCCAAGCCTGCATTTGGACTTTATCTGTGTCTGGGACTCTGACTGCTGTTCACACCGCAAACCCGCACCCTACCGAGCTAACTTCCCCACAATATATATATATATATATATATATATATATATACACTCACAGGCCACTTTATTAGGTACACCTGTCCAACTGCTCGTTAACACTTAATTTCTAATCAGCCAATCACATGGCGGCAACTCAGTGCATTTAGGCATGTAGACATGGTCAAGACAATCTCCTGCAGTTCAAACCGAGCATCAGTATGGGGAAGAAAGGTGATTTGAGTGCCTTTGAACGTGGCATGGTTGTTGGTGCCAGAAGGGCTGGTCTGAGTATTTCAGAAACTGCTGATCTACTGGGATTTTCACGCACAACCATCTCTAGGGTTTACAGAGAATGGTCCGAAAAAGAAAAAACATCCAGTGAGCGGCAGTTCTGTGGGCGGAAATGCCTTGTTGATGCCAGAGGTCAGAGGAGAATGGGCAGACTGGTTCGAGCTGATAGAAAGGCAACAGTGACTCAAATTGCCACCCGTTACAACCAAGGTAGGCAGAAGAGCATCTCTGAACGCACAGTACGTCGAACTTTGAGGCAGATGGGCTACAGCAGCAGAAGACCACACCGGGTGCCACTCCTTTCAGCTAAGAACAGGAAACTGAGGCTACAATTTGCACAAGCTCATCGAAATTGGACAGTAGAAGATTGGAAAAACGTTGCCTGGTCTGATGAGTCTCGATTTCTGCTGCGACATTCGGATGGTAGGGTCAGAATTTGGCGTCAACAACATGAAAGCATGGATCCATCCTGCCTTGTATCAACGGTTCAAGCTGGTGGTGGTGGTGTCATGGTGTGGGGAATATTTTCTTGGCACTCTTTGGGCCCCTTGGTACCAATTGAGCATCGTTGCAACGCCACAGCCTACCTGAGTATTGTTGCTGACCATGTCCATCCCTTTATGACCACAATGTACCCAACATCTGATGGCTACTTTCAGCAGGATAATGCGCCATGTCATAAAGCTGGAATCATCTCAGACTGGTTTCTTGAACATGACAATGAGTTCACTGTACTCAAATGGCCTCCACAGTCACCAGATCTCAATCCAATAGAGCATCTTTGGGATGTGGTGGAACGGGAGATTCGCATCATGGATGTGCAGCCGACAAATCTGCGGCAACTGTGTGATGCCATCATGTCAATATGGACCAAAATCTCTGAGGAATGCTTCCAGCACCTTGTTGAATCTATGCCACGAAGAATTGAGGCAGTTATGAAGGCAAAAGGGGGTCCAACCCGTTACTAGCATGGTGTACCTAATAAAGTGGCCGGTGAGTGTATATATATATATAATATTTGGAGAGTAACATTATATTTTGGTTTGCTGTGGCCATGTATTCAGGAAAACATTAGAATACTGGTAAAAGCTGTGTTTTGTCTATAATAAATGTATAAACGATAGAATGATTGCATGAATGAGAATATATATATATATATATATATATATATTCACAAAGAAATTCAATTTGTTATGAATAACTTTGTCACAAATTGCATTCCATGTTAGGTTGTGTGCACAATGATACCCCCACCCCCTCGTCATTGAACCCCTGAGATGCCGCATTTATCACTGGTCTCGGCATCTGATGTTAAAATTAACACCTTTCAGGGGTTAATCAGGGTTTAAAAATAGTTATACATACTCACCTTATCCATTTGCTCTAGGAGAGGCCATCCTGGCCATCTTGATTGAAAAAAACAATGATATCATCACTCACTGATGGCGTCAGCCTGCCCTATCAACGCGGTGACATGGTGATGTACCACATCACCAAGCGTGACATTTCACTCAATTTCTTTAATTAAGATGACCACAATGGCCTCTCCGTGAGCAAATGGATGAGGTGAGTGTGTATATTTTGTTTTTACTGCCATTTCAGGGAAATGTGGTGCCCATATTCAATAAAGGGATTTAGATCCTTCACGGGTAATTATAGATCCATTTAAACTTCTGTTGTGGGAAAAATGTTTGAATGACTCTTACAGACTATATACCGGAGTATGTGACTGTAAATAATAGTATAAGTGATAAGTGAACCAACATGGGTTTACCAAGGACAGAAGTTGTCAGACTAACCTGATTTGTTTTTACGAGGAGGTGAGTAGAAGCCTGGACAGAGGGATGGCTGTGGATGTAGTGAGGTGAGTAGAAGCCTGGACAGAGGGATGGCTGTGGATGTAGTGAGGTGAGTAGAAGCCTGGACAGAGGGGCGGCTGTGGAGGATGAGGACGGCATGAGTAGCACCATTTGTATTTTTGCAGATGACACTAATCTATGTAGTGCTGTACAGTCTTTGGAAGATGTCTATAAACTACAAGCTGACTAGGACACCCTGTTTGGGCATCAACTTGGCAAATGAGGTTCAATGTGGATAAATGATAGTTCTGCATCTTGGTAGTAATAATCTCTGTGCTTCTTATGTTCTAGGTGGGAGTTACTTATAAAGAAGGATTTGGATGTCCTTGTAGATCATAGATTAAATAACAAAATACAATGTCAATCAGCTGTTTTAAGGCCACCAGGATATTGTCATGCATTAAACGAGGCATGGACTCGTGGATCAGGGATATAATATTGCTGCTTTACAAAGCGTTGGTGCAGCGTCATCTGGAATATGCAGTTTACTTCTGGGCACCAGTCCATAGAAAGGATGCCCTGGAGCTGGAAAAAGTACAGAGGAGAGCGACTAATCTGATAAGGGACACGGAGGGTGTTAGTTATGAAGAAAGATTAAAATAATTGAATTTATTTAGTTTTGAGAAGAGACGTCTAAGGGGGGACATGATTAACCTATACAAATATATAACTGGACAGTACAGAAATACGGTGAAAAACTGTTCCATGTAAAATGTCCTCAAAAGACAAGGGGGCGCTGCCTCCGACTGGAGAAGAAAAGGGTCAGTCTCCAGTAGCGTCAAAGCTTCTTTACTGTAAGAACTGTGAATCTGAGGAATAGACTTCCTCAGGATGTGATCACAGCAGGAACAGTGGACAGGTTTAAAAAGGGTTTATATGAAAAAGTAAATTATATTAATGCTTAGGAACGTGTAGAAATCTGAGTCTCATTTCCTACTGGGATTCGCGTCCCCACCTATCCCTTGGTTAAACCTAACTATGTAACATAAAATCCCAATAAAATACATTTGTGAAAAGTTCAGTGCTGTGTGTAAAAGTTCAGTGCTGTGTGTATAAGTTACTAACATTGGCCCCTCAACTAAACCTTCATTAAACTACCCAGAAAGCTTTAATAAGTAGGAAATGTTTTCTTTTTCTTCTTTGTAGGTAAACCTGCATGTTTTTGTCTGGTCTTATTGACAGAACGGAAACTATTGCTTTTTATCATCCTGACAGCACTATTAGTAACGTGCACCAAGAACTTACCTGGTGTTGAGCTCTAAACGAACCACACGGTGCAGCCAGTCCAATAACTGTACTGAGCCCTCTATGTACTGTCGTGGGACTACTCTCAGGACTCCGTCAGCACAGGCAGTGTGCGCAGATCACCTATCTACACAAGTAGTGGGGATTTTGTCCTATAAGCCCAGAACTGGGTGAGTGATATTTACATCTGCGGACAAATTTTCAACTCTGGACCTTCATACTGTTGGCACGTCTCATCTATTACTTATTCTCTAGAGTGTTTAGGAGCATATCTCTTGGATTTACTTCTGGAGCAGATCTTCTATTGGAAACCTTTGGTACAATTTTTGGCACATACTTATATGGAGTATTCAGTAAGTATTAATGCACATTTTTGCTGACCATAATACCTAGCAAAACATATCCGTTGTTACAGAGCCCACAGTAAGTTACCCTTTGATTGGATTGTACACAGTGTGTTTACATTACATTTTTATGTTAAACACATTTATAAGAAATGTTGGTTTCTTTTTTCCCTTCATTTTCAAATAATAATAATAATGATGATGATGATGAAAAATAGATAAATTAAAAAAAAAACCTGCACTGATCTTTAGACTTAAAATATGTTAAGACTTCCTGAGAGCAGTTACATGGTCCATAGACATAATGGACAGGAGCTCATCCTATTGACTTCCAATCTGAGCCACCAAGCCAAGTTCTGTTTCTGCACTGCAGCCTTCATTGGAACAATTGCAATGGAAAGGCTTCAGGTGACCCTAACTCTACACTTGGTCCTCTGGATACCGTTGAGGTGTCACCACTTGTTGCTGTTCTCTGGAAAGGATGGTAAGGTGTGGTTTTCTTGTGGTCGCTCGGGTAGTTTGGCATAGTCTCCTCTTCCACAAACTGGTCCCTAACTTCAGATCACTAGGAGCCAATACCCAATGACACAGCCGATTTTCAGACAAAAACAGGTTTTCAGACGTAACAACATCAGTCTGTCTGGTTTTGGTGGACTTGTTTCCCTACAAACATACTCTTCTAAACCCTTTGATAGCTTCTCATTCTCAGCTATAAAGTCCTAAAAGTCTCTTAGAGTTCCTTAACTCTTTTCACATTGCCATACAAATGGTGCAAATTATATATATATATATATATATATATATATATATATATATATATATATATATATAATATCACAGTAAATCACAGTAAACATAAAATGCACTTAAACAGTATAAATATGTTCAAGTAAACCATGTACAGTGAAATAAAGTATGGAGTTGATGATTTTGCTGCAAATGTCAACAGATGTCCAGACTTCAAAGTGTCCCTGCTTCAGGGCACTACAGAGTATACAGGCCCATGTATGTCTCCAGGTTGCAGCTGAGCTCCCTTCAAGTTCTCGAACCACTATTATTGACTTCTTCCTTCATCAGGCAATAGTGGCACCATGTGTAGTGTGTACTATAAGACCGTTAGGCCTAGAGTATGAATAGATTAGTTCTTAGTCAAACATCTAATCTTCAGTTCTCTGATTCAAGATCATAAGTCTTTTTCCTCAAGAGATTCTCTTGAAGAGACTTTTAAAGTCCACTTGTGACAATGGCAGCTCAGAATCCACCACCCATAGTTTTTAGTTGGAGACTGTGCAACTGCTGTGGGGGCTGGGGCCATTGAAATGTTAAAATATACTGAAAAATAAAATAGTACACTGGATGTCACACTGCAGCCACAACAATATATCACTGTGTGTAACCCAGAGAAGAGAAAGGAGCAATGATGTTGGTGAAAATGATCTGGGTGTCTTTATGCTGATGAATGACTTTAATAGAAATGGCAAGCCTGGGGGCCTTTTGAAGGCATCCAATGAGATCATTTCTCCGTCAAAGCACTTTACTGTCTTTGACATCTAAGGGATTAAACATGCAGCATCAGAATTCTGTCTAATCTCAGCTATTGTAGAGGGACGTCAGCTGTAATAGTCATCTGATGACGGCCTTTGATGATGGAACTATCCTGGCAGTGTCGGACTGGGGTACATACGGCCCACCAGTAAAATGTATTCTGGGGGCCCACTACCTGCCCAGACTACCCAGTTTTTATATGGACATAGGCAATGTACTCTATAGCATCTCTGCCAGCCTATCTATATGTCGTTCATGTGCCAGTTGAGCAGGAGGTAGGGGACTAGGGACTGACCATGCTCAGGGGCACACCGGGGGATTCACCTGTTCCCCTGTAGGCCAGTCCAAGCCTGTATCCTGGTACTACATATGTTAGGCCTACCAAGTTGCTAAGGAGGTTGTCCCATTACAAACTCTTACAGCCTATCCACAAGATGTGTCTGGTTGGTTGGGGTCCATCTACTGTGCCCATTAGCGATCATGATAATACAGGCCCAGTGTTCCTTGAATGAAATGATGATTTCTACATTATTCCAATATATAGGGCTACCACAGACAGCCAAGCTCTTTCACTCAGCTGCCTCTGGCAGACTCCCACAGTTTTGGAGAATACAAGGTCTCTATTTCTGAGGACCCCTGCCGATACAGTACTTATCACCTATCCCATGTATAGGGAATGTGCTTATAATAGGACAACCCATTTAACATTTACTATAAAATATCATAACAAATGCATTTATGATTTACTTGAGCTAGTCGATAATCAGACAACTAATTCCTAACACTTTTATTGCTATTTATGCAGGAGAAGAATCAGACTACGGTCACTGAGTTTTTCATTGTAGGATTTCAAAGCAGCCGGTATATAAGAATTTACCTAATCTGTCTCATCCTGATGTTATATTTTGGGACAATATGTGGGAACCTCCTGATCATCATCCTGGTGTCCACCAGCAAGAACCTCCATGCCCCAATGTACTTCTTCATCTCACAGTTATCTATTACTGATATCTTATTAACTACAAATATTGTGCCCAGCATGCTCCACATCCTACTGAATAATGGAGGGACCATTACCGTTATTAGTTGTAGAACACAATTGTATGTTTTAAGTGCTACAGAAGGATCTGAGTGTCTTCTTCTCACAGTGATGTCCTATGACAGATATGTGGCCATCTGTAATCCCCTCCTCTATCCTTCTATTATGACAAAAAAACGCTGTGTGATATTGGCCGCCATGTGTTGGGTGTTAAGTTTATTTTTGTCATACATTGAAGCTTTATTTATATCAAAGCTGACGTTTTGTGGACCAAATGTCATTGACCATTTCTTCTGTGATCTTGTTCCCTTAATGAAAATTGCCTGTTCTGGTACTTCCACTATGGAGTTAGCAAACTATATACTGAGCTTTCCATTACTCCTCAGTCCAATAACGATAATTATCATATCTTATACTAAAATTATTGTCACCATCTTGCGGTTTCAGTCCAGAATCAGTAGACAGAAAGCCTTCTCCACCTGTAGCTCCCACCTCACTGTAGTCATCATATTCTACGTTACTATACTGAGTGTTTATATTTTCCCAACAGAAGGATTAACCTTGAATACTAGTAAACTCCTATCACTGCTATATACTGTGTTTACTCCATTCATGAACCCTATCCTATACAGTCTAAGGAATAAGGAAATCAAAAAATCTTTCCAGGAAATAATCAATAAACGTCGAATTTGCTGTTATTTACTCTGTATATAAAGAATTTGTTAAAAAATAGTTTTTTACTACCTTTAGTACAATAGTGTATGTATATATATATATATATATATATATATATATATATTTATACATATTGTATTATTGTACTAAATATAAATATATTCTTGTTAAGCCTTTATGTGATGTTAGGATCAGCATCACATTCTGGGCCCATCAGAAGAAATTATTCTTGGGGTCCAACCCTAAGTGATCATCTCCAAAGGTAGTTTCAAATATTATTTTTCTCATGGACCTTTGGGGCCCAGTATATCTTCATAGAGTGTGCACCCAGAGGATCTTCTGGTACTCTGGTGAACCAGTCAGACCCTGTTTAAGACTTCATAGTGTGTAGAGATGGGAATAACCCTGTATTGAATTAAAATGGACCCGATGGTGGAGAGTCAGAAGTCATCCCTCTGCTGAATGGTGACAATACGACTGTTACTATGCAAGCAAGTGAGCATGCATCGGGCCATTTGCACAAGTAAGATGGAGGGTCCTATACCTCATCTTCCGTATCATCCTGTAGCTCCTCTGGCTGCTCCTCCTCTCCTGTCACCTGTGTTAAAAAAACACCCATTTCATTACACATTTCTTGTGCTACAATGTACTCCTCTTTCTCCTCCTCTAGTTCAGCCCCACAGGGCTCATGTGGCCGAGAGATGTAAGCGCCACGTCTCCTGTCCCCTGACCAGCCAAATTTACCAGCATCTTTTCAGAATATGAATCAGTGGAATGACATTGTTCATCCCTTGGTCCTGGCGACTGACAAATAAAATGACCTCCTAAAAGGTCACGAGCAAATGGCAGGTGTCACGCATGAGCTGCCATTGGCTAACATTGAAGTTACACAGGAGAGTACCTCTGTCCGCTTGAAGCATCAAGAAATCGTTTATGGCCTTTCTCTGTTGGTACAGTCGGCCCAACATATGGAGGGTGGAATCCCAACAGGTGGAAACTTCACATATCAGCCTATGTTGGGAGACACCATTCTGACGCTGTAGCTCAATTAGGGCGTGTTTGGCGGTGTAGGAGTGGCTGAAGTGCAGGCAAAGTTTCCTGTCCATTTTTATGGTTCCGATTTTGAGCTGTTGTGGAGAAAGCCAGGATTCAATTTCTTGATGAAGGACGCAGAGCAGTTCCTTTCGCCCAGGAAAACTAGGTGCAGGACAGCATGACACTGTTGTGTCCTGCACATGTGGTATGCTAGTAGGGCACTGTGAATTGTTCCTGCATTGGAGGCTGAGGACATGGTGGAGGATGAGCAGGAAGAGGCGGACAATGTCGAGGTGGAAGCGGCATCGCCTGCCCAAGTTGCTGTTTGGCTTTGCAGGAACCACATTTACCAAGTGGGCTGTAAAGGACATATATTGTCCCTGACCGTAGTTACAGCTCCACGCGTCGGCACTGCTGTCGGCACAGGCTCAAGGACTGGCCCACTTTCTGTTGTTTATGTTTGTGCAGGGCTGGTACTGCCTGTTTTGCAAAGAAATGATGGCTTGGAACTCTCCACCTCAGCTTGGCACAAGCCATTAGTTCTTTGAAAGATGCAGAGTCAACCTCTTGGAAAGGGAAGGACTGCAGAACCAGCAATTTGGCCAGGAGCATGTTCAGCTTCTATACCACTGGATGAGTACACACATATTATTGTGTCTTGGCCATCGCTTTGGAGATGGATTGGTGACGGAATGAATGACTAAGATGAGGAGGAGCAGGAGCATCAAGACCAGCAGATGATGGGAAGGACAGACAGCTTCCTTCGGCTGAGGTGGTGGAGCCTTGACTGCCTTAAATCCGGTGTGGGTGATGCACTGGCTGCTGCGGCAGGCTGGATCACCACAGTGGAGCCACGGTTCTCCCAGGCCACTTTATGGTGATGCTGTATATGTTGATACAGGGCCCTGGTATCATGTTCACCTCACCATGTGGCTTAACAAAAAACTGCCACATCGGCTAGTAGGTGATTTTACACCCTGCTCTGACTAACTGCTATCGTCACTGCATCCGAGAACTCCTGTTTCACTACTCTCTGGGTAGGTTGGCTCCTGCAAAACGGGTGGTCTACCCCAGGCACATTTGGCTCCCGACTTCCCACTGCTGACTTACGGCTACCCTACCGACTTGCTGGCTCCACCGCTTCCTCACGCGCTAGCTGCCACCCTCTTCTCCCGATGATGATAAAGCTCATAATTCACCTGGCTCCCAATCGGCTACATCATCATCAAGTACTATCTGCACATCACTGATGTCCTTTTCAATAGTATCTGAACCAGGAGCCTGAGAGCTCACAACATCAGCTCCCTCTCCACTCTCCTCATCACTTGCCCGCCTACTGGAGGAAGTGGCGGATGTGTCCTCCACATCTTGGCTGGGCAGTAGTTGCTGACTGTCTTCTAATAGCTTGTCCTGTACTGTATACAGTACTTCTCTGGGTGAGGGAACAGAAAAGGACAGAGGCAGGTTGAGTACAGGTGAGGGCACAGGGCCTGCTCCCAGGTCATACCAACTAAGAGTTGTGTATGATGAACCCACTGACTCTTGGCTGGGGGTATCCGATGTCACCTGCTTGGCTGCATGCAAGGCATTGTGGTTGATTCCTTGTTCCCAGAGTTCCTAACATGTGCAGCAGCCATTTTAGAAAAAATGTGATTTGTTACCACGAACAGTGAGGAAATTCAGATTCAGTTCGAATTGAATATTTCCTGAAATTCAGATCAAACTTTACTCTGTCCGCTTTGATTCGCTCAACTCTAGTAGAGGTGAGCAAACTTTTCAAAAATTCGATTCAGTCAGTTCGCCGAATTTTCCGAAACAATTTGATTCAATACTAATAAATTTGTGGCGAATCGCGTTAACACAGGACTACTTCCGGCCTGCAGAGAGCCTGTATAGTGGTGTAGCACACTGCCTTGCAGTAACACACATAGGGTGTCTGCTGTGGTAGTGAAACAATACTGTGAGCCAGTATGACACGCAGATAGCAGGCATTGCTCTTCACTGCACACTTTACATACTTGGGCAGTTATGGGACCAAAACTGACCAAATAACTAAAGTCTGAACTCAGCCTTACAGGTCAATGTTAGGGACAGCTGTAAAGAACCGTTCAGAGTCTCAAGATTCTACTAGAACGCCAAAGAGCGCACTCCTTTTACAACAATTCACTGATTCCACATATATTTCTTTCAGAACCTGTTCTATTACATGCTTAAACTAGCAGAGCCCCCCCCCCCCAGACAGTGTCAAGATGACAGTAGAATCAGGAGACCACAGAGTAGCAAGACAACATTGTATAGGAGGCAGTGGCAATAGCTGTAGCATCAGGAGACCACAGAGTGGCATGGCAAAAGTATATAGGAGGCAGTGGCAGTATCTGTAGCATTATGAGGCCAAACAGTGGCACAACAACAGAGTGTTGAAGTGGCAGTAGCAGTCAAATTATGAGGCTACAGAGTGGCAAAATGACAGAGTGTGGAAGTGGCAGCAACCATAGTAGCATAATTACGAGGTCACACAGTGGCACGATGACCGAGTGTGGAAGTGGCAGCAGTAGTAGCAGAATTAGGAGGCCAAAGTAGCATGACGACAGAGATGGGTAAGAAAAAGTTCTCATGACCATTAATGTCTGTGCCGGAGGAATTGATGTAGACCAAGTCTCAACCGTTGTCAAGTTTGAACTGCATGTGACTGTAGAAGGTCTGACAGAGTGGCACAATGACAGTATAGAAGAGGCATTGGCAGTATCTGTAGCATTATGAGGCCACACAGTGGCACAATGACAGTGTGGAAATGGCAGCAGTTGTAGTAAAATTACAAGGTCACACAGTGGCACCACGACAGAGTGTGGAAGTGGCAGCAACCACAGAGTGACCCGACAAGATTGCAAATGTCAGTCAGTAGAATTTCATAGTCACAGACAGGCCCAATGAACAAATAGCAAATGTCAGTCAGTACAATTTTGCAGTCACAGACAGGCCCAATGAAAAGATAGCAAATATCAGTCAGTAGAATTTTGCAGTCACAGAAAGACCCAATGAACAAATAGCAAATATCAGTTAGTAGAATTTTGCAGTCACAGACAGGCCCAATGAAAAGATAGCAAAAGTCAGTAGAATTTCAAGGTCACAGAGAGTCATAAGGACAAGATTGAAAACGTCAGGCAGTAGAATTTCGAGGTTACACAGAGGCTCAATGACAAGATTGAAAATGTCAGTCAGTAGAATTTTGAGGTGAAGGAGAATCCCAACAAGATTGAAAATGTCAGTCAGTAGAATTTCGAGGTCACAGAGAGGCACAACGAAAAGATTGAAAATGTCAGTCAGTAGAATTTTGAGGTCACAAAGAGGCCCAATGACAAAATTGACAATGTCAGTCAGTAGAATTTCGAGATGAAGGAGAATTCCAACGACAAGATTGAAAATGTCAGTCAGAAGAATTTCGATGTCACAGAGTGGCACAACGACAGAGTGTGCAAGTGGCAGCAGCAGCATCATCGGCAGACTACAGAGTGGAACAACAACATTATGGAGGCAGTAGCAGCAGCAAAAGCAGTAGCAGCAGCATCAGAAGGCCACAGAGTGGAACATCGACATTATGGAGGCAGTAGTAGCAGCAGCAGCAGCATGGGCAGACTATAGAATGGTATGACAACATTATGGAGGCAGCAGTAGTAATAGCAGCAGCAGCATCGTCGGCAGACTACAGATTGGAACAATGACATTATGGAGGCAGTAGCAGCTGCATCAGAAGGCCACAGAGTGGAACGACGACATTATGGAGGCAGTAGCAGCAGCAGACTATAGAGTGGTATGACAACAGTATGGGGAGGTGGGTGACAATAACACTACACTACCCGCTGACAATAATGGGTGTAAGAAGGAGCACTTGGCATCAGATGTGTGGCATCAGGAGGGTGGCAGCATCAGAATATTTGGTGAGGCAGGTAGCCAGAAGAAACAGTCAAAAACAGCATAAATGATCTAATTTGACACATCAGGCATTGGTGGTTGGAAATCCTGGCTGATCCACGCCTGAATTATCTTGAGAAGGTCAGTCTCTCCACATTTTGGGTGGACAGGCAGCCAAGGCAGTGGAACATTAGAGCAGAGGGCCCCCCGATCAGACCTGCGAGAGGAAGGATGATGGCGCAGATAGGCAGCAGCCAACTGACTACATAGGATGTCTCTATAGAAGTTCAGTTTGTCCTCCCTCTCAGCAGTTGTAAAAAAGGCCCCTATTTTGGACCGGTAGTGAGGGTCTAATAGGGTGGAAAGCCAGTAGTCATCTCTCTGTCTAATGGTGACAGTACAGCTGTCACTATGCAAGCAAGTGAGCATGCATCGGGCCATTTGCGCAAGTGACTCAAAGGGACTCCCTGCCTCCATCCCCACTGCATACTGCCACGGTTTGTCTGGGTCCTCTGCCTCCTCTTCCTCATCGCCCTGTAGCTCTGCTGGCTGCTCCTGCTCCTCCTCTCCTGTCACCTTGGTAGAGAAACTACCCATTTCTCTAGGCATTCTTTGTGCTCCAATGTCCTCTTCCTTCTCCTCCAGTTCAGCCCCCACAGGGCTCATGTGACAGTGAGATTTAGTCATCTGACCAGCCAGATTTAACAGCATCTTTTTTACAGGATATGAATGAGTGGAATGACTTTGTTCATCCCGTAGTCCTGCCAAATAAAGTGGCCTCCTCAAAGGGCACAAGCAAACAGCAGGTGTCATGCATGAGCTGCCACTAGCTGACATCGAAGTTACACAGGAGAGTACCTCTGTCCGCTTGAAGCATCAATAAATTGTTTATGGCCTTTCTCTGTTGTTACAGTCGGTCCAACATATGGAGTGTAGAATACCAACGGGTGGAAACGTCACATATCAGCCTATGTTGGGGGACGCTGTTCTGCTGCTGTAGCTCAAGGAGGGCGTGCTTGGCGGTGTAGGAGTGGCTGAAGTGCAGGCAAAGTTTCCTGGTCATTTTTAGGATGTCTTGCATATGGGTAGAAGACTTTAGGATCCGCTTGACAAACAGATTGAAAACATGTGCCATGCATGGTGCATGGCACAGCCCTCCTTGACGCAAAACAGACACCATGTTCTTCCTGTTGTCGGTCACCATTGTTCCGATTTTGAGTTGTCGCAGGAAAATCCAGGATTGGATTTCTGGATGAATGATGCAGAGTAGTTCCTCCCTTGTGTGACTCCGTTTGCCCAGGCAAACAAGCAGTAGAACGGCGTGACACCGCCGTGCCCTGCACATGTGGTAAGCTGGTGGGGCACTGTGAATTGTCCCTTCAGTGGAGCCTAAGGACATGGAGGTTAAGGAGGCAGACATTGTCGCAGGAGCGATGGCATGAGAACGTGGAGGCAGAAGCAGCATGGCCTGGCCAAGTTGCTGGTGTGGCTTTGCAGGAACCACATTTACCCAGTGGGCCATAAAGAACATATACTGTCCCTGACCGTAATTAGAGCTCCACATGTCGGCGCTGCCGTGAACTTTGGCAGGCACTGACAGGCTCTAGGACCGGCCCACCTTCCGGTCTACATATTTGTCCAAGGCTGGTACTACCTGTTTGGCAAAGAAATGACGGCTTGGAACTATCCACCTCGGCTAGGCACAAGCCATCAGTTCTCTGAAAGGTTCAGAGTCCACCATTTGGAAAGGGATGGACTGCAGCACCAGCAACTTGACCAGGAGCATGTTCAGCTTCTGCACCGTTGGATGTGTACATGCATACTGCTGTCTCTTGGCAATGGCTTCGCTGATCGATTGCTGACGGAATGACTGACAAGGAAGAGGAGGAGGAGCAGGAACATCAGATGATGGGAAGGACATATAGCTCCCTTTGGCTGAGGTGGTGGAGTATTGACTGCGTGAAATCTGTTGGATGCCACTAGTTGATGCTGCAGATGTCTGTGGGTCAGGAGCCTAACTACGTGCAACCCTAGCTCCCATGCCACTCTCCTCATCACTACTTGCCTGCCTAACTGAGGAAGCTGCGGATGTCTCCTCCACCTCTTGGCTGCCCAGTAGCTGCTGACTCTCCTCCAGTAGCTTGTCCTCGCTGTAAAGTGGAGTTGAGCCCACAGCATGCATTACATCTGTGACTGAGAGAACAGAAAATGACAGAGGCAAATTGTGGACAGGTGAGCACACAGGGCCTGCTCCCGGGCCATGCCAATGAAGGGTTGTGTCTGACGAACCCACAGATTCTTGACTGGGGGTCTCTGAAGTAATTTGGGATGAAGTCGAAGACCGAGTCAACCATTCAAGAACCGCTGGGTTGCTGGTCAAGACCCGACCGCTAGGGCTGTAATTGTCCCACTTCAGCACAAAGAAAATAATATGTTTTTTTGGGCAACAGTAATAAATGCCAGTAGATTTTAAAATAAAGAACTTTGGTGCTGTACACCAACTAAAACCCTTTTTTGTAAAATAATACACACTATAATGGGCTGTAACTGTCCCACTTCAGCACCAAGCAAATATTTTTTTTCCAACATTAATAGCTGCTAGAACACTTTACTATATAGAACTTTGGCGCTGTATGTGTAATAAATAAATATTTGTGAAAAATATCACAACTGGTTCTCCTATCCAAATATAGTGTATGCATTATTTGGAGTAAGAAACACCCAGAGGACTCATTGCCAGGATTCAACAAAATTTATATAAAAATGAATAATGTGGTTTATTTTATGTCTTCATGGAAGCTGATAAGTTACAAAAATAGTTTAAGAAAAGTCTTAGTCTATTGTCCATGTGTCCATAGTATCATTGTTGAAGGGTAGAAGCTTCCTTCTCAGGTTCTTTGTGTGTTTCTTCCATTTTCTTCCACAACAACTCTCAACAGAGTGAGAGTAGAAGACAACCCCCTTGCCGGTCCTTTTATACCATATATTCAGATGTATGTACTTCTACATTGTCATATATGGAAGCCTCAAATATAGATCTTGATGTCCTCGTACAGACCTCCTTGTATATTACTATAGATGGTGTCAGTGTGTAGTGTAATAAATCCTTTATATCAAATACCAATTAATGATATCAAAAATTATTAAACGTACACCTACTAAAACTTTTTTTAACAATAAAACATGCTACAAAGGGCTGCCATTTTCCCACTTCACCACAGCTAATAAGCTCCAACACTAAAACAGCAAAAAAGTGTTGTACTAAATATAACTACAGTGCACAAGGGTTAACAAAACCCCAGTAACCAGAATTAGAGGCAAACCTGACATGAGCAGCTGTAGCTTCAATGCTTAAATTCCTATCCTTTCCCTACACTTTCCCTAATGCCTGCAAACGTCTCTCCCTGTACTAAGTTCACTGTATTTATAGGGCTGTGACATCACAGGTTTGGCTGGCTGCTGATCGGTTGCATGCATGGCACTGTGGGTGATCCCTCCCTCCCTCATGTTCCTTTATCCATGTCCAAACACGTGCAGCCACCATTTTCATTTTAGTGAAAAAAAAATAAAAAATGATTTGTCACCACGAATCATCAGGGAATTCTAGATTGGTGCAAATCGAGTAATTCCTGAAATTCGGATCGAATTCCACTTCGTCCGATTCGATTCCCTCATATCTAGTGGCCATTCAGCCCACCTTAAAAATACCGACTTAAAAAAATCTGCCCCCAGGTCTTGCTAAGCCACGCCCCAACCTGGTTAGGCCATGCCCCTTCCCACTCCACAGCCGACGGGGATTTAAAAACTGAAGGTAAAAATCATCTTCTGTCAGCTAAAGAGGTGGGAGGGAGATTGACTTTCTCCCTGCATCTCACACTAAGACTACACAGAGCTGCTGTCTGAGAGTGAGCTGTTCAAAAGGACATACCTGTGTCCGTCCAGGCCCTTTGCCGGACAGAGGATAGGGACTCTGAAAACTGGACTGGATGTCCGAAAACCGGACCTCTGGCCACCCTACAGGCAGGCTGCCATGGAGATCACAGTTAAGGGGATGATCCAATATGGAGGTCAGTGTTCAGGAGGCTGGGTGTTGTGGAAATCAAGGTGGCCACTGTGGAGGTCACTAATAAAGGGGTGTCCACTTCGAAGGTCACTGCTACAGTGGTGGGCCACTGTGGAGGTCACTGTTAAAGGGGCGGACACTGTGAAGGTCTCTGTTAGGGGGCAGGGAATGGAAGGGGTCACAGTTAAGGGAATGGTCCAATATGGAGGTCAGTGTTAAGGGAACAGAGCTCTGTGGAGGGGAGGGTTATTGTGGAAATCACTGTTAAGATGGTTACTGTGGAGGTCCTTAATAAAGTGGTGGCCGCTGTGGAGGTCACAGTTAAAGGGGAGGGCGCTGTGGATGTTACTGTTAAGGGGGCAGTCGGCTGTGGAGGTCACTGTTAAATGGAGGAGGAGACTGTGAAGGCCACTACTAAAGGGGCAGTGGGGTACTGTGAAGTCACTGTTAAGGCAGCGGTGTATTGTGAGGTCTTTGTTAAGGGAGTGGGGTACAGTGGAGGTCACTGTTAAGGGAGCAGGGTACTGTGGCAGTCACTGCTAAAGGGGCTGTTACTGTGGAGGTCTCTGTTAAGGGGGCTGGGAATGGTGGAGATTAGTTAAGGGGATTGTTTCCTATGGTCAGTGTTAAGGGTCAGATTCAGTAGAGATCACTGTGAAGGGAGTGGGGTGCTGTGGAACTCACTGTTGAAGGGGTAGGCAGCTGTGAAGGTCAAAGTTAAGGGAGTAGGCTGCTGTGGATGTCCCATTTTAAAGAGACGGGGCACTGTGGGGGGGGGCACTGTTAAGGGGTCAGAGACTGTGGAGGTCACTGTTAAAGGGGTGGGGTACTGTAAATATCACTGTTATCGGGGATACTGTCAATATCTTTTAACAACAAATACAAACATTAAATAAAATAGATGAAATATACCAGGTCCTTCAGCTAGTACACAAATATTGAAATTCTATCAGTGAAAAGAAAATAAATACAATGCAACAGCACTCTTTAAAGCAAATAAAGTACACAAATTACATAGTAATATAAGATGTGTTGATGCTAATGCTATGCTTGTTTAGTAAGTTAGAGATTCTTGGCAAATATATTTTGCACAAAACTATCTGGGCCGGTCCGCCACACGTCAAGGCGATCTCTGTAAGATGGGAACCTAACACTATTTCCTACCTGTTATGCGCCATAATGGCCTCCATATAATTCAGGGGGTGTTGGTTCCACACACATGCTGGGTCCACTCTGCCTTTTGCCATTTCTGGTGCTTCAAAGGCCTCCACTAAATCCAGGGATGCAGGCACCAACATGCATGCCGAGCCCACTCTATACCTCTATAATAAGAGTGGACTACGCTTCCATACTTACACCGATTAAAATCAGCCCATGGGGCAGACAGGCTGGTCAGGAGTACATGACTAAATGGAGTAGCCTCACCTCCAGTACAAACTACAAAGAAAAAAGGGGGATCAGTCAGCACATCCCAGTGTGCTGGTACACGTTGTCATACTGTAGCTAGATAAACAAAGAAAAGAAAATAAATGAACTGGACCCAGCATGCATGTGGAAGCAACACGCCCTGAATTATATGGAGGCCATTATGGCACATAATAGGTAGGAAATAGTGTTAGGTTCCCATCTTACAGATCGCTTTGACGTGTGGCGGACGGGCCCAGGTAGTTTTGTGCAAAATATATTTGCCAAGAATCTCTAATTTACCAAACAAGTGTAGCATTAGCATCAAAATGTCTTATATTACTATGGCATTTTTGTACTTTATTTGGTTTGCAGAGTGCTGTTACATTGTATTTATTTTATTTTATTTGTGTATCTAGCCATGGCGACGTAAACCTGCACACTGGGATGTGCTGACTGACCTCCCATTTTTTTCTTTGAAATTCTATCAGTGTTTTTTATTTTTATATTTATGGGGTTCTCCATATGGTATATATGATCATGGATCGATGTGGATATGGTGATACCAAATTTATGTAGCATGTTTTTTAAAGTTTTCCTATTTTAGTAGGATAAAATCATATATTCTACAGCGGCATATACAATGGGGAAAATAAGTATTTGATGCACTGGCAATTTTGGAGAGGTCTGTAATTTTTATTGTATCGTAGATACACTTCAACTGTGAGAGACAGAATCCAGAAAATCACCTTGCAAATAAATGTGCATTTTATTGCATGACATAAGTATTTAATACAATAGAAAAAAACAGAACTTAATATTTGGTACAGAAACCTTTGTTTGCAATTACAGAGGCCAGATATTTCCTGCAGTTCTTGACCATGTTTGCACACACTTTAGAAGGGATTTTGTCTCACTCCTTCATAAAGATTTTTTCCAGATCTTGCAGGTTTTGGGGCTGTCGCTGGGCTACATTGAGTTTGAACTCTCTCCAAAGATTTTCAATTGGGTTCAATTAGGCCACTCCACAATCTTGAAATGCTTCTTACCGAGCCACTCTTTTTTTGCCCTGGCTGTGTGTTTCGAGTGATTGTCATGCTGGAAGACCCAGCCACAACCCATCTTCAATGCTCTAAGTGAATGAAGTTGTTGGCCAAAATCTTGTGATACATGTCCCAATCCATCCTCCCTTCAATACAGGGTAGTCATCCTGTCCCACAAAGTATCATGTTTCCAAATCCCATGTCTTATGGGTAGGACGGTGTTCTTGAGGTTGTACTCATCTTTCTTCCTCCAAACACGACAAGTGGAGTTGACACCAAAAAGTTTTATTTTGGTCTCTTCTGACCACATGACCTTCATCCTCCTTTAGATCATCCAGATGGTCATTGGCAAACTTCAAACATGCTTGGACATGTTCTGGCGTGAGCAAGGGGACTATGCACACCCTGCAGGATTTTAGTCCATGATGGCATGTGTTACTAACTGTAATCTTTGAGACTGTGATCCCAGTTCTCTTCAGGTTATTGACCAAGTCCTTCTGTGGAGTTTGGGGCTAATTCCTGACCTCAGAATCATTCTTACCCCACAAGGTGAGTTCTTGCATAGAGCCCCAGACTGAAGAAGATTGACAGTCATCTTGTGTTTTTTCCATTTTCTAATAATTGTGCCAACAGTTGATGCCTTCTCACCAAGCTGCTTGCCTATTGTTCTGTAGCCCATCCCAGCCTTGTGTGGTCTACAATGTTGTGACTGGTGTCCTTAGACAGCTGTTTGGTCTTGGCCATGATGGACAGGTTGGAGTGTGATTGATTGAGTGTGCGGACAGGTGTCTTTTATACAGTTAGTAGTAGGGTTCAAATAGATGCAATTAATACAGGTAATGAGTGCAGAGTAGGAGGGCTTCTTAAAGAAAAACTAACAGGTCTGTGAGAGCCAGAATTCTTGCTGGTTGATGGGTAATCAAATATTTGTTTCATGCAATAAAATGAAATTAATTGTTTACTCAATCATAAAATATGATTTTCTGGATTTTTTTTACATCTTGTCTCTCACAGTTAAAGTGAACCTACAATAAACATTACAGACCTCACCAATATTTGTAGGTGGGAAAACGTGCAAAATCGCCAGTGTATAAAATACTTATTTCCTCCACTGTACTAACACCCATAATGTTTTTAGTTTTTTTATTGGTAACGTAGCTGTGTGGGGGCCTGTATTTTGATGGATTGGCTGTATTTTTTTTTTTTTTTTACCATTTTGAGATATTTATCTGACTTTATCACTATTTTATTCAAATTTTTGTGGAAAGTGAAGAGAAAAAAACAGCAATTCTGTCATTTTTTATTCATTTCATTTTACGGCATTTACCATGGGGTATAAGTAATATGATTCTTTTATAGGTCAGGTCATTACAGACGGTGCAATACCAATTATGTTTAGTTTTTTTTTTCCTTTTTTATATTTTTATTTTTTAATTATAAAATGAGCTGTTATGGCAAAAAGCTATTTTTTGTTGCAATGTTTACTGTACTTTTTTAACATTTTTAAAATATATTCTTTACACTTTTTTTTTTACCAAGTTTCACTTGAATCTTGAAGATTTACACTGACACTAAGCTTGATCAGATCTTTAAAGGGAACCTGTCATCACCTTTATGCTACCCAAATTAAACTAATGGCAGAATAAAGTAGAGACAGGTGAGTTGATTTCAGCGGTCCATCATTTATAAGTTAAAAGTAAGTGGTTGCCGAGAACCAACTTCACCAACATTGCAGACTGGGCCTGGAAAAGAGTCAAATCTTGAGAGAAGAGTCATGGTTATTCATGAATTCCTGCTCTCCCCAACCATCTGCTGATGACTGTCAGTCTTCTACCTATTTTTCTCCCTTTCTCTCCAGGAGAGAACTGCCAATCATCAGCAGATGGGGGTGGGGGTGTGGAGAGCAGGAAATTATGAATAACCATGACTCTTTTCAAGTAGATTTGACTCTTTTCAAGGCCTGTACTGTAATGATTAAGATGCTGGTTCTCGGGAACCACTTACTTTTAGCTCACGAGTGACACACGGCTGAAATTAGCATTTATGTCACTACTTTATATTGCCCTCAGTACGGTCAGCATAAAGTTGATGACAGGTTCCCTTTAAGGTCTTTGTGAGGCAACCAGCTGCAATTGCAATGAAGCGGATTGATGTAGAGAGGAGCTCCTTTACAGTTTCACTGCCCCGGTTTACAGTTTGGATATAGCTGTATGTCTGATTGCAACAAGTTACATCCAATCTGGATGTTACATCCATTTTCAGAAAGGGATTAAACAAATCTGAAACAGCAGGCAGGACTCCACTGAGTAATAACTACCAGGAGGACTTACTGTATAAATCACTGACATAGTCCATAGTGCTGTACAGAGAATGTCACTATTCTCATTAGTCACTCGCACTGTTGGGGGGCTAAGTCGATTTTCCCTATTTTAGATGCATATATTAGGGTCAATCTCAGTATGATTTTGGAGTGTGGTAGGGGATAAGATTATTGGGAAGGGGAACACAAAATGAAATTCATAAAACATAGATAAATCTCCACACAGATATTGTCTGTTGTCAGATTTCAACCCAGGATCTGAGAGCAAGGCAACAATGATGACGGCCATGCCACCATCCTGCCTATTAAAAAAATAAAAAAATAATATTTACAAAAACCTCAAATAACATTTGACAAGTGTCTCTTAAATTCTTTGAACCAATCTCACAATGCACACTTTTTTGAAAAAAAAAGTGACTTGATATTCCAAAAAACAAGCTGCTAATTGGAGATTTATATTCTAGAATTGTAGAATTGAGTTAAACAAATGAGACTCTTGAGAAAACAGGAAAAAAAAAATCTCCCTAGACTTGTTTTACCTGCACCTTACCTTTCATTTAGTGTATAAATATCAGACTTAATCTCATTACGGTTCATTTTCACGGTCTGACGGCCGTATAACATGACTGTTGCGCTGTCTATTACCTCTGGGAGAAATTTCTAATAACGAATGAACTAAGATTAATAAGGAATACATTTGGAAATGAATATTAAGATCATAAACATATCAGATGTAAGTATTGTTAGTAAACCTCTATGTAATAATACACCACGACGTGCGTTCTCTTTGAATCCTATCTTCTGACAGCTTGTGTAGCTCTTATGTTTGCTGTCTAGACCTAACAAACACTCATTATAGCTCAATCTGATAAGAATATGGCTTAAAAAGGGTTTATGGGTTCAGGAGTTCGGAGATAACAGCTTCATATAAGGTGTCAGGATTTAAAGAATATACAGTGTGACAGCTCACAGACGGACTTTCAACTCTTGCTTCTCAGAAGCGGCTGAACAATAAAGAAAGACCAATTGAAACAATTATTTTTTGCCTAAAACAAGCAACATGCAATCATAAAAATTCCCCCAATGATGTACATTGCCTTTAAGATTCTTCTCAAATCTTCTGAAATATAATCACTTGAAAATGGATAAATCTGTTCTTATTATTGTCTAATTGAAATTTGACTTTTGGAAGGGGGAGATTGACCATTGAAATGAATCAATTGCATTTTCTACCAACAAAAAAATGTACATAATTTTGTAATTTCTTTTAATTAATCATGTTAAAATTTGTCAGATACTTTATGGTATATTACACTATGTTTAGTAGAATACACTGACACATTTGGGCCTAGAACAAAAGTTTTGGTCACTGCTCTCATCCTGCATCTAAATGCGCTACAAGTAATTAAAACCTTGATTACGTTTGCCTCCCACCCCGCTCAAAGTTGTAGTCATTAACCTATTGTGTGCCACTGCTTTTGAATTATTTTAACATTACTACTATTTGTTCTGTACATAGGAGAACAATCGGACTGTGGTCACTGAGTTTTTCATTTTAGGCTTTCATATCAGCCAAGATTTAAGAACACTTCTCTTCTGTATTTTCCTTGTGGTTTACTGTGGGACAATATGTGGGAATCTCCTTATCATCACTCTGGTGTCCACCAGCAAGAACCTCCACACTCCAATGTACTTCTTCATCTCACAGCTGTCCATCAGTGACATCTTGGTGACCTCAGATATTGTCCCCAACATGCTCCACATCCTACTGAATAATGGTGGGACCATCACTTTTATTGCATGCATCACTCAGTTATATATTTTGTCTTCATGTGAAGCATTTCAGTGCGTTCTTCTCGCTGTGATGTCTTATGACAGATATGTGGCCATCTGTAATCCTCTACGTTATGCTTCTATAATGACAAGGATCTATTATATGAAATTGGTCGTCATGTCTTGGATGTTCAGTTTTACTATTACATTGACAGACAAAATATTAGTATCAAGGTCAGAGTTCTGTGGGCCAAATGTTATTGACCATTTATTCTGTGACATTGTCCCCTTTCTAAATCTTGCTTGTTCAGACACTTTTATTATCCACTTAGAGATTTATGTTATGGGTATTCCAGTTATATTAATTCCTACCACAATCATCATAGTTTCTTATACTTATATTGTATTAGCAGTCTTAAGGATCCCATCCAGTTCTGGTAGACAGAAAGCCTTCTCCACCTGTAGCTCCCACCTTATTGTGGTCTCCATATTCTATTGGACTATATTTGGTGTTTATGTTGTCCCAACAAAAAGCTTAACACATTCCATGAGTAAAATCCTATCACTGCTGTATACCATGTTTACTCCTCTGATGAATCCCATAATATACACTCTGAGGAATAAAGAGATTAGGAAAGTCATACAGAAAATACTCCCTAGGAATGTTATCTGGTGGATCAAAAAAAAGAGAGTCTTGCAGCTTTTCAAAAATATCAGCTAAAAAGTTGAATGTTTAGGAAAATATGCATGCAGCAAGGAAAAATATTCTTTGCAACTATAAATATTGAATCAGAATATTGACCTGAATCAACAAAACAGTACCAAAAATTTCAGCAACTATAATATTATTAGTGTCCGACTAGAGGGACGGCCATACTGGACTTAGTATTAACCAATAGACCTGACAGAACAACAGATGTGTAGGTTGGGGGACACCTGGGAAATAGTGACCATAAAATAATAACCTTCCAATTGTCATTCAAAAAAGTGTTTCTTCAGGGAGGAACAAAAATACTAAACTTCAAAAATGCAATATTTAGCCAAATAAGACAGGTCATAGGCCTAACTAACTGGGACAAAGTCCTCAAAAATAAAAAGACAGCCACAAAATGGGATATTTTTAAAAGCATCCTAATATCTAATTGTGAGAGGTACATACCTTATGCAAATAAGAGGTTAAGAAACAAGAAAATGTGGATAAACAGAACTGTAAAGAAAGCAATAAATGACAAACAGAAAGCATTTAAATCACTAAAACAGGAGGGGAGCGAGGAAGCATTGAAAAACTATAAGGAAAAAAATAGAATATGTAAAATACAAATAAAAGCAGCCAAACTAGAGACCGAGAGATTAATCACCAAAGAGAGTAAAACTAACACTAAATTGTTTTTTAATTATATAAATGGTAAAAAATATAAACCTGAAGGTGTCGGCCCCTTACAGAGTAATTAGGGGGGAGTTGCAGAGAGCGATGAGGAGAAAGCAAAGCTATTAAATATTTTTTCTCCACTGTATTCACTGAGGAAAATAAACTGTCAAATGAAATGGAGAATATAAAAGTAAATTCCACATTAAAAATGCCCTGTCTGACCCAGGAAAAAGCACAGCAGCATCTAAAAAAGAGTCAAATAGACAAATTGCCAGGACCGGATGGCATACACCCTCGTATCCTAAGAGAATCAAATAATATCATAGCCAGACCCTTATTTCTGATATATAAGGACTCTATACTGACAGGGAGTGTTCCACAGAATTGGCACATAGCACATGTGGTGCCAATATTCAAAAAGGGTCCTAAATCAGAGCCCGGAAACTATAGGCCGGTAACTTTAACATCTGTTGTTGGTAAACTGTTTGAGGGTTCTCTAAGAGATGCTATCTTGGAGTACCTCAATGAAAATAAGCAAATAGAGCAAGCACTAAAATGCTCGGGTGCTCGTTATTCGAGACAAACTTTTCCCGATGCTCGGGTGCTCGTTTCGAGTAACGAACCCCATTGAAGTCAATGGGAGACTCGAACATTTTTGCAGGGGACCAAGGCTCTGCCTAGGGAAGGCTGGGTGAAAACCTGGAAACCTCAGAAAATGATGGAAACACCACGGAAATGGACAGGAAACAGCAGGGGCAGCATGCATGGATGCCTCTGAGGCTTCTTAGTCCCACCATTACCCCAAATTCTCAGGCAACATCCTGGTGGTTACCCTCATGGCAATTGTGCTCACCCAGACCAAGAAAGGCGAGGCACATGCCCATCACATGTTGGGGAAACACCCAACTAGGTGCAACGAAGGTCCATCACCCATGCCCATGCTGGTACTGCTCTCCTATCCCCAGCCACACGATGCAGGCATTAGCCTGACACAGCATGACGGTGACACCAACAAGTGACCAAGTTAGATGAGGTAGCAGGTGAGCCACCCAAAAATTTAGCCTGACGCAGCATGGCGGTGACAACAAAGTGACCAAGTTAGACTTAGGTAGCAGGAGGTGAAGCACGGATGGTAATTCGAAGGAGGAGGAGGAGGGGTTGGAGGAAGAGGCATAGTAAGTCTGACAATTTGTGACCGAGGTAGGCCCCGCAATCCTCCAAGTGGGCAGTACATGAACGGCCCTAGGGTCAGACTTGGTCAGAGAGACCGAGCTACACAACGGTAGCAGGTAGAGCACAGGAAAAATTTAGCGTGGCCCTGTATGTGGACGTTGAGGGCTTGTGCATGTAGGTGGGCTGAACTTTTTTTCTGCTTGCGCTCCAACGTCTGCTGTAATGACAGCTGAATGTTGTGCAGGGACACATTGGTGGACAGTGTGGAGGATCATGGAGGCGAAGGGGTGGTTTTCCGGCGGGAGGCGCTCGTGCTGGGGTCCTGGGCTGGGGGTTGACTCGCAGAGGCAGCGAGTGACACAGGGTAAGGAGCAGTGGTGGGACATGCATGAGGGAAACGGACGGCCTTAATTCCACAGTGTTTATCACTCGTATACCTGTGTATGCTGGTGGTGGTTAGGCTGGTAGTGGTGGAACCCCCACTTAAAAATTTGGCATCAACTGGTAAGGCTGCCAAAATTGAGCTTGAACTAGTGGGGCATACGTGGTATCGATTCTTCTGAGTTTAAAATCGTATACGTCCCCTATCTTGGGACCATATATTTCATAGATTTTTCGAACACGGAAAAGGAAAAAGAGCTTGCTCTGGCCAGGAGAGTGTCTTTTCTACTGCAGCTAAGGGGACGTGTCCATGCTCTGCCTATCACAGGTCAGGAGCCAATTAAAAGAGGAACAAACAAAAATCAGTATAATATTTAATGCGTCCCCTATCCGGGTAAATTGTTTGGAGAAAGGGCCTGTAGGTGGGGGACAGGCTGGGGGGAAGGAGGTTGAGCTGGAAGAGCCAGAGGAGTGCCCCCTGGGCTAGCATGTGTGGTGGTGACAACAGCCGGATGGATTTGGAAAAACTGTAGTATCAACCGGTACGGTATGTATTCTTCTGAGTTTAATACCGTATACGGCACCTATCCGGAAAAATAGTTTGGAGAGAGAAAAAGAGAGGAAAAAGAAGTGCAGTATGGAGCAATTACACGGAAACTATTAGATTAGGCAGACTTGGTCTGCTTAATTGCAACCCAGACAAATGAGAGAAAGAGAGGAAAATGATGTATTTTTAAAAGTGACGTTCAGTATAGATCAAGTGTGGTATGTGTTCTATGTATACTACTCAGTTTAATACCGTATATGGCAGCTATCCGGAAAAATAGTTTGGAGAGAGAGAAAGATAGGAAAAAGACGTAAATTGTTTGGAGAGAGGGCTTGTAGGTGGGGGGGCAGGCTGGGGGGAAGGAGGTTGAGCTGGAAGAGCCAGAGGAGTGCCCCCTGGGCTAGCGTGTGTGGTGGTGACAACAGCCGGATGTAGTTAGAATGACGACGCAGGACCCCAACTTAAAAATTTAGCATCAACCGGTACAATTGTCAATTATGAGCTCGATCAAGTGTGGCATGACTTTTTAGATGGAGATTGCATGTGGTCACGTACTCCCTGGAACCCCATAGTCACCCCTTCTCTGATGTGCTACCCCAGAACATTCTCTGTCCCAATTCGCAAGACCTTTTGCAGTCTCAGTGTGCTGACAGTGGGGATTTACCAGTGTTGTCTGAGGAGGTGGTGGACAATGGCGAGACACAGGTGTCGGGGGGTGAGGTAGTTGAAAGTGAAGCAATTTACATTGTGGACTCCTTGGGGGGACTTTCTCATGATGGGACGGATTCAATTGTGTTTAGAAAGGCTGATGGGCTTCCGTCAGCACTGTGTGTATAGAACCCCATGGCATTTCATAAAAAATAGTCTGGCGATGACCCCAAGGCAATTTTCAGGGACACGGTAATGGTGACCCACTTAAAAATGCTGCCTGACAACCTGGCGGTTAACCCATGATTGTCTGTCTTTCAATAAGATTGCAGTGTAAAGCATGGTGGTGAGCCTCAGTAATAGGATTGCAGTGTAAAGCATGGTGGTAAACCTCAGTATGACTTTTTGGATGGAGATTGCATTTGGTCACGTACTCCCTGGATCCCCATAGTCACCCCTTCTCTGATGTGTTACCCCAGAACATTCTCTGCCCCAATTCGCAAGACCTTTTGCAGCCTCCGTGTGCTGACAGTGAGGATTTACCAGTGTTGTCTGAGGAGGTGGTGGACAATAGCGAGACACAGGTGTCGGGGGGTGAGGTAGTTGTATGGGAAGCAAGTTACAGTGGGGACTCCTTGGGGAGACTTTCTCATGATGGGACAGATTCAAATTGGGTGGATCAGGCACAGGAACAGATCAATTTTTTTTTGTGTTTATTTAACTTTTATTTAGCGCAAATAACCACAGAGATATTTATTCGTACTCTTTGCTGCGCAGTCTGGCGTTGGGGTTTGTCACTTTGATGGCGAGCTGTGCCGCTCTTTCCACAATGGTCTTTAGGCTCTTTGAGGAGAAATTGTGGGCGATTTCTGCACAGAAGGACTTGTTGCTCATCAACAGAACCTAAAGCTCCTTGACAGAGTGGACCAGGAATTTGCGGAACCCTGTGGGCAGCATGTGTTTGTTCTTCTTGTTGCTACCGTACCCAATGTTGGGCAATATAGATACGCAGGTAATATTATTTTTCACACCTATCCCAAAAAAGAATTTACGCCGTTTGCACAAATAAAACTGGAAACTGGAACTGGAGAGAGGGCCTGTAGGTGGACCTCCGGAAAAATTGTTTGGAGAGAAGGCCTGTAGGTGGACCTCCGGAAAAATTGTTTGGAGAGAGGGCCTGTAGGTGGACCTCCGGAAAAATTGTTTGAAGAGAGGGCCTGTAGGTGGACCACCGGAAAAATTGTTTGGAGAGAGGGACTGTAGGTGGACCTCTGGAAATATTGTTTGGAGAGAGGGCCTGTAAGTGGACCTATGGAAAAATTGTTTGGAGAGAGGGCCTGTAGGGGGCCCTCCTTAAAAATTGTGGTAAAAGAGTGCCAGTTGGACCTCTAAAAAATGGCGTTTTTTTAGACAGCGTTAGGCAAAGACGACATGGAGGAGGAGAAGTAGGAGGAGTAGAGAAGAGGAATCGGATACATAAGTAATGTTAATCCTTAGCTGCTTTCCCCCGGAGGAGATTTGAATTCCGGTGAAATCCAGGCTTTGTTAATTTTAATAGGCGTCAACCTGTCAGCGCTGTCAGTTGACAGGCGTGTACGACGCCACCAGCTGCACTGAATACCCGCTCTGACAGCACGCTAGCGGCAGGGTAGGCCAGCATCTCCAAGGCGTACAGCGCCAGTTCAGGCCACGTGTCCAGCCTTGAAACCCAGTAGTTGTATGGAGCAGAGTGATCGCTATGGACTTTGGTATGGTCAGCTAGGTACTCCCTCACCATCTTTCTGTACAGCTCCCCCCTACTCTGCCTAGACTGGGGACAGGAGACAGTGTCTTGCTGGGGTGACTTAAAACTGGCAAAGGCCTTGAAAAGCGTTCCCCTGCCAGTGCTGGACAAGCTGCCTGCTCGGCTCCTCTCCCCCGCTACTTGGCCCACAGAACCATGCCCTCTGCCGCTAGCGGCGTCAGATGGGAAGGATTGTTTCAGCTTGTGCACCAGGGCCTGTTGATATCTATTCACTCTCATACTCCTTTCCTCTTCAGGGATGAGAGTGGAAAGGTTCTGCTTGTACCGTGGGTCCAGGAGAGTGAACACCCAGTAATCGGTGTTTGAAAAAATTCTTCTAACGCAAGGGTCATGGGATAGGCAGCCTAACATGAAGTCTGCCATGTGTGCCAGAGTCCCAACACTCAAGAATTCCCTCTCCTCACTGGCCTGACTCTCAATTTCCTCCTCCTCCTCCTCCAAGTCCTCCTCTTCAGCCCATACATGCTCAAGAGTTAAGGACTGAGCACTGGTACCCTCTACTGTCTCGCCGACATTCTCCTCCTCTTCCTCCTCATCCTCATCCCCCTCCTCCGATACGCGCTGAGAAACAGACCGGAGGGTGCTCTGGCTATCAAGCGACGTATCTTCCTCCACCGTCTCTTGTGACAAGCGCAAAGCATCCCACTTGATGCTGAGCAGAGAGTTTTTTAACAGGCAAGGCAGTGGGATGGTAAGGCTGATAATGGCAGCATCGCCGCTGACCATCTGTGTTGACTCCTCAAAGTTGCTCAACACCTGGCAGATATCAGACATCCACGTCCACTCCTCATTGTAGACTTGAGGAATCTGACTGACCTGACGCTCTGCGCTGCTGGTAAACTCTGGATAACATGTTTAATGTCGAATTCCATCTCGTGGGCACGTCGCACAACAGTCGGTGAGCGGGCAGTTGTAGGCGGCGCTGCGCTGCCCTGAGAGTGGCAGCATCTGTGGTGGACTTGCGGAAATGCGCACAGATGCGGTGCACCTTGGTGAGCAAATCAGACAGATTGGGGTATGTCTTGAGGAACCGCTGAACTATTAGATTGAACACGTGGGCTAGGCATGGCACATGTGTCAGTCTGCCGAGTTGCAGAGCCGCCACCAGGTTATGCCCTTTGTCACACAAAACCATGCCTGGCTTAAGGTTCAGCGGTGCCAGCCACACATCGGTCTGCGCCGTGATGCCCTGTAACAGCTCTTGGGCGGTGTGCCTTTTGTCACCTAAGCTCAGCAGTTTGAGCACCTCCTGCTGGTGCTTACCCACGGCACTGTTGCTGCGCCTAGAGCTACCGACTGAAGGCGCCGTGCCCACGGATGGTAATTCGGTGGAGGAGGAGGAGGGGTTGGAGGAGGAGGAGGCATAGTACATCTGAGAGACCGTGACCGAGGTAGGCCCCGCAATCTTTGGTGTGGGCAGTACATGAGCGGCCCAGGGTCATTCTCGGTCCCAGCCTCCACCAAGTTAACCCACAATGTGCCGTCAGTGAGATATAGTGTCCCTGCCCGGCAGCACTTGTCCACGTGTCCGTGGTTAGGTGGACCTTCTCAGAAAAAGCGTTGGTCAGGGCACGGATGATGTTCTGTGACACGTGCTGGTGTAGGGCTGGGACGGCACA
>ONZH01030863.1:0-92293 GCA_900303285.1 Rhinella marina | reverse complement strand
AACAATTTTTTCCGGGAGGTCCACCTACAGGCCCTCTCTCCAAACAATTTTTCCGAGGTCCACCTACAGCCCTCTGTCAATTCAGTTTCCAGTTTTATTTGCGCAAACTGCATACATTTTTATTTTTGGGATAGGTGTGAAAAATAATATTACTTGCGAATCTATATTGCCCAACATTGATACGGTAGCAAGTAGAAGACCAAACACATGCTGCTCACAGGGTTCTGCAAATTCCTGGTCCACCCGCAAATTCCTTGTCCACAATGTCAAGGAGGTCGAGGTTCTGTTGATGAGCAACAAGTCCTTCTGTACTGAAATCGCCGACAAAGTCTCCATCTAAGAACCTACAAACCATTGTGGAGAGAGCGCACAGCTCGCCATCAAAGTGACGAACCCCTAAGCCAGACTGCGCAGAGAAGATAACGAATAAATATCTCTATGGTTATTTTTGCTAAATAAAAGTTAAATAACCCCCAAAAAATTCATCTGTTCCTGTGCCTGATCCACCCAAGTTGAATCTGTCCCATCCTGAGAAATTCCCCCCCCAAGGAGTCCCACTGTAACTTGCTTCCCATACAACTACCTCACCCCCCGACACCTGTGTCTCGCCATTGTCCACCACCTCCTCAGACACACTGGTAAATCCACACTGTCAGCACACGGAAACAGCAAAAGGTCTTGCGAGTTGGGGCAGAGAATGTTCTGGGCTAGCAATCCAGGGAAGGGGTGACTATGGGGTTCCAGGGAGTAAGTGACCACATGCAATCTCCATCTAAAAAGTCACGCCACACTTGATCAATCTCATAATTTACGACTGTACCGGTTGATGCTAAATTTTTTAAGTTGGGGTCCTGCGTCGTCATTCTAACTCATCCGACTGTTTGTCACCACCACACACGCTATCCCAGGGGCACTCCCCTGGCTTTTCCAGCTCAACCTCCTTCCCCCCAGCCTGCCCCCCCACCTACAGGCCCTCTCTACAAACAATTTACTTCTTTGTCCTATCTTTCTCTCTCTCTCTCCAAATTATTTTTCCGGATAGCTGCCATATACGGTATTAAACTGAGTAGTATACATAGAAGACATACCACACTTGATCAATCTCATAATTTACGACTGTACCGGTTGATGCTAAATTTTTAAGTTGGGGTCCTGCATCGTCATTCTAACTACACCCGGCTGTTGTCACCACCACACACGCTAGCCCAGGGGGCACTCCTATGGCTCTTCCAGCGAAACCTCCTTGCCCCAGCCTGCCCCCCACCTACAGGCCCTCTCTACAAACAATTTACCCGGATAGGGGACGTATTAGATGTTGTACTGATGTTTTTTTTTGTTCTTCTTTTAATTGCCTCCTGCAATAGACGGGAATCAAACCCAGATCAACTGCTTGGGAAGTAGCTATGCTCACCACTTTACCACCAGCAGGCACAGCAACTGATAAGAACAGATACTAAACTTGATTTCAGCTGCAGTGCCAGCATGAGCAGTGGTGTCACCTGCAGGCGGTGATGGACCTTCGTTGCACCTAGTTGGGTGCTTCCCTAACATGTGATGGGTATTTGCCTCGCCTTTCTTGGTCTGGGTGAGCACAATTGCCATGAGGGTAACCACCAGGCTGTTGCCTGAGAATTTTGGGTAATGGTGGGATTAGGCAGCCTCAGAGGCATCCATGCATGCTGCCCCTGCTGTTTCCTGTCCATTTCCTTGGTGTTTCCATCATTTTCTGAGGTTTCCATATTTTCACCCAGCCTTCCCTAGGCAGAGCCTTGGTCCCCTGCAAAAAATGCTCAAGTCTCCCATTGACTTCAATGGGGTTCGTTACTCGAAACGAGCACCCGAGCATCGGGAAAAGTTCGACTCGAATAACGAGCACCCGAGCATTTTAGTGCTCGCTCATCTCTAGTAGTTATATTCTTGTACATAGGAGCAGTATTATAGTAGTTATATTCTTGTACATAGGAGGCAGTATTATAGTAGTTATATTATTGTACATAGGAGCAGTATTATAGTAGTTATATTCTTGTACATAGGAGCAGTATTATAGTAGTTATATTCTTGTACATAGGAGCAGTATTATAGTAGTTATATTCTTGTACATAGGAGCAGTATTATAGTAGTTATATTCTTGTACATAGGAGCAGTATTATAGTAGTTATATTCTTGTACATAGGAAGCAGTATTATAGTAGTTATAATCTGTACATAGGAGCAGTATTATAGTAGTTATATTCTTGTACATAGGAGCAGTATTATAGTAGTTATATTCTTGTACATAGGAGCAGTATTATAGTAGTTATATTCTTGTACATAGGAGCAGTATTATAGTAGTTATATTCTTGTACATAGGAGCAGTATTATAGTAGTTATATTCTTGTATATAGGAGGCAGTACTATAGTAGTTATATTCTTGTACATAGGAGCAGTATTATAGTAGTTATATTCTTGTACATATGAGGCAGTATTATAGTAGTTATATTCTTGTACATAGGAGGCAGTATTATAGTAGTTATATTCTTGTACATAGGAGGCAGTATTATAGTAGTTATATTCTTGTACATAGGAGGCAGTATTATAGTAGTTATATTCTTGTACATAGGAGGCAGTACAATAGTAGTTATATTCTTGTACATAGGAGCAGTACTATAGTAGTTATATTCTTGTACATAGGAGCAGTATTATAGTAGTTATATTCTTGTACATAGGAGGCAGTATTATAGTAGTTATATTCTTGTACATAGGAGCAGTACTATAGTAGTTATATTCTTGTACATAGGAGCAGTATTATAGCAGTTATATTCTTGTACATAGGAGCAGTATTATAGTAGTTATATTCTTCTACATAGGGGGCAGTATTATAGTAGTTATATTCTTGTACATTTGAACATTTGTTATGCCATTTATCAACTTATAGGTGCAAATTAATTATGAGTCTTATTTTGAAGTCAATTTCACTTCAGGCTGCATTGGTGTAATTTTATTCCGCTTGTGTTTTTAAATTTGAAATGTCTTTAAACCTATCACATTTGTCTAGAAATGGTCTAGACCAGCGGTCCCCAACCACCGGGCCGCGGCCCAGGACCGGGCCCTGAATCGATGTCTGCCGGGCCGCGGCGGTGGCAGGGGACAAGGAGATAAGCGCTTCCATTGTGGAAGCGCTCATCTCCATAGTCATCTGTATCGCCGTCCTCAGGACGGCGATACAGATGCCTGTGCTGCGGTGGGGCAGGGGAGGGAGAGGCGTCTCCCCTGCCCGTTCCTCTGATAGGCTACAGGCACTAGGCCTGCAGCCTATCAGAGGCCAGCTCAGGCGGTGCGATGACGTCATCGCGCCGCCTGAGCCGTGCAGAGCGGGACACAGGCCGGAGGAGGCCTGCATCGCAGCGCTGCCAGGCTGATGGAGGTAAGTATAAGTGTTTGTTTTTTTTTATTGTACAAAACTGAAGGAGAGGAGCACTATGGGCACTATAACTACTGTGTGGGGGGCACTATGACTACTGTGTAGGGGCACTATAACTACTGTGTGGGGGGCACTATGACTACTGTGTGGGGGCACTATAACTACTGTGTGGGGGGCACTATGGAACTATAACTACTGTGTGGGGGCACTATAACTACTGTGTGGGGGGCACTACTATAACTACTGTGGTGGGGCACTATGGGCACTATAACTACTGTGTGGGGGCACTATGGCACTAATGGGCACTAGGCACTTATAACTACTGTGTGGGGGCACTATGTGCACTATGCTACTATAACTAACTATAACTACTGTGTGGGGGCACTATGGGCACTATAACTACTTGTGTGGGGGCTACATAACTACTCAGTGTGTGTGTGGGGGCATTATGCTACTATAACTACTGTGTGGGGCACTATGGGCACTATAACTAACTATGTGGGGGCACTATGGGCACTATAACTACTGTGTGGGGGCACTATGCTACTATAACTACTGTGTGGGGGCACTATGCTACTATAACTACTGTGTGGGGGCACTATGCTACTATAACTACTGTGTGGGGGCACATTATGCTACTATAACTACTGTGTGGGGCACTATGGGCACTATAACTACTGTGTGGGGGCACTATGGGCACTATAACTACTACTGTAACTGTGGGGCACTATGCTACTATAACTACTGTGTGGGGCACTATGCTACTATAACTACTGTGTGGGGGCACTATGGGCTACTATAACTACTGTGTGGGGGCACTATGGGCACTATAACTACTGTGTGGGGGGCACTACTGTGTGGGCCTACTATAACTACTGTGTGGGGGCACTATGCTACTATAACTACTGTGTGGGGGCGCTATAATATGGGGCACTATGGGCACTATAACTACTGTGTGGGGGGCACTATGGGCACTATAACTACTGTGGGGGCACTAGGAACTATAAACTACTGTGTGGGGGCACTATGCTACTATAACTACTGTGTGGGGGCACTATGCTGCTACTATAACTACTGTGTGGGGGCATTATGCTACTATAACTACTGTGTGGGGGCACTATGGGCACTATAACTACTGTGTGGGGGCACTAATGGGCACTATAACTACTGTGTGGGGGCACTATGCTACTATAACTACTGTGTGGGGGGCACTATGCTACTATACTATAACTACTGTGTGGGGGCACTATGGCACTATAACTACTGTGTGGGGGCACTATGGGCACTATAACTACTGTGTGGGGGCACTATGCTACTATAACTACTGTGTGGGGGCACTATGGGCACTATAACTACTGTGTGGGGCACTATGGGCACTATAAACTACTGTGTGGGGGCACTATGCACTATAACTACTGTGTGGGGGCACTATGCTGGGCACTAGCTACGTTACTAGCTACGTGTGTGTGGGGGCACTATGCTACTATAACTACTGTGTGGGGGCACTATGGCACTATAACTACTGTGTGGGGGCACTATGCTACTATAACTACTGTGTGGGGGCACTATGGGCACTATAACTACTGTGTGTGGGGGGCACTATGCTACTATAACTACTGTGTGGCGGGCACTATGCACTATAACTACTGTTGGGGGCACTATGGCACTATAACTACTGTGTGGGGGGCACTATGCTACTATAACTACTGTGTGGGGGCACTATGGCACTATAACTACTGTGTGGGGCACTATGGGCCACTATGCTACTATAACTACTGTGTGGGGGCACTATGCACTATAACTACTGTGTGGGGGCACTATGCTACTATAACTACTGTTGGGGGCACTATGGGCACTATAACTACTGTGTGGGGGCACTATGGGCCTATAAACTACTGTGTGGGGGCCACTATGCTACTATAACTACTGTGTGGGGCACTATGCTACTATAACTACTGTGTGGGGCACTATGCTACTATAACTACTGTGTGGGGGCATTATGCTACTATAACTACTGTGTGGGGCACTATGGCACTATAACTACTGTGTGGCACTATGGGCACTATAACTACTGTGTGGGGGGCTACACTATGGGCACTATGCTACTACTGTACTGGGGGCACTATGGGCACTATAACTACTGTGTGGGGCACTATGCTACTATAACTACTGTGTGGGGGCACTATGCTACTATAACTACTGTGTGGGGGCACTATGGGCACTATAACTACTGTGTGGGGGCACTATGGGCTACTATAACTACTGTGTGGGGGACACTAATGGGGCAACTATAACTACTGTGTGGGGGCACATAATAACTACTGTGTGGGGGGCACTATGCTACTATAGACTACTGTTGGGGGGCACTATGCTACTATAACTACTGTGTGGGGGGCACTATGGGCACTATAACTACTGTGTGGGGGCACTATGGGCACTATAACTACTGGTGTGGGGGCACTATGCTACTATAACTACTGTGTGGGGGCACTATGCTGGTATAACTACTGTTTGGGGGCACTAATGGGGAATAACTACTGAGTGGGGGCACTATGCTCCGCCCCCAAACAGCCGCAGCGCCCCCCCCATCCAACGACCGCCCCCCCGGGCCCTGGGGAAATTGTCTAGCGAGAAACCGGGCCTTGGTGCAAAAAAGGTTGGGGGCCACTGGTCTAGACAAGTCAAACTGATTAACATACTGTAGCTAACCACTCCAACTTTTACACACGGTTGAAAATTGGAATGGGTGGTTTAAAAGTTGCAAGATGTTTTCCAAATTAAGCCACACAGTCTCACAGCAATGTTTTGTAACTTTTTGAAGCCAGAATTCTGGAGTTTCAGAGCCTGATACATTGCCTGTATATGATTTAAATTTTTCAGTAAGAACACAAAATACAGTACTTCTGGGAGTAAATACTTTTTTTTTAATGATATCTGCTCAGTGTCTGGTCCTGATTCATTTTCAGAGTAATAAGAATGTTTCAGATGAAGATCAGTGTACTGTACAGATCTGAAAGATGAGAAAGTGACAACTTTTTAGTGAAATTACTGTATAATTGGGGCTCAACTAACCCACACCAAGTCTCCACTAGAGACTAATTTCTCCTTGTAAATTGTAGCCTCTGCTCCCTAATTATGTGAATTACATGCATTAAGCCTCCGTGCCATGAGAGCCGATCACAAAACAGAGCGAATGGTTCAAAATTTGTTACGGATTTACTGATTTGCCCTTACAAATTGTTTTCTTAATAATGTTGCAATTTTTGGTCAGCGGTTCAATTTTGTGGCATTGGATTTGAATTTTATATTTACTAAAGATATGGAACGTGACATCAGGGATCAAGAAAACTACATTGTTATTATTTTATACCATAGTCCACATGCTGTAAACTTTTTCTGCAGCAGATTTCATTCTAAACCCACAAGGAATTTAAGGCAAAATCAGCATGTTTTACATAAAACTCTGGCGCATGCCCTTATTGTAAATTCTCACAAATGCCTTAGAATCTGCACTGAAAATCTGCATTCATTCTACATTGTGCATTTACTCTTATGTCACTGCATATATGTATTTTTTTCCATATAGAAATCAATGGATGACTGTCACGACAGTGGGTGTGAAACCACTGTGTCAACCACCAAATTTGGCTTTGGGATACTCCTAAGGGCGTTATCCTTGCAGTCCCTTGGTTTTCACCCTCTCTAACATCTATATAGGAATCTGGACTTCGCTACAGGGGAACCACCAGCTGCTGTCTCCTGGAGTAGTCTTGGAAAAATTGTAGTCATGGACAGGGCGAGCAGAGTAGGAACAATCCAATAAACAGTCCGAGGTCATGGTAGGCAGCAAAGGGTCAGTGCTAGAGGTCAGACACATGTCAGGTCAGGCAGCAGAGGGTCAATATCCAGGAAACAGGCATAGAGTAGGAAAAGGGGCAGATAAATGAATAGAGCACACCTTTGCAGAACTTATTTCTCAGGCTGTAGTATGCCAGAGGGGGCACTACCATTCTTATATCGCTAATGTCTCTAATGACTAACAAAGAATGTAATCTGAGTAATTATTTCCAGGTCCTCTGATACTGTGCCTTTATAATATTGCTTTATAACTGTTATGTATTGTATTTCATGCACTGTCCCTGGGTGTCCAGCAGGTGGCAGTGTATATGGCAGAGTACTTTAGATAGAATGGAACTTACCATTCTATTTTCCCCACTTTTGAGCAGAAGTGGGTCAGTCCTGCTTCCCGCCAAGGGAGGGGTTACAGGAAGCTGTATGGGGACTTGAGTTTTAGAGTCCACAAGGGACAAGACATGGCGTAGTGAGGGGAGCGCTCCCCCTCCTGTTGCATGAGTCTTCCAGGGGGAGCAGCTTGGAAAGCACCCCGACTAAAGACAGTTCATAGACTGAGTATTACTTGGGGGTCAACAGCCAAAGACACCCCACACAATGGTACCAGAACCTCTAGAAAGCCCAGTAACCAGACTGAAATCAGAGATTAGCACAGCAGCAGAGAGAAAAAAAAACATTAAACCAAGTCTGGGCTCTACTTACTGCACCAACTACAACTCCTGCGGAGCCAAACCCGAGGAGACAGTATCCAGGTAGGACCACCGTGACACAAACTATTAGGGTCACAACTTACCACTCAGCATTTCTAAACACTGGGATCTGATCAGCCCCAGGGGAGGGGGGGGGGAGGGAGGCACACTACAAATGGCATCCTGAACAGGAAATATACTTCTGTGCATTACTACTGAAGGCTCATAATATCTGTGAAGCCCCTACAAGTGACTTTATTGCGGTATATAAGGTTTATTTGCTGCTGAAAATAGTGAATCTGCACCAATTGCAGCACTTTGGCAAAGTAGGGGTTAATCAGCCATCTTGGATTTGTCCTTCACGTACTGTTCTGTAACACAACATAACATAAGCCACAAACCCAAAGAATGGACAAGTTCCTGAGTTGTTTGTCACCTCAACTGTGACATCTTTGCACTAAAGGTTTAAAGTTTTTGCAACATTCAAGCACTTTTGCCCATTGTATGGACTCTTTTTGATTGTAGCAACAAGCAGATTTGAATGGACTTTGGTAAAATAGTACTGTTAGCTACCCCTTAGTCCATTGCTCTCGTGGACTGCCTATGAGGACTCAAAAGTATAAAATGGTCACTTTGCCCTGTGTTAGTTTAGAAAGCCTAGGTGTTGTACTGTGTTTGTATATGCCCATAACCGTTTTCTCTCCGCAGAGCCAGTATGCCCTGTGTCTTTGGGATCATGTGCTGTTGCTACACAGGGGAACCATGATGTAGAGTCACAAGTAGTACCACTGCTGTCAAAAATGTGAGTTAAGCTATTTATTATAGAGGCTCTGCCCTTATGGGAGCTAAAGATGGTAGGCTGGTTCCTCCTGGTTCTAGGTGCCCTAAAGCAGTATAAACTACGCCGAGTAAAGTTTGCCTTGATGATGTTTACACTGCCTGGACCTGTGAATCAAAGTGCAGAGGGTGCGGCGGTTTCAGAGAGAGCAGAGCCTCTAGGTGTAATGGTAACGCCCCCGTTGCTCCTAGAGGCTCATTTGCATATATTAAAACCTCATTTTTCTCAGCAATGCGGGCACATATGAACGTGGGACCAACACAGATGTCTTCAGCTGCCAAGTGCACATGTAACAGGTCAGCCAGTGTCATAGGTACAAAACTGCTGACAGATGCCCTTTAAGTGACATAAGAAGTCACCATCCATAGATCAACGCAGCTACTAGTAAAATCTCAAATAAATTCTTCAAACAGGAATCAATGTATATGAACATGCAAAATGTGAAGCTTTGTATTTGTGTGAGTACAGTAAATGCAATCTGTGCAAAATTTAGGGCATACTTCTACGGCTTCTACTGCTGTTGAGTGCTATAAGCAGGTATAGATGTTGCACGTCATCACTACATTACAATGGCACAATGGATGCTAAAATCTGGCATAATCTGCATCATAAATGTGGGCCCGTGTTTCTAAAATAGGAAAAAGACACCTAAACTCTCAGCAGGAGAAATGCAAACTAGCAATGCATTACACATAATGGTTTCTGCTTCAAGTAGCAGGTTCACCACCAGTTTCATCATGTATGGCCCCTCCGACCTTTCTGCTGCCTGAGACGAAACCTGAAACGGCACCCCCGTCCCCAATGCCAATTTCTTAACCTAACCCCTTCTCTTCAGTCCATGGCCCTTTGGCTGCCCCCTCCTCTCTTGCCCCAACCTGGTGCTGCCTGAGGCGATCGCCTCACCTGGCCTCATTGTTGGTGCACCCTTGCCTCCGACCATCACATACCACACACAGTTTTGCTATCCTCTCATGAGGAACAGATCTAAAATGAAACCTCTTCTCCTTTTATGCTCCAGCAGATATGTAAGACCTTCCTCAGGCTAAAAGCACCATTAAGCCACTTTGACTTGGACATGATATTTAGATATAAGTCTAGAACAGCAAATTGAATCTTTGTCCCAGGTGAAACAAGCTGTACCAGATGAAGGACCCTGATCTGGCAGAAACAAAATACCGACCTTTCTATTTTTGCCCTGAAAGGGGTTTTCCACTGACAATAAGTAGATTACAAAGTTTCCAGCTGCTGGACCTCTGGTGATCAGCTTTAATCTCTGGGAAAACCCCAACAGTAAGTGTTCATTACCCCTGCAGTGCCTCCGCAGGAGAAATGGGGTATTACACAATACTCATTAACATCAATGGGTTCTCTATGTAATACAGAACAGGACTGGTTCTCCAGAGCAGCAGAGGCTCTTTGTAATCACTGTCCACTCTAAGAGATGAGGGTCCTGAGTAGAGGACCCCTCTATTAACCCAGAACAGAATATATGAAAGAGGGCTCTAAACTAGACCTCTCCTTTAAGAACTAGAGATGAGCGAGTAGTGAAATATTCGAAAGTTCGAAATTCGATTCGAATAGACCGCGAAATTCGACTATTCGACCGAATATCGAATCCCATTAAAGTCTATGGGAAAAAAATGCTTGCCACTTGGAAATCTCAATTCGACCACTTGGAGGTCACCAAGTCCACCCTGAAACCTCAAAAAAGGATGCCAACACTGCTGGAATGCAACTAGGACAGCAGGGGAAGCATGTCTGGGTGCATATAACGCGCCCAAGTCGCACTATTACGCCACTATCACAGCCTCTCAACAATACACTCCAAAGACAATGTAACCTCTCTGTAAAGTGAGACCATACAAGGAAACCTTCTTTCCTCTACATTGCTATGGACCCCAAGCCAAACTAGACAAAAAAAAGATAAAATTCTGCACCCCTTAAAATCACGTTGCCTATGACAACCACAGATGGCATAGACAAAGGGGAAAGCAAATAGACCCCACCCCTAATTGTCATTGTGTGTGTGAGATGTGGTCAGACATGTCTTCTTTAAAATGTAAAAACAACTCAAACACATGCAGAAGCCTTAAAATGCCCAAATTGTTGGCGCTTGAGATGTCAGTGACCCGACCTGGCCCAGTGTCATGTCTAGCAGGTAAAGCAGTGGGGATGTTGAGAGATGCGTAGGACCGCAAAAGGCAGGAAGAGGCCGTGGGCTGGCCAGAGGCTCATGGAGAAGGCAGGCTAGAGCCCGCAGGGCCGCATCTCTTCCCTATAACAGGCCCCCACACAAAGCTCTCCCATCGAGGGCTCTTAGGTCCTTGTTGTGAAAATATTTTAATGAGTGCGCAAAGTTAGCTTGAGGTGAGCCCTCGAAAAAATTATATGGAGGCCCAAGAGGTGAGCCCTCGAAAAAATTAAGTGGAGGCCAAAGAGGTGAGACCTCTTAAAAATTGTATTAAGGCCCAAGAGGTGAGCCATAATAAAAATTGTTTGTAGGCCCAAGAGGTGAGACCTCTTAAAAATTGTTTGTAGGCCCAAGAGGTGAGCCATGAAAAAAATTGTTTGTAGGCCCAAGAGGTGAGCCATGAGAAAAATTGTTTGTAGGCCCAAGAGGTGAGACCTCTTAAAAATTATGTGGAGGCCCAAGAGGTGAGACCTCTTAAAAATTATGTGGAGGCCCAAGAGGTGAGACCTCTTAAAAATTATGAGGCGGGCCAAGAGGTGAGACCTCTTAAAAATTTTGTGGAGGCCCAAGAGGTGAGACCTCTTAAAAATTATGTGGATGCCCAAGAGGTGAGACTTCTTAAAAATTATGTGGAGGCCCAAGAGGTGAGACCTGTTAAAAATTATGTGGAGGCCCAAGAGGTGAGACCTCTTAAAAATTATGTGGAGGCCCAAGAGGTGAGACCTCTTAAAAATTATGTGGAGGCCCAAGAGGTGAGACCTCGATAAAATTATGTGGAGGCCCAAGAGGTGAGACCTCTTAAAAATTATGTGGAGGCCCAAGAGGTGAGACCTCTTAAAAATTATGTGGCGGCCCAAGAGGTGAGACCTCTTAAAAATTTTGTGGAGGCCCAAGAGGTGAGACCTCTTAAAAATTATGTGGAGGCCCAAGAGGTGAGACCTCTTAAAAATTATGTGGAGGCCCAAGAGGTGAGACCTCTTAAAAATTATGTGGAGGCCCAAGAGGTGAGACCTCGATAAAATTATGTGGAGGCCCAAGAGGTGAGACCTCGATAAAATTATGTGGAGGCCCAAGAGGTGAGACCTCTTAAAAATTATGTGGAGGCCCAAGAGGTGAGACCTCTTAAAAATTATGTGGAGGCCCAAGAGGTGAGACCTCTTAAAAATTATGTGGAGGCCCAAGAGGTGAGACCTCGATAAAATTATGTGGAGGACGAAGAGGTGAGACCTCTTAAAAATTATGTGGCGGCCCAAGAGGTGAGACCTCTTAAAAATTTTGTGGAGGCCCAAGAGGTGAGCCATAAATATATAAATTTTTTTATTTACGGAGCAATTCTACAGCGGTTAAGGAGGAGGAGGAGGAGGTGGAGGAGGAAATGGCACTTCATACAGATGGCACTTCACTTTTGGCTGCTTTCCACTGTTGGAGAAGCAAAGTCCGGGTCAATCCACTTGCTGTTCATTTTGATTAGCGTCAGCCTGTCGGCACTGTCGGTTGACAGGCGGCTGCGCTTATCGGTTATAATGCCCCCGGCTGCGCTGAACACCCTTTCTGATAGCACGCTGGCGGCAGGGCAGGCAAGCACCTCCAAGGCGTACAGGGACAGTTCCAGCCACGTGTCCAACTTGGCGACCCAGTAAGTGTAGGACGCCGAGGGATCGGGGAGGACAGGGGTACGGTCTGCCAGGTACTCCCGCAACATCCGCCGATACTTGTCCCTCCTGCTGATAGCGGGCCCCGCAGTGATGGAAGTTGCACGAGGGGGTGCCATGAACGTGTCCCACACCTTGGAGAGTGTTCCCCTGGTGGCTGTGGGCCTGATCGATGTTGAGGGACTCTGGGAGACCCTCTCCTCTCTGCCGCCAGCGATGGTGGGTGGGAAAATTTCCATCATGTTCTGCACGAGTTCCCTCTGGTATTCCAGCAATCGATTCGTCCTCTCCTCTACCGGAATAAAAGAGGAGACGTTATCTTTATACCGGGGGTCCAGGATTGCGAAGACCCAGTACAGTTTGTTCTCCACTATCCGGACAACACGTGTGTCCCGGGAAAAGCAGCCCAGCATGAAGTCAGCCATGTGTGCCAGACTCTGAATAGGCATGACCTCACTGCCCCCCACCAGAAGGATCACTTGCCATTTCCTCCTCTTCCTCTTCCGCCTCCTCTCCGCCCCATCCGCGCTGAACCAATGGGACGCACACAGCCTGACTGCTACCCTCGCCGCCAGCATCCTCCTCCTCTTCCACAGCCACCTCCACGTCGTCCTCCTCCTCCTCATCCTCCTCCTCCTCCTGCAACTGCCACCGTGAAGCAGACAAAAGTGTGGTCTGACTGTGTAGCTCCGTTGCGTCTCCTCCTACCCCCGTCTCCTCTGCGTGCAATGCGTTCTCCCTTATTGCGATGAGCGATTCTTTAAGGACGCATAGGAGCGGGATGGTTACGCTCACTATAGCGTCCTCGCTGCTGACCTTCTTGGTGGACTCCTCAAAGATACGCAGTACATCGCATATGTCTGCCATCCATGGCCACTCGTGGTTGGCAAACTGAGGGAGCTGAGTTGGAGGCACACGTGGATTCATAATCTGGTACTCCATCAATGCTCTCTGCTGCTCACACACCCTGGCCAACATGGAATAGGTGGAATTCCAGCGAGTCGGCATGTCGCACAACAGCCGATGTTCAGGCAAATGGAGGCGTTGCTGGAGTTTTTTTAAGCTAGCAGCAGCTACAGTTGACTTCCGAAAGTGAGCGCACAAGCGCCGCACTTTCACCAGTAACTCTGCCAGGTTGGAGTAAGTCTTTAGAAATTTTTGGACTACCAGATTAAAAACGTGGGCCAGGCATGGTACGTGATTGAGTTCGGCAAGCTCCAGAGCCGCCACCAGGTTACGGCCGTTATCGCACACGACCATGCCTGGTCCTAGCTGCAGCGGCGACAGACACATCTCCGTCTGCTGCAATATGGCGTCCCTCACCTCTGGGGCGCTGTGCTTCCTGTCGCCCAAGCTGATGAGCTTAAGCACCGCCTGCTGACGTCTCCCCGCGCCAGTGCTGCAACGCTTCCAGCTAGCGGCTGAGGGCGATGTTAAGGCAGAGGAGGAGGAGGAGGAGGAGGAGGGGGGTTTATCAGAACCCATGCTGGCAATCTTGGGCGGGGGTGGTAGGTAGGCCGTCTCTGTTTGCGACCCCGTCCCCGCTTCCACTACATTCACCCAGTGTGCCGTCAAAGAGATGTATCGTCCCTGGCCGCAAGCGCTTGTCCACGAGTCGGTGGTCAAGTGGACCTTTGCGCTGATTGCGTACCTCAGGGCCCGCCTGATGTTACGCGACACGTGCTGGTGCAGGGCGGGGACGGCACTCCGGGAAAAGTAGTGGCGGCTGGGGACGGAATAGCGAGGTGCGGCAGCCGCCATCAGGTCGCGGAAGGCCTGCGTCTCCACAAGCCTAAACGGCAACATCTCCAGGGCCAGCAGTTTGGAGATGTGGCAGTTTAAGGCTTGGGCTTGGGGGTGACTCGAGGCGTACTTCCGCCTGCGGTCGAACGCCTGCGAGATGGACAGTTGTTGGGACGAGGAGTGTGAAGAGGCGGGGGAAGGGGAGGCTGAAGGAGAAGGCCCCAAAGTAGCCAAGGCAGAGGCAGATGTGGAGGTGTCCTGGCTGGAGGTCTGGACCGCAGTGGCAGCACACAACAAAGGGGAAGAGGCAGTGGCAGCAAGACCGGGCGCAGGTTGTATTGCGTTTGCTCTCTCCCACTCAGCCCAGTGCTTGACTTCCAAGTGACGCCGCATGCCTGAGGTGGTCATATTGCTCTTCTCAGAGCCCCTACTCAGTTTTGAGTGGCAGAGTGTGCAAACCGCGCTCAGTTTGTCATCCGCACAAACATTAAAAAATCTCCACACCACAGAAGTACGAGGCCTCGATGGGGGAGCTTTGCGCGACTGCCCGCTGCCGGGAACAGCTTCGACCTTGCTGGCTGTGGCCTCACTTCTCTGTCTGGACTGTCCTCTGCCTCTGGACATCCCTCTGCCTGTGGACATCCCTCTGCCTGTGGACATCCCTCTGCCTCTGGACATCCCTCTGCCTGTGGACATCCCTCTGCCTCTGGACATCCCTCTGCCTCTGGACATCCCTCTGCCTCTTGCTGCCTTTTTTGGTGCTGCGCAGACCACCACCTCTCCACTGCTTTCCCCGCTGGACATCACCCCTGGCCAAGTGGGGTCGGTCATTTCGTCATCCACCACCTCCTCTTCCACTTCCTCACTCTGCTCCTCCTCCTGCCCACTGGACATTCAAACAGCCTCCCTTGATGGCAACTGCGTCTCATCATCATCATCGCTCATGATAACAGATGCTGGTTCAGGGTCCACATCAGCAGGAGATGGCGAATACTCAAGTGGTTGGGCATCACTACAAACAAATTCCTCTGCTAGCTCCTGGGATTCTTCCGGCACATCTGAAAAAGGACCCGAAAAGAGCTCCTGGGAGGGGTCAATGGTGGGATGACTCTGTTGGCCAGGTGTGGAGGAAGGAGGGTCAGAGTGAGACTGTGTGGATGACTGGCTGGTGGACAACTGTGTGGAAGCGCTATCGGCTATCCATTGCACCACCTGTTCAACCTGCTCAGGCCTCAACAGCGGTGTAACCCGCCCCCTGCTTAACTGTCCCATAAAGGCAGGGATTCTGGATGAGTGGGATCCTGGCTGACCCTCACCAGCACGCATTGTATCCCCACTGGCTTCAACAAGGCCACCAACAGCATTTCCGCGCCCCCGTCCTCGTCCGATTCCGCTAGCCCCCCTCCGCATTTTATTTTTTTTGGTTACAATATTTTGCCTTCACAGCCGTGTACAAACAGATCAGACGGTGTGTATGAACACTACGTATATACAATTATTTTGCAAGAGAACGCAAAGTACAGGTGCCAATGAAAAGGCTTTTTTTTTTTTTAATATTTCTAGGTACACAGCCGTGTACTAACAGGTCAGACGGTGGGTATTTACACCTGGTATACTAAAAGGGTATTGCAGGCACACAGAACACTAGAGCCAAATAAACTGTATTTAAAAAAAAAATAAATTCACAGCCGTATACTGCCAGATCAGATGGTGCATATACACACTAGGTATATAACAGGGTTTTGCAGCCAAAAAGAACGCAGAACAGTAGTGCCAAATATAGTTTGGTATGTAGCAGAGCACCTAATACACCACTAATGCCACTCTCTGTCCCCACTCCAGCAGCTATCCCTGAATACAGCAACCGTTCTCTGCAGAGTGTATATTGTAGTAAAGCTATCACTGCACTGCACTATAGTAGCCCTGATAAGGGCTTTTAATCACGCTCCTGCCTGTCCAACAGCTAAAACCTATCTGTCCCTTCTCCAGCCTCTGTCCCTGACTAAGTTCACGCAGCATATGCGTACGAGCAGGAAGTGCTGAGTTTTTAATATTCGAGGTCACATGGTTTTTCCAGCCAATCCATGTAGACGCCATTTTCGCGCTGCCAGCGTGCTCCGCGAGCTTGTCATACCCCCCCTGCATGTTGATTGGTGGAAAAAGAGCGCCAGGGAAGGTGGGAGGGGAAACGAATTCTAAGTGCGCCATCGCCGTTATACTCGATTGAAATCGAGTATGCCGAATAGCGTAGTATTCGATCGAATACCGGCTCGATCGAACACTACTCGCTCATCTCTATTAAGAACCATAAGAATTTTTTTTCCTTTTTGGTATTTCTAGAATCCTTACTTTTCTCATTTTAGGCCTCCTCACAGCCAGATTGGCCATAGACCTTACAGGGAAATTTTCCGGTGGGCCGATTCCCAGGGGGCCTCCTTGGCCCCTCCTCACAGCTGGTCAGTGGAAGTTTTTGGGGATGTATTGTGTGATGGACTATGGTATTTGGCTCTGTTGGGGTGGTACAATGTGCCACAATATGGTGTTGATGGCCCCCTCCACTTGTGTTGGCCCTGCCTTCCATCAATTTGGACCCAAATACAAAACGGGGCCACTTTTACTATTTTACTATAAATTCCCAGTCCATCCCTGCTCAAAGTCTGCTAAGCACAGCGCCATCCATTGACTACAGGCTGTATTTGGTATTGCAGGCCTGTCCTATTCACTTGAATAGAATTGAGCTGCGCCCAGGCTACTTGACCAATGAAAGTGACATCACTAGCCTACAAAGAGGCAGCAGTGCTCACCTCTTCTAAAGGCTGATCGGCGAGGGTGCTGAAATTCAGCCCCTCACCCATCTGATACTAATAACTTGTCCTGAGGATCCATTATCATTATACACTTGGACAAACCTTTTAACATTAATTTTAGATTTTATTGGACCTTTTTATTTCTTTTTTTTTCTTGCTGTGAACTTTATGGGATCACTTTCTTCAGCAACAGGCTCACTACATCTTTATGACCACTAGGTGGAGCTAATCCTCTAAAATAAATACAGCAGGCTCCTCTCGATGCTACAATTAATCCGAATGAATGTGAAAACGGATCCAGGCTAAATTACACATTAAGCAGAATTTATATTTGTCACACAGTTACAAATACTCCACAAAAGTATAGTAAAAGGCTTAATTCATGTGTGGGGCATTGCCACCTCTGAATACATTAATTGACGATTAGATATTTGGAAGCTCAAGTTATGGATTTAATAAAGTGAAGGCAGCTTCTCATGTACATAGATTTTCTGATGGTAGACGCTAATTCAGTTCTGTGTAAGAGCAATAAAATCACTTTATGTTGACATGAAAATATTTACACAAGGATCTCGAAACAAAGTAACATTTCCTCCCCAGGAAACATTAAGTCAGACCAATCAGAAGATGTCGTGTGCGATGTATCATTCCGGGGCTGATAATAAGACTACAAGATAAATTCTGCATAATTAACCATTGCTTTAATGTGTATTACACCGTAACAAGTAAAATAAACCCGTCCTATAGTTCCATCATGCTTTGTGGGTATTTAACCACTTAACCACCTAACTGTTTTACCCGAGTCCAGCTCGGGTAGTGTGAAAAATAGCTAACTGGAGGGTGGAGGGCTGCTTTAGATGGTGATATCTCTTCAATAGTAGTAGCTGGTCTTGTATGAAAGCTGACAGTCCAAGCTTTCATACAAGACCAAAATGAAAGCTAAAGTCCAAGCAACAGAGGAGAAATCACTGTTAGAAATCAAATCGGGAATAATCTTGAGTGATATCTTTCTCTGTCCAGAACATATTGCTGTCATTTTGGTATGGTCTGAAAGCTTGGGATGTCTGCTTTCAAACAAGATCAGTTGCATGTTTATAGCTGCTACCACTCAGGAGGTAGCAGCATCTAAAGCAGCCCTCCCCCCTCCAGTTAACTACTTTTCCCACTGCTGGAGCTCCACTCTGGCAAAATAGGTAGGGGGTTAAAGGGATTGGCCCATCTCACACATTGTTCGTGGTAGCTAGGATATTCCACCATTATCAGAGGTGGGACCTGCACCTATCTCTAGAACAGAGCCCCCAAAGTGATGGTGAGTGTAGTGCGCATGCGCCGAGTGCTCTCCATTAACTTCTATGGGAGTTCCAGCAATAGCCAAGCACTTGCTCGGTTCTTTTCAGAACTCCCAGTGAATGGACAATGCATTGTGCAAGCACGGACACGTCTCCATTCACTTCTACAGGAGCCAGAACTTGGCTATTTTCGTCACTCCCACAGAAGTGAATGGAGCATGCGAGCGCTTGCACGGTGAGCCCTCATTAACTTTGAGGCCCAATTCTAGAGATAAGTGCGGGTCCCAGGGATGGGAACTGCACCTATCAGATAATTGGTGGCATATCCTAGAGATATGCCACCAATGTGTGAGACGGGCCAACCCCTTTAAGAATTCAGCCTATTCGCCATTTTCTCGTCAACCTAGATGTTTGAGGACTTGTGTTTTGCAGGATGAGTTATGTTTTTCATTGGCACCAGTTTAATTTGTTATTCATTAAAGCATTTTTAATCCTCTTATAACCAGGCATCATAAATGTACAGCACTTGGGCACTGGATTAAAGTTCCTGTTCCTGTAACCTTGCTGTGACAGCTGGGGACCCCAAAGGGAAGATATAATCAGTTTCTGTCTTCTGCCATTTCTGTGCTCGGTTAATAGTGCTCAGTGAGGCTATACCGCTTCCTCTATTGGACCCTGTGACCACTTAATTGCAGGGTGTCCTGAGGGGTAGAGAAGAGCTGCGGGGTCTCAGCAGACCCTGATTAGCTCTGCTTTGTATAATGCCCCAACAGGGTCCCCTATAACTGTAACTCCTCTGGATACCTCAGTTACAGGAACTGGGCAAAATGCAAAAAAAAGGTATCAGTAAAAGGTCTTTTAATGACCCTTAGGGTACATATTGTTAACCAAAAATAAATATAAAAAGAAGGAATAAAATATAATAAAATACAGTATACAGTAAATAAAAAAACTCACTATAGTTGCCTTTTTACACAAATATATATATATAATATAATATATAATATAATAATATATATCAAATAACAGAAAAAAACAGTAAACCCATTTTAGTAATGCGTCTTGGTGTGAGTTTGCATATTTAAAAAAAATAAAAAGCTACAATTTGAAGACTTTTTTAAATGTTATTTTCTTGCACATTATTCTCAAAATAAAACTAATAAAAAAATAAAAAAACATCCAAAAGACATATTATTAAAAAGCCGTGCGTCATGTAAAAAAAAAAAAAAAAAATCACAAAAATTATTTTGGCAGTCCAACAAATAAAAAAGTTAGGACAATTAAACCATCACCAAGTGGTCATATTTGTAAACACTGTATTCATTTTTTACATTTTGGTACGTTTTTTTTACTAGTAAAATACTGACGTTTAAGACTTTACAGTAAATATCCATTTTGTAACATCTTTTTAGGCTCACAATTCAATGCTGATTACCCTCATGATATTATTGGCAACTTACTTTTCAGGTCCAGAGATTCAAATCCCCTGTGTAAGCAGAGAATTACACGGTAAAATGTTTTCTTCCTGCAGCCGTCAATAAGGGGAGTTCAACAGCTTACTATATACTTTCTTATTGCTCTTAAGCTCCCTCTAGTGGTGGCTGCAGGCTGAAAAAGTTTTGCTATTTAATTGTATTGCTCTGCCAAGGATCTCTGTTCCGACAGTCCATTGGAAATCATGAACTTGCCTACCTTGCCGAACTTGCCTAAGCACTCGCAGGGGTCAGCACGAGCCAAAAAGCACCATCTATACCAAAGCACCATATTGCCTAAGCGCCTAGCAGTTAATCATGGCAGTTAGACAGAAGACAGAGATGCTATGTGTACTTTACAAACAAGGTTAATCACAGCACAGGTAGGCTAAAACATTGTCTCACACAGGCTCTGCCTACTCTTCTCATTGCTATGGCTGTCTACCTTCAAAATCAACCACAACTTCCACCCTCTGTCCCTTCTCTATACATCAGTCCCTCCCTTCTTCCCTCACCTTTGTTCAGTTCACATACACTTCATATCCTCCTACAGCACTCTGACCCATCTTCCTCCACAACGCAGCACAACAAACACCATTATAAATCCTTCAACCACTTGCTGTCTCTTGCTATTCTCCTGCTCCTAGCTGCAGGGGATATTTCACCAAATCCTGGCCCTCCTTCTGCTGCTAGCTTGCCCTCTGCCACACATCGAAACCCCAAAAACCTTATTAATGTTCACTGCACATCCTCTTCTGTCTATTTTAACTGCACACTCTGGAACGCAAGGTCGGTTCGTAATAAACTACCCTCAATACAGGATCTCTTTCTCTCACATTCTCTTAACTTGCTGGCTCTTACAGAAACCTGGCTTCAACCATCAGACACTGCTTCCCCTGCTGCCCTATCCTATGGTGGACTTCACTTCTCCCATACCCCCAGACCTGATGAGAGGCACGGTGGAGGAGTAGACATTCTACTTTCTCCACAGTGCACTTTTCAGGTCAATCCCCCTGTACCCTCTCTCACATTCTCCTCTTTTGAGGTTCACACCATCAGACTCTTCCATTCATTCCCCCTGTGAGTTGCAGTTGTCTATCGTCCCCCAGGCTCCCATCACCAATTCCTGGATCACTTTGCAGCTTGGCTTCCTCACTTCCTATCTTCTGAATCACCAGCTCTTATTATGGGTGATTTTAATATTCCCATTGATGATCCTTCTTTCTTTAACCTCCTCTCTTGGCCTATCACAACTTTCTTCCTCTGTCACACATGAACAGAGCAGTACACTGGATCTAGTCTTCTTCTGTTACTGCTCAGTTCTAAACTTTAGTAACTTACCCTTCCCACTTTCTGACCACAATCTTCTTTCCTTTACTATTAAGACCTCTCACTCTTCTCATGACAGTCCTACTTTTCACACTTACAGAAACCTACACACAATTAACTGCCAGCAGCTTATTAACACCCTACAATTAGCCCTTATCCCAATCTCTTCCCTCTCCTGTCCAGACTTGGCTGCCAATCACTACAACCAGACCCTCAAAACCTCCCTAGATGAAGTTGCTCCAATATCAATCCGACCCTCCCGACGCAGAACACGGCAACCCTGGCATACATCTGAAACGCGTTTTCTCCAGCGCTGCTCCAGATGTGCAGAACGCCTATGGAGAAAATCACAAATATCAGCAGACTTCCTCCACTATAAATTTATGCTCAAAACATACAATTCGGCTCTCAACATTGCAAAACAAAAGTACTTCACCTCTCTCATCTTCTCACTCTCAAATAACCCAAAACGACTCTTTCACACTTTTCATTCCCTTCTAAGCCCCAAAATTCCAGAACCAGTCACTGATCTCTGCGCTGATGGCATGGCCACCTAATTCAGGGACAAGATTGCCAGCATCCGGCAGGAAATAATCTCCCAGTCCCCAAATCTCAATCCTCCTCCCTCTCATTCCTCCACATGCTCTCTCTCCTCTTTTGACCCTATAACAGAGGAAGACGTCTCCAGGCTTCTCTCTTCTTCTCGGCCCACGACCTGCAGCAGCGATCCTATTATATCAAACCTCCTCCAGTCCCTCTCCCCGGCTGTCATCACTCACCTAACTACAATTTTTAACCTCTCTCTCTCTTCTGGTATTTTTCCCTCCTCTTTCAAACACTCTGTTATAACCCCACTACTAAAACAACCATCTCTTGACCCGACCTGTGCTGCGAACTACCGACCGGTTTCTAACCTCCCCTTCATCTTTAAACTCCTTGAATGTCTTGTCTACTCTCGCTTAATAAGCTATCTCTCTGCAAACTCTCATCTTGACCCCTTACAATCTGCCTTTCGCCCTCTTCACTCTACAGAAACTGCCCTTACTAAAGTGTCTAAAGATCTCCTAACAGCAAAAAGAAATGGGGATTATTCTCTACTGATTCTTCTGGGTCTCTCTGCAGCATTTGATATAGTAGACCATAAACTCCTCCTCACCATGCTCCACTCGATTGGCCTTAAAGACACTGCTCTCTCTTGGTTCTCCTCCTATCTCTCTGGCTGCTCCTTTAGTGTATCCTTCGCTGGCTCTTCTTCTTCTCCTCTCCCTCTTGATGTTGGCGTTCCTCAGGGCTCAGTACTAGGTCCTCTACTCTTCTCCCTCTATACAGCCCCCATTGGACAGACTATCAGTAGATTTGGATTTTGGTACCATCTCTATGCTGATGACACCCAACTATATACTTCATCCCCTGAAATCACCCCTGCTTTACTCCAAAACACCAGTAATTGGCAGCTGTCTCTAACATCATGTCCTCTCTGTATCTAAAACTAAACCTCTCCAAAACTGAACTTCTTGTCTTTCCCCCATCTACTAACCCACCTAATCTTGATATTTCAATCTTGGTCTGTGGTACTATCATAACTCCGGTGCAACGTTCCCGCTGTCTCGGGGCCACATTTGACTCTGATCTTTCCTTTGTTCCCCAAATTCAATCACTTATACGCTCTTGTCGTCTGCACCTCAAGAACATTGCCAGAATCCGCCCTTTTCTTACGGTGGAAACGGCAAAAACTCTTGTCGTTGCCTTGATTCACTCTCGTCTTGACTACTGCAATGCATTACTAATCGGTCTCCCTCTCTCTAAACTCTCCCCCCTTCAGTCTGTCCTAAATGCTGCTGCCAGGCTCATCTATCTGCCCTCCCGTTACAGTGATGCTACTATTCTATGCCAGTCACTTCACTGGATGCCCATCCACCACAGAATACAGTTCAAACTTCTCACCCTCACCCACAAAGCTCTCCACAGTGCTGCTCCTCCATACATCTCTTCCCTCATCTCCGTCTACCACCCTACTCATGCTCTCCATTCTGTTAGCGACCTAAGACTAACATCCTCCATAATTCGTACCTCTCACTCCCATCTTCAAGACTTTTCTCGAGCTGCTCCGACTCTCTGGAATGCTCTGCCCCTGAATATTAGGTCAATTCACAACTTCCCTACCTTCAAACGTGCCCTAAAAACACATCTTTTCAGGCAGGCTTATCAAGCTTCCTAAAATGACCTTTCCCCAACTAAACCGCTCCCCCACCAACTCCTCTGGCCTGAACTCGATCCTCTAATAGTCCCAAATCCGAAGCAGATCGGCCGGCACCACACCTTTCACTACAATTATGGCTCGAATCCGACTTATCACAATCAACCACCTTATGTGTCACCCCCTATTCCTCATAGATTGTAAGCTCTTGCGAGCAGGGCCCTCACTCCTAGTGTTTCAGTTGTATATTAGCTAGTCATTTTTTGTATTGTACAAGAACCCTATGATTTTGTAAAGCGCTGCGGAATATGGTGGCGCTATATAAATAAATATTATTATTATTATTATTATTATCATTACTAGAGATGAGCGAGCATACTCGTCCGAGCTTGGTGCTCGTTCGAGCATTACGGTACTCGTAACTGCTCGCTGCTCGGACGAGTATCTCGCCATGCTCGAGGAAATGGCAACTTCCGCATCGTGCTTTTTTGGCGCCTAAAAACACAGCCAATCACAAGCCAGGAGACTCTGCGTACCACCCAGCATCACGTGGGGCCCTTACATGTCGATAGCAGGGGTTGGCTGGCCTGATCAGGTGACCCTGGAATATACTACCGACTGGCCGCGGCGCTCGGCTCAGATGCCGTCTGGATATCGTTAGGGATAGAGCTGCTGCCTTTCAGGGACAGTGTTAGGGCCTGAATTTAGTTCTCAGTTAGGCAGGAATCACCCACAAAGAACCCAACAGCCCTTCTAAGGGCTAGAAGACATTTTATTTATTTTATTTTTGTCACTTGGCTGGCTGGCACTAGTAGTGCAGCTATCGCCATATCTAACCCTGTTTTTTTTTTTATTGTTCTATCTCAGTGATACAAATCCATTGCACACAGCACTGTGTCACAGTTCAGCACTGACTCACTCCAATCCATATATACTGTCCAGGTGACACTTTCTGTACGTCACAGAATACAACCAAGTCATTTGCTACCAATATCATCTACCGCTTGATCCAGAAAATTCTCTGTGCGACATTTGTCTGGGTCACAGACTAAATAGCCACCGTTAACAGGGTGTCAGTCAGTTCTACCATATTTCCTGCACGTCACGTTCCCAAAAAAACAAAATATAAAAAAAAAATTATTATTTCAGTTGTTATAGCTCAGTGATACAAATCCATTTTACTCAGCTGCGTGTAACCTTTCTGTGTGACGCAGTTCAGCACATTCGCTCCCATCCGTATATACTGTCCAGGTGACACTTTCTGTACGTCACACAATACAACCAAGTCATTTGCTACCAATATCATCTACCGCTTGATCCAGAAAACTCTCTGTGCGACATTTCTCTGGGTCGCAGACTAAATAGCCACCGTTAACAGGGTGTCAGTCAGTCCTACCATATTTCCTGCACGTCACGTTCCCAAAAAAACAAAATATAAAAAAAAAAAATTATTATTTCAGTTGTTTTAGCTCAGTGATACAAATCCATTTTACTCAGCTGCGTGTAACCTTTCTGTGTGTCACAGTTCAGCACATTCGCTCCCATCCGTATATACTGTCCAGGTGACATTTCTGTACGTCACTTAATTCTACCAGACTGAACAAGTTTGTGGGTTTCAGTATACCAGGCCCGTTTAATTTTTTTTTTTATATCATACACTTATATACAAACAATGTTGAACCCCAGGGCTAAGGGTCGAGGACGAGGGCGTGGGCATGGGCATTCAATTACTGCAGGGGGCAGAGGCCGTGGTCCTGGGCAGGGTGAGACAGTACCTGCTGATGAGGGAGCTGTGGAACGCCGCAGAGTTACACTCCCTAGCTTCATGTCTCAACTTACAGGGACACGTGGTAGAGGACTGTTGAAACCACAACAGTGCGAACAGCTGATCTCGTGGATTGCGGACAATGCTTCAAGTAATTTGTCCACCAGTCAGTCTTCCACGCAGTCCACCCACGTTACCCAAGGGAGCACTCCTCTGGCTCCTCCACCTCAACCTCCTTCCCCCCAGTCTGCCCCTCCCAGGAAAATTTGGAATGTGATCCGGCATACTCTCAGGAACTGTTTTCTGGACCCTTCCCAGAGTCACAAACCACTTCTCAGGTTGCTGCTGACCTCGTTCCCGATGCCCAAGTTTTCCAACTGTCGCAGTCTGTGGGTGATGATGATGACAATGTTGAGTTAGTGGAAGAAGTTTGTAAAGAGGTGTCAGACGATGAGGAGACACGGTTGTCAGACAGTGGTGAAGTTGTTGTTAGGGGAGGAATTCCGAGGGGGGAGCAGACTGAGGAATCGGAGGATGACGAGGTGACTGACCCGAGCTGGGTTGATATGCCGAGTGAAGACAGTGCTTCTGAGGCGGAGGCGAGTGCTGCACCAGAACAGGTTGTAAGAGGCAGTGGTGTGGCCAGAGGGAGAAGCAGGGCCAGAGCTGGTGCATCAGCAGCAACTGTTTCACGTAGTGAAGCTCCCGTGGCGAGGCCTAGATGTTCGCAAGTCTGGAGGTTCTTTAAAGAAAGTGAGGATGACCGACGGACTGTGGTGTGCAACCTGTGCCACACCAGGATCAGCAGGGGTGCCACCACTACTAGCCTAACCACCACCAGCATGCGCAGGCATATGAGTGCTAAACACCCCACTCAATGGAACCAAGGCCGTTCACCACCTCCTGCGGGTCACACCACTGCTCCTTCCCCTGTGTCACTCGCTGCCTCTGCTAGTCAACCCCCAGCGTCACTCGCTGCCTCTGCTAGTCAACCCCCTGCCCAGGACCCCGGCACGAGCGCCTCCCGCCGGAAAACCACACCTTCGCCTCAACGATCCTCCACAGTGTCCACCAACGTGTCCCAGCGCAGCGTTCAGCTGTCTTTACAGCAGACGCTGGAGCGCAAGAGGAAATACAGTTCCACCCACCCACATGCCCAAGCCCTCAACGTCCACATCTCCAAATTGCTTAGCCTGGAGATGCTGCCCTATAGGCTGGTAGAGACCGAGGCCTTTCGCAATCTCATGGCGGTGGCTGCCCCTCGGTATTCCGTCCCCAGCCGCCACTATTTTTCCCGATGTGCCGTCCCAGCCCTACACCAGCACGTGTCGGAGAACATCATCCGTGCCCTGACCAACGCTGTTTCTGAGAAGGTCCACCTAACCACGGACACGTGGACAAGTGCTGCCGGGCAGGGACACTATATCTCACTGACGGCACATTGGGTTAACTTGGTGGAGGCTGGGACCGAGAATGACCCTGGGGCCGCTCATTTACTGCCCACACCGAGGATTGCGGGGCCTACCTCGGTCACGGTCTCTCAGACCTACTATGCCTCCTTCTCCTCTGACCCCTCCTCCTCCTCCACCGAATTACCATCTGTGGGCACGGCGCCTTCAGTCGGTAGCTCTAGGCGCAGCAGCAGTGCCGTGGGTAAGCGCCAGCAGGCGGTGCTCAAACTGCTGAGCTTAGGTGACAAAAGGCACACCGCCCAAGAGCTGTTACAGGGCATCACGGCGCAGACCGATCTGTGGCTGGCACCGCTGAACCTTAAGCCAGGCATGGTTGTGTGTCACAACGGGCGTAACCTGGTGGCGGCTCTGCAACTCGGCAGACTGACACATGTGCCATGCCTGGCCCACGTGTTCAATCTCATAGTTCAGCGGTTCCTCAAGACATACCCCAATCTGTCTGATTTGCTCACCAAGGTGCGCCGCATCTGTGCGCATTTCCGCAAGTCGACCACAGATGCTGCCACTCTCAGGGCAGCGCAGCGCCGCCTACAACTGCCCGCTCACCGACTGTTGTGCGACGTGCCCACGCGATGGAATTCCACATTAAACATGTTATCCAGAGTTTACCAGCAGCACAGAGCGATTGTAGACTGCCAGATGTCATCTTCCACCAGAACTGGTAGTCAGGTCTCTCAGATTCCTCAAGTCTACAATGAGAAGTGGACGTGGATGTCTGATATCTGCCAGGTGTTGAGCAACTTTGAGGAGTCAACACTGATGGTCAGCGGCGATGCCGCCATTATCAGCCTCACCATCCCGCTGCTTTGCCTGTTGAAAAACTCACTGCTCAGCATCAAGTCGGACGCTTTGCGCTTGTCACAAGAGACGGTGGAGGAAGATATGTCGCTTGATAGCCAGAGCACCCTCTGGTCTGTTTCTCAGCGCGTATCGGAGGAGGGGGATGAGGAGGAAGAGGAGGAGAATGTCGGCGAGACAGAAGAGGGTACCAGTGCTCAGTCCTTAACTCTTGAGCGTGTATGGGCTGAAGAGGAGGACTTGGAGGAGGAGGAGGAGGAGGAGGAGGAGGAAATGGAGAGTCAGGCCATTGAGGAGAGGGAATTCTTACGTGTTGGGACTCTGGCGCACATGGCAGACTTCATGTTAGGCTGCCTATCCCGTGACCCTCGCGTTAGAAGAATTTTTTCAAACACCGATTACTGGGTGTTCACTCCCCTGGACCCACGGTACAAGCAGAACCTTTCCACTCTCATCCCTGCAGAGGAAAGGAGTATGAGAGTTAATGGATATCAACAGGCCCTGGTGCACAAGCTGAAACAATTCTTCCCATCTGACGCCGCTAGCGGCAGAGGGCATGGTTCTGTGGGCCAAGTAGCGGGGGAGAGGAGGCGAGCAGGCAGCTTGTCCAGCACTGGCAGGGGAACGCTCTCCAAGGCCTTTGCCAGTTTTATGTCACCCCAGCAAGACACTGTTACCTGTCCCCAGTCTAGGCAGAGTAGGGGGGAGCTGTACAGAAAGATGGTGAGGGAGTACCTAGCTGACCATACCAACGTCCGTAGCGATCACTCTGCTCCATACAACTACTGGGTTTCAAAGCTGGACACGTGGCCTGAACTGGCGCTGTACGCCTTGGAGGTGCTGGCCTGCCCTGCCGCTAGCGTGCTGTCAGAGCGGGTATTCAGTGCAGCTGGTGGCGTCATCACCGATAAGCGTACACGCCTGTCAACTGACAGCGCTGACAGGCTGACGCTTATTAAAATGAGCAAAGCCTGGATTTCACCGGAATTCAAATCTCCTCCGGGGGAAAGCAGCTAAAGATTTAAATAACTTATGTATCCGATTCCTCTTGTCTACTCCTCTTCTCTACTCCTCCTCCTCCATATCGTCTTTGCCTAACGCTGACCCAAAAAACGCCATTTTTTAGAGGTCCAACTGGCACTCTTTTAGCACAATTTTTCAGGAGGGCCCCCTACAGGCCCTCTCTTCAAACAATTTTTCAGGAGGGCCCCCTACAGGCCCTCTCTTCAAACAATTTTTCAGGAGGGCCCCCTACAGGCCCTCTATTCAAACAATTTTTCCAGAGTTCCACCTACAGGCCCTCTATTCAAACAATTTTTCCAGAGGTCCACCTACAGGCCCTCTCTTCAAACAATTTTTAAGGAGGGCCCCCTACAGGCCCTCTATTCAAACAATTTTTCCAGAGGTCCACCTATAGGCCCTCTGTCCAAACAATTTTAACGGAGGTCCACCTACAGGCCCTCTCTCCAAACAATTTTTCCGGAGGTCCACCTACAGGCCCTCTCTCCAAACAATTTTTCCGGAGGTCCACCTACAGGCCCTCTCTCCAAACAATTGTCGTCTTTGTCCTATCTTTCTCTCTCTCCAAACTATTTTCCCGGATAGCTGCCATATACGGTATTAAACTGAGAAGAATACAGAGAACACATGCTACACTTGATCAAGTTCATAATTTACGACTGTACCGGTTGATGCAACAGTTTTCAAAAATCCATTCTGGCTGTTGTCACCACCACACACGCTAGCCCAGGGGGCACTCCTCTGGCTCTTCCAGCGAAACCTCCTTCCCCCCAGCCTGCCCCCCCCACCTACAGGCCCTCTCTCCAAACAATTTAGCCGGATAGGGGACGTATCAGAAGTTGTACTCATGTTTGTTTTTGTTCTTCTTTTATCTGCCTCCTGACCTGTGATAGGCAGAGCATGGACACGTCCCCTTAGCTGCAGCGTTTTCCGTGTTTGAAAAATCCATTAAATATAGGGTCCCAAGATAGGGGACGTATACGGTATTAAACTGAGAAGAATCGATACCATATGGGTTAAAGCAACAGTTTTCCCAAATCCAGTCTGGCTGTTGTCACCACCACACACGCTAGCCCAGGGGGCACTCCTCTGGCTCTTCCAGCAAAACTTCCTTCCCCCCCACAGGCCCTCTCTCCAAACAATTTTCCCGGGTAGGGGGACGTATTAGATTTTGTACTGATTCTGAATTGCCTCCTGTGATAGACGGGAATCGAACCCGGATCAACTGCTTGGGAAGCAGCTATGCTCACCACTATACCACCAGCAGGCACAGCAACTGATAAGAACAGATACTAAACTTGATGTCAGCTGCAGTGCCAGCATGAGCAGTGGTGTCACCTTCAGGCGGTGATGGACCTTCGTTGCACCTAGTTGGATGCTTCCCTAACATGTGATGGGTATTTGCCTCGCCTTTCTTGGTCTGGGTGAGCACAATTGCCATGAGGGTAACCACCAGGCTGTTGCCTGAGAATTTGGGGTAATGGTGGGATTAGGCAGCCTCAGAGGCATCCATGCATGCTGCCCCTGCTGTTTCCTGTCCATTTCCGTGGTGTTTCCATCATTTTCTGAGGTTTCCAGGTTTTCACCCAGCCTTCCCTAGGCAGAGCCTTGCTCCCCCACAAAAATGCTCGAGTCTCCCATTGACTTCAATGGGGTTCGTTACTCGAAACGAGCACCCGAGCATCGGGAAAAGTTTGACTCGAATAACGAGCACCCGAGCATTTTAGTGCTCGCTCATCTCTAATTTTTACCTGATACCGTGATGTGCAGTGAGAAAGAAGGTAGGATGTGGTGGAGGGCTGAGTGACCTGAAGACTCAGCCTGGTAACTTAAACATACTGTAGCTATTTCTTCAACCTCCTTACAGCTAATAGGTTAGGAATAATAGCTCTGGAGCATTAACTTCTGCTCTCTAAACTAATATGCTAAGCACAGGATTGAGTAGGAGAACAAGAACATTGATGAGCACAAGTATGTTATGTCACATTAAAGGGGTTTTCCTGGTGATTAATAATGATAGCTTATCTTCAGGATAGGTTATCAATACCTGATCAGTAGCGGGGGTCCAACATCCAGCACCCCTACTGATCATCTACAATCATCAGAGACTACAATGCTCCATGAGCACCATGGCCACTTCCTAGGCCAGTGACATCACACTCATCGGTCACATGGCTTAGCTGCAGCTCAGTTTCATTCAAGTGAATAGGGCTGAGCTTAAATACCATGCACAGCCACTATACAATGGATGGCGCTGCCCTGGTAAGCTACGAGGAGGCCACGGTTCTCAACTCTTCAAATAGCTGATTGCGGTCCACAGCACGGGCACTGACCGCACGTTCGTGTGCATGAGCTCTAAAACACTTGTTCCTTTCATTCTCTGGGTCAGTACAAATTACAGCGATACCACATTTATATAGTTTTTCTTGTGTTTTAATTAGAGACGAGTGAATCATGCAAAATTTTATTCGCCGAACTTTTCCTAAGATTCGTATATTCGATGAATAGATTCGTTGAATTTGCGTACAAAATATACGTAATTATATGGATTTTAGCGAACACTTGCGCACTAATAACGAACGTCCAGGTAAAAAGGTACGCAACCTCTTTGAACACGTACGCATAAGCGTACAAAGTGCGTACGAAAATTACAGTCTTTGCTGGAGAGGAATGGTGGAGCAGAAGGAACGCTCTGAGTCTGACCCCTGGCTACATATGGATACTGTATCAGCAGATGACAGCAGATCATCCGGCTGAGACTGAGATGAGCGTGCCATCCACTCCACTACCTCATCCGCTTTCACCTCCACTACAATTTTGCGCCTAGGTGGGTTAGCCTGGTGGAACAACGGCCAAGTATTGCGAATACTACAAGTAGAAGCTCCGGCTATAGGTCCTTTGGCACTGCTGCCCTGTGCCACCTTCTCCTTTTTTTTAGAGTTCGAGGTCTGGCTGGAACTGGACCTCTTATCCATTCCAGACATTTTTCAATTCACTCTGTGGCCCTGCAGCTGGTCTTTGTCCCTGTACCTCCCTGTCTCTCCCTATCTCTCTCCCTGTCTCTCTCCCTGCCTGATTAATTACTAGCCCTGCACTTGCCCTGCAGTATCCCTGATGTGTAATATGGATTCCCAGAGCAATTACACCCCAATTTTCACAAAACAGGTCTCAGAGTCTCAGAACTTCACACACAGTGCTTCTGCTCGTCTCAGCAGTCGCAGCAGAAGTGATGCGTCACTGGCTTACCGAGCCTGAGCCAATCAGAGCAAACCCTGCCCACTAGGTCAGGTGACCGTTTTCTTCCCGGGCTTTTGCCATGATAAATGAACTAACAGTAAAAGTTCGCTAATAAATTGAATTCGTACGCAATAGCGTATAATTTATTGGGCAACTACGTAGCAAATGCATACTAAACCGAAGCAAATTACCTAATATTCGGATTCGCTTCACAGCTGAAAATTTTCAAGATTAGATACGAATCAACGAATCAACGAATAGATTCGCTCATCTCTAGTTTTGATACTGAAAAAAAAAATTATGTTTTCTTTGCATCACCATAACATATTTTTATAGTTATGTCTATGAAGCTGTGTGAGGGCTCATTTTTAAAAAGTTTTTATTGATACCATTTTGTAGTGTGTTTTTGGGAGGTGAGGCAATTTTTTTTTCCGTTACAGCGTTCTCGTAACAGGATAAGTACATTTATATTTTAATAGTTCAGGTAATGGTAATGCTGCCTTTTTATTGCATATTTATTTTTATTATGAGGAAAGGGAGTTACCTGGATTTTTAAAATTTTTAAAAACTTTTAAAAACTTTTTTTAACATGTTTTTGTGCGCTGTCCCAGAAAGCTTGCCAAATACCTGAATTTCAACTGTATATTCAACTTCAGGACCACAATTCACCCTGTGAGCCTGGCTGTCAGACAGCGTCGGACTGAATTCCCATGGTCCCACCAGAGGAAATTATTCTAAGGATCCTCTGATTATATAGGACCTTAAAGGCCCTTTTTTATTAGGGGCCATTATTGTCAGAGCTTCGGCCCACTGGAGGGTGCACTTGTGCTCTAGTGGACCAGTCTGACACTGCCACCAGCAGCTTTTTATGGGCAGACTGCTTTGGCAAGCGTCAGACTGAGTGATCTGCTCCGTTGATCTTGGGACTTGGGGCTGGGAGAGTATTTATATTGGAGGCATTACGGAGTAATCTGCATGGGCAGGTGGTAAGGGAGAATTATATATAAGGGAGTAGTGTTGAGCGAGCACCTCTGTGCTCGTATGCTCGGGTGCTCTGGCCGAGCACTAGGGGTTACTCGAGTGCTCGGCCGAGCACCCGAGCATAATGTTAGTCAATGGGACTAAACCAGGCACCCCTCGCTCGGAAGAGGGGAGGGTGTCTGGTTAATAGAGAAAGGTCAGAATCACTCGTAAAAGTATGCTAATTAATTGAATTTGTACGCATTAGCATACAAATTCGTACGCATTAGCATACAAATCAACATTACAGTGCGGGGGAAGAGACTCGAGCATTGCGCTCGAGTACACTCTGTGTTCGGCCAAACACAGAGCGGACCCGAGCGTAGGCATGTTTGGCCGAATAGTGAGTTCGGCTGAGCATGCTCGCTCAACACTACTAAGGAGGCATTAATAGGGGCACTCCAATAAATTCAGTAAATGAAAGAAAGAGCGGCACTCACCGTAAAAAGTTGAAGGCTTTATTTCATGTCCGGCAAATACATACAAGTATGGGGGCGGATGGCAAACACCTCCTGCATGCTGCAAGCGACGGCCGTTTCGCGCACACTGCGCTTCGTCAGGCTCTGCACATCACATCAGCTGTGACCTCTCACCTTTTTAAACCCACTCTAAACGCCCTCACATGCGCAGCAGTGTAATCAAAGGGAGATTCATTATACATGCATTTAAACAATACAAAAAAACACACATTATTTATAAAAACACGCTCAAATCGTTTTTATCATTGAGCCCTAATGCTCCTAAAGCTTCTGATTTCATAATCCACCTAGATTCTTTTCTAAGCAAAAATCTGTGTCTGTCACCCCCATGAGGTTGTGCAGGCACAGTTTCTAGTCCGATAAATTTCAAAACTTCTGGGTTGCTATCATGGTCTAGCCTGACATGTTCAATCAAACGCGGACATCCTTTTCCTGTGGTTATTGATGAAAAATGTTCTCTGAACCTTTCATGAAGGGGCCTAATAGTTTTACCAATATAAAACCTACCGCAAGTACAATATACCATATATATGACATATTTGGTTTTACATGTGATCAGCTCCCTGATCCTATGTTCTAACCCACCTACTTTAACATATTTTAATTGGCCGTTTGAGAGCTGAGCACCACCGTTGTGGAGATCGACACCCGGTATTCAGGTGGATCCTGCTGTAGGGTTGAGGAGTAGTGCCATCCCGTTCTTATTACTTCATATGTGATTAATAGGGGCACTACTTTTGTGCAGGGGATGGTAAGCTGGCATCTATACTGTGTTTGAAGGCACAAAGAGGGTATCTTCCCTGTGTAGGGATACATAATGTATATTATAAATGCCTGGGGGAAGATTGGGTTACGTGCACCTCATGGGTGCAATGCCTCATTCACACGTCAGTGTTTTTGTCAGTAATTTTAAACATATTTTTTATTGTGGGAACAAGCCTCCATCCTGTGCCAGGCACTGCAGCGATGCTTCTGTCTTATGCCAGTCACTAGACCAATACCTCAACCCTGTGCCAGTCAATGCACCGATTCCTCCACCCTGTGCCAGTCTCTAGACTGATACCTCCACCCTGTGCCAGTCACTGCACCAATGCCTCCATCCTATGCCAGTCTCTGCAGTGATGCCTCCACCCTGTGCCAGTCACTGCACTAATGCCTCTGTCTTATGCCAGTCACTACACCAATGCCTCCACCCTGTGCCAGTCACTGCACTAATGCCTCTGTCTTATGCCAGTCACTACACCAATGCCTCCACCCTGTGCCAGTCACTACACTGATGACTCCACCTGTGCCAGTCTCTAGACTGATGCCTACACCTGTGCCAGTCTCTAGACTGATGCCTCCACCCTATGCCAGTCACTGCACCAATGCCTCTATCCTATGCCAGTCTCTGCAGTGATGCCTCCACCCTGTGCCACTCACTGCACTAATGCCTCTGTCTTATGCCAGTCACTACACCAATGCCTCCACCCTGTGCCAGTCCATGCACCGATGCCTCCACCCTGTGCCAGTCACTACACTGATGACTCCACCTGTGCCAGTCTCTAGACTGATGCCTACACCTGTGCCAGTCTCTAGACTGATGCCTCCACCCTATGCCAGTCACTGCACCAATGCCTCTATCCTATGCCAGTCACTACACTGATGCCTCCACCTGTGCCAGTCACTATACAGATGCCTCCACCTATGCCATTCACTACACTGATGCCTCCACCTGTGTTGGTCACTATACTGATGCCTCCACCTGTGCCAGTCACTGTACAGATGCCTTCACCCTGTGCCAGTCAGTACACCAATGCGTCCACCCTGTGCTAGTCACTACACTGATGTCTTCATCCTATGACAGTCACTATACTGATGCCTCCACCTGTGCCAGTCACTGTTCCGATGCCTTCACCCTGTGCTAGTCACTACACCAATGCCTCCTCCCTGCGCCTGTCAGTACATCGATGCCTCCACCCTGTACCAGTCACGGCACCAATACCTCCATCCTATGCCAGTCTCTGCCGTGATGCTTCCTCCCTGTGCCAGTCTCTGCACTGATGCCTCTGTCTTATGCCAGTCACTGATGTCTTCCTTTTTATGCAGTCCTACCACATATTGTATTTTATCAGCTATCATATTATACCGATTATTTCTCAGAACCTGATCCCTTCAGTCAGCGCTGTCCTCACACTTCTTGCCTTCTAATGCACTTGACATCTGTACATAGGCACTGGCTGGTGACCATGCAGCTTTCCACGTACGACTCTATATAGCGCTTTTACAATAACTGCAATCTTCGGTGGAACTCTTCAGCATAGATGGACACGTTGCTGATTTAATATCTCCGCTGCACATCAAGTTACATACAGATTTAATTGTGGAAACTTCCCTCAGTATGTGAATGAGATTTTTTTAAAATATAATTCACTGTGCAGCGACTAGAATCTGTGGATTTTCTGCACAGTAAATACACTGTGTTTATACCACGTGAGGCTGCACCCAGAAGTAGGAATGTAAATTTGTGTAGTAGACGGAGCTGGTTTCTGCAACACTGCTCCCATTGAGGATAGGTCATCAATATGTAAGAAGTGGACAACCGCTTTAATCCTAGGATTTTGCATAATTATTCCACATATTGAACATTGATTGGACGTATAAAACTTTTTCCCCCAGGGAATCGGACAGTAATACATCACTGACAACCACTGATTGTGTGTGCGTGGCAGAGCAGCACAGGGTCAGTCATTGTAACATAACATGAATTCAAAAAATTTGTGAATGAATAAGCTTACGCAGGCTAAGTGAATGAATACATTTAGTAAGTGTGATTAAAGATAACACAGACAAATCACACAATGAAAAGTAAAAAGTAAATAGACCATTAGCCTAAATGGGGTGAGACTCTGTCGATCATGCTATAACACAAGGCTGTCTATGACATTATAACACATGACTGACACCCCAGGGTGCACAAAAGATAGGGCAAATCAATCCTTACATCCTACCTAGGATGAAGTTCTAGGTAGACTCCCCCAAATGTATGTGTGCCACAGACCTTTTAGACCCTTCTCCAGTGTGCAGCACTCATGAGTCTGAGATCACTTGGGAATGTGGTCTTATCAGCACAATGGGGGATGGGTACTAGATTACAAGGCACATCATTACACAGAAAGGTAATAATAAAAGGGAACACAATTAAAGGGACAGAACCAATCAATACTTAAAAAATACCCATACAATAGAGTCATCTGTACATGTTGTGGATTGTCTCATGGAATTTCCGAGCAGCCAAGTCTTAAAAAAAAATCCCAATAACCTCTCATCAGGCAGCTGGGAGTCATTTACAGCAGGAGGCTCTCCAAGGATTGTTAATCTATCTGGCAGTTTTCAGAGATTTCCCAAATCAACACATTGCTGATAACTTCCAAGCCTTCATATTGAGACTGGGCCCCCAAGTGGGAAGAATCTGCCTTAGGATGGATTCACACCAGTGTTTCGCTGGTTTTCAGCCTTCTGTCCGGCGGATCTGCTTGTTCTTCAAAACGGAAACCAATGTTTCAGTTTTATTCAAACTACACTTCAATGGAGGACGGATGTCATTGTATTGACATACATTTGCTCCAATTCCGTCTGAAATCCGTTTTTATGCTGGAATTGAAAACGCTGATTTTTCGCAGAGTGGCCTGGATATACCCGATTTATAGCTATTTGTGACAAATTATTTCGTAACAAATTTAATTTTTTGTTGAACTTCGGCAAAGCTGGCGGATTGAATTTTTCAAAACTTTACTTAACTCTAGTGACAGAAACATATATATATTTTTTTTTAAATCAGCGAGTTTCATTCCAGCCTCTGATATATTGGCTTTAGGGGAAAACTGATCACTCCTGAATGGATAAACCACATTTTCGGCAGTAAATTAGGAAGGTTTGCAAGATTTTACAGTAAAATTGGTCTATTGGGATATTATAGGGCCTGCATGGATGTCATAGACCAGGGTTCCTCACTGGAGACCTCTCTATCAGTAAAGAGAACCACGAGTAGGAGTGGTTCTTGCATTTCAGAGCAGAGAATGGCCATATTCTACATGGCTGACTAAAATATTTGAAGGTGTTATCTGATCTCCAGGGATTCCAGACATACAGCAACCATTTGATCTCTGGAAGAAGGGCACTTGTCTTTTAAGAGACAGAGTAATATATTGGGACAGGGCCGTACATAGGGTCCCAGAGAAAAAACTTTCCCTTTTTTATTTAACAAAATTTTAATTAAAAATATTGTAATACTAAAGTCACCCTCGGCCTCACCCACTTTATTCAACTTCTGTGTTGGTAAAGAGGAACCAGTGCTTCATAGATATGGCGCTCGTTCTGAACACCATATTCCTCATTGGATTCACGGCAGACAACTGACAAAAACATACTGATAAATCTTCTGTTTCCCATTTATTACAAAGCTTGCTGTCTGTAGCCACCACTAGGGGGAGCCCAGTACATGGAAATTTATACAGTTACAAGTAGAGATGAGCAAATCATTCAAAATTTTATTTGCCGATCATTCGTCAAACTTTTCATAAGATTCGTATATTCTACAAATCTATTCGACGAATCTGCGTACAAATCATACGTTATTATGTGGCGTTTTACGAACATCCGCACACTAATAACGAACGATCAGTTTTAAAAGGTACGCAACTTCTTTGAACACGTATGCATGAGCGTAGAAATTGCATACAAAAATGACAGGCTTTGCTGGAGAGGAATGGTGGAGCAGGAGGAACGCTCTGAGTCTGACCCCTGGCTACATATGGATACTGTATCAGCAGATGACAGCAGATCATCCGGCTGAGACTGAGATGAGCATGCCATCAACTCCACTATGTCATCCACTATCTCCTCCACTACAATTTTGCTCCTTGGTGGGTTCTCCTGGTGGAACACCAGCCAAGTATTGCAAATACTACAAGTAAAAGCTCCGGCTACAGGTCCTTTGGCACTGCTGCCCTGTGCCACCTTCTACTTTTTTTAGAGCTCGAGGTCTGGCTGGAACTGGATCCCTTTTGCTTATCCATTCCAGACATTTTTCACTTGACTCTGTGGCCCTGCAGCTGGTCTTTGTCTTTGTCCCTGTCTCTCCCTGTCTCTCTCTCCCTGCCTGATTAATTACTAGCCCTGCACTTGTCCTGCAGTATCCCTGATGTGTAATATGGATTCCCTGAACAATTACACCCCAATTTCAACAACTCAGGTCTCAGTCTTTAGGAACTTCACTTCTCAGCAGTCACAGCAGAAGTGATGCGTCACTGGCTTACTGAGCCTGAGCCAATCAGAGCAAGCCCTGCCCACTAGGTCAGGTGATCGCTTTCTTCCCAGGCTTTTGCGCACGAATAACGAACGTACAGTAAAAGTTTGCTAATTACTTGAATTTGTATGCAACAGAATATAGAGTAACTTATACGTAGCATTAGCGTACAATTTATCGGACAAGTTTGTAGCGAATGCGTAGAAAGCCTTAGGAACATTTTCGAATCTTAACGGAGCGAATCTCCAAATATTCGCATTCGCTTCGCAGCTGAAAATTTCCAAGATTCGATACGAATCGGTGAATAGATTAGCTCATCTCTAGTTACAAGTGAAAGTACGGAGAACAATCTGAGGTAAGGTCAGGCGGCATAGGGTCAAATCTGGAGTCAGGTAGAAGTCAGTACATGGGAGAGTGAAACAAGACAGGTAACATGCCTTTGCTGGAAACCAGAGAACTAAAAGCCATAGGGGAAGGTGCCTTAATTACCCCAGGGTGGCCAGCCATGATTGGGGAGTATTAGGGAGCATGCATGCTGGTCCTTGAGATGGAGGAAGCGTGTACCTACAGGCATGGAACATAGCACAGTCAGGAAGCAGGCCTGCATGGAGTGGAGGAGTAGTCAAATGAGCAAAAGGAAAGGGATGGAGCGGGTGAGCAAAGCGGCGCCTGTGCCCACCAAAGGGAGTGGTGCAGTGTTGGGCATGGACCATAACAACTTAACATCTGAGCCATCCTGACTCCACTAGAGGTTGGCTATCATTCCTCTAACTATTCAGAAGTGGAAAATTCTTTGCTCCTTCAGTTTTAAGCCAATTAACAATCCATCCACCCCCAGACAGACCATATGTCAAAAAGACCAACTAGAGTTACGATCAACCTAATCAAAGACTGTTCCAGCTTAATCCAGATTTCACAGGTATCATCTCACTTCCTAACTGTACTCTATCTCTACCTCCTGAAACCCAAAGACAGCACCCAAATGAGTTACTGTAAAAATAGTGATGAGCAGGTGATTCGATCTAGGTCCAAAAAAATTCAAAGTGGATTGAAAGAGCTCCAATTACCCTGAAAAGTTGTGTATGGCAATCTGATGTGTCCTAGGACTGTATGCAACTCATTGCAAGTGTTTTAAGCAAGACAGCATTGGTATTCTTAAAGTGACAGTGACATATATAGGTAATGGTAACCTTATGGCAGCTGTTGGTAACAAACAGCCAAAAAATTGCTTTATAGGATATTTAAAAAAAAAAAAAAAAGTCTGAAAAAAAATTGGAATCGGATCAGACACAACTTTTTTTTTATTTGGAGTCATTTTGCTAATTTTTAGTTCAAAACAAAAACAAGCCTTAATCGCCTATCCCCATCACTGCCATGAAGATGTTGCCCTGTCCCAGCTGCTCTCCAGGTCCTGGTTTCTTCTTGGCTCACAGAAAATGTCTGGAAATGTCCACTCATCCAATGGCTGGCTGAGATGGGTCAGCACTGCCAGAACCTATTAATGCCAGAACCTGCAGGCACCTTGGGCTCTTCTATTATTTAGGTACGAAGTCTCTTATGTTTTGTGGACTAACTAGACGTCAACAGGCCAAGTTCCAAAAAGTGTATGTATGTAACATAGTAACATAGTTTATAGGGCTGAAAAAAGCCCTCTGTCCATCCAGTTTGGCCTGTTTCCTGCAAGTTTATCCAGAGGAAAAAAAACCCTGTGAGGTAGAAGCCAATTTTCCTCACTTTAAGGGAAAAAATTCCTTCCCGACTCCAATCAGGCATCAGAATAACTCCCTGGATCAACGACCCCTCTCTAGTAACTATAACCTGTAATATTATTACCTCCAGAAATACATCCAGGCCCCTCCTGATCTCTTATAGTGAACTTACCATCACCACCTCCTCAGGCAGAGAGTTCCATAGTCTCACTGCTCTTACCGTAAAGAATCCTCTTCTATGTTTGTGTACAAACCTTCTTTCCTCCAGACGCAGAGGATGTCCCCTCGTCACAGTCCTGGGGATAAATAGATGATGGGAGAGATCTCTGTACTGACCCCTGATATATTTATACATAGTTATTACATCTCCCCTCAGTCGTCCCTAATTTTGATAATCTTTCTGGGTCCTGTAATCCACCCATTCCAGTTATGACTTTAGTTGCCCTCCTCTGAACCCTCTCCAGCTCTGCTATGTCTGCCTTGTTCACAGGAGCCCAGAACTGTACACAGTACTCCATGTGTGGTCTGACTAGTGATGTGTAAAGTGGCAGGACTATGTTCTCATCACCGGTATCTATGCCTCTTTTGATGCAACCCATTATCTTATTGGCCTTGGCAGCAGCTGTCTGACACTGGTTTCTGCAGCTTAGTTTGCTGTTTACTAAACTTCCTAGGTCCTTTTCCATGTCAGAGTTACCCAGTGTTTAAGAAAGTCGTCTGAAAAACTTTGCAGCCATTGCTGTAGTAAGAGGGTGGTGAGGGGCCACTGTTTTTGAAATTTTGAAACCTATGGATGTGATGTTGAATGTCCACACACTGAGGCATGTGGTGTATATAGCATAGACCCTTTTGTCAAGAATAACGTTTTCAGGATATGACGTAATCAATATCTGACCAGCAAGGTTCCATAGCCCCTCAGGATAGGCCATCAACAGTAAAATCCTGGACAACCCCTTTAAGTTTTTGGCAACTAAATTTTATTGCTTAGCTTTTGACCCTACAATATAAAATACATGGTATGTTTTTCCATCTAGAATAAAGTCGAATCGTGGAAAAATGAAAATGTGATTAGGATTAAATCTATTTAGTTATTTATACAGTATGTTATGTGCCCTGTTAAAAGGAATATGTTTGTGTAAAATGACATGAGGCTTTGATACGCCAGAAAAAAAAGGAGCAGGTGCGTCGCAATGAAGGTTTTTGATCAAAAATTTTATGTATTTCCATATTGCACTTGAAGCTTTAGATCAAATGGGAAAAATGTTTCCAGTTACTGTTCATCTCCAACTCATTTCTAATTAATTTCAATGTATCAAATACATAAATAAAAATGAAATAACACATCTACAACGCGCGCACGCCGCACAGAAATCAGAATAGATTTGGCGAGGCTTTCATTCACTTCAAAGTGGAGAGAGAACTGCAGAACGTTCCATAGAAATATCTCTTATTGAGCAGAAGTTTGACTTTCATTGAATTGTTCCATCAGATCTTCAATATAAAATCAGAGACATATGGGATTCCACCTGGAACTTTGAACAACTTCTTCCTAGTCTTATCATGTAGATATCTGTTCAGGCTTGCACGTTTGTCAATCTTCCATGATGGAAGACCAGCAGGACGCAAAGTATCACATACTTACCCATCCGTGCTTCAATAGCGTCGCTTCTTTCATCTAGCCAGGGCCACAATGAGTCTTGTTGTGGGGCAGGCAGGGGTATGAGGCAATGTGGGAACAATGGGTGCAGCTCTCCAACCGATATGGAGTCAGGCAAACCATTACTTGTTAAAATTGTGGTGGCTCCTTGAAGGTGGAGTTTATCTCCATCTGTGAGGGCAATGGTTTGGACCATACTGAGTTATCTTCTCCGTGGTCATCTTAGAAATTGACAGCTAATATTTGGTAAAGTGCTGACTCTTGCGAACCTCTCGACCCTTGTCAACTCTCTGTGTTTTCCAACAAAAGCTTTTTAGAGCTCATCCCACAGAATTTCTAGTGACTAAACAAAGTTGTTGACTGATTTGGAAAATTCCTTTTTGTTGCAAGGTTTCGTAGAAAAGTAAATGATCACAGGCTGCACCATTGATGGGACCTCTAGCAATTATCTGTGATGTGAACACCAGTGGGTGTGGAGCTACTCTGTCAACCAACCATTTTGACTTTGGGCTAATTCTAAGAGCGTTGACCTGGCAATACGCTGGCATCCACCCTTTAACCCCTAAATAGGGATCTGGACTTTGCTGCACTGGAGCAACCAGGCTGCTGCCTCTTGGAGTAGTCCCTCTGTGGTTGACAGCTGACCTACAGAGATTGGAGATACCAATATGGGGCACCGAGGACCTGGCAGTACGTTGGCATCCACCCTTTAACCGCTATATAGGGATCAGGACTTTGCTGCACAGGAGAAACCAGGCTGCTACCTCCTGGAGTAGTCCGTCTGTGGTTGACACTTGACCAACAGAGATCAGAGATACCAATATTGGCACTGAGGACCTGGCAGTATGTTGGCATCCACTCTTTAACCCCTATATAGGGATCAGGACTTTGCTGCACAGGAGAAACCAGGCTGCTACCTCCTAGAGTAGTCCCTCTGTGGTTGACACTTGATCTACAGAGATCGGAGATACCAATATGGGACACTGAGGGTTTAGGAAAAAACTCTTAGTCAGTAACACGCCAAGGTCAGGGCAGGCAGAGTTAGTGCAAATCCGAGAAACAAGTCCAAATGTCAGGGCTGGGAGCTCAGGGGCAGTAGATTGATCAGGCACAGCTCAGAACAAGCAGCAGAGGGTTAGAATCTGTACATGGCCAAACAAACAAATACGGCACACCTTTACAGAAACCTGCAAGCTAGACAACCCATTGCTCAGCCAAAGAAAGAGAGACACAGCACAGCATATATAGGAGAAGCTGATAAGCGCACAACCTAGCAGCTGTACACAGATCCAAAAGAGGACTTTAACCCTTGCAGTACTGGCAGAAGAATTTTTGTGAAATTGGTGACAAATCCGATTTGTTTAGAATTAATTCGTTCATCTCTACTCCGCTGCCATTCACATGTCCCGATCTGTTTTTCGGTCCCCAAATCGCTCATCTTCAAAATACAGATACTGTGTGCATCCCGCATTTTTTGTGGGCCCTTAAAGGGGTTCTCCAAGTAAAATTTATCGATGACCTATCCACAGGATAGGTCATCGATATCAAATCAGCGGGGGTCTGATCAGATGTTTGAAGAGGAGGTGCGCGCCCTACCAGCGCTGCCTCCTCTTCATTGTTTACACGCTAGCCATAACATGGGTAGTGGTAAGTATGTGTAATTACACCTCACCGTCCTATTCATTTCAATGGGAAGAATCGCTCCCATAGACTTGTATAGGAGCGATCTGTCCCATTGAAATGAATGGGGCGGTGAGGTGTAATTACACCTACTCACCACTACCCCTGTTACGGCCAGCGTGTAAACAGTGAAGAGGAGGCAGCGCTGGTAGGGCGTGCACCTCCTCTTTAACCGGCGGTAATGGTGGGTGTCAGACCCCCGCCGATCTGATATTGATGACCTATCCTGAGGAAAGGTTATCAATAAATTTAACTCGGAGAACCCCTTTAATTTACGGAAAAGGTCCCACGGATGTGGTCAGCATATAAACGGCATCCATATCCTGTCCGTTTTTTATGCAGCACCATATAATTGAAAAAATGAGAATCGGACGTGGATCAAAAAATACGGTCGTGTGAATGTGGTCTTATGTGAGCTTGGTTTTATTAAATTTGGAGAAAGTGTGATGTGGTTTCGCCACTGTCCGTAAAAGTATGCATGAGACCTAATCTGTAATCCTGACCAATTTTTCAGCTCATGAAAAGTTGCCAAAAGTTGCAAAAAAATCACACAATATTTAGCATACAAATAAGCAACCAAGTCCATAATGCCTGGCCGAGCGGTGAATAAATACCAGGGTCTCCCATGGAGCACTGACCTCACCTTCACAGGGATGCTAGAAGCTGCATTAACATCTGTTCGTTGTCGATGCCAGGGCGGAGTGCCTGTGACGAGCAGATAGCCTTGATTTAAAGCACTCTGCCTCATGGACAAGTGAAGTACATTAAGATGTTTGATCATGAAATGTTTGCTCCATGACTACTCAGGAACGAGCTTGTAAAAACTAACTGAATCAGCATTCATTCTACCCAATGCCGGAGATCAAAGGAGTCACCGCTTACCATGAGTGCCGCCTCGCCCCTGCCTGATCATTAGGCCATTCACAGTCATTAACACTACATCAACTATATTGACAAAGTGGTAATAAAATCAACAGCTTCTAATTCTTAGATTGAATCACAGCCAAAGCACATTTGGTCCTGTCACCACATATCACCGCCGACCACGCTTATCAACAGAAACCTCCAGCGAAAACTACCATGATCTATGCAAACCTAGGATAAAATGTTATGATAGGGCGGGCGAGAGTGCCCATCCATCAGAAGGTGGGAGCGGTGAGTAATGACTGGGACTAAATCAAGGGTAAACTCATAGGATTCTGCTCCAACAAAACATAACGAGTATGATTACTACTCACTTCTTCCAAAAAATATTTATCTCCACAAAGAGGAGCATTATAGCAGTTGTATTCATTTACAGTACAGTAGTATTACGGTGGATATATTCTTCTATATTTTTGTACAGGAGCTGTAATATAGTAGTTATATTCTTTTACATAGGAAGCAGTATTATAGTAGTTATATTCTTGTACATAGGAGCAGTATTATAGTAGTTATATTCTTGTACATAGGAGGCAGTATTATAGTAGTTATATTCTTGTACATAGGAGCAGTATTATAGTAGTTATATTCTTGTACATAGGAGCAGTATTATAGTAGTTTTATTCTTGTACATAGGAGGCAGTATTATAGTAGTTATATTCTTGTACATAGGAGGCAGTATTATAATAGTTATATTCTTGTACATAGGAGCAATATTATAGTAGTTATATTCTTGTACATAGGAGGTAGTATTACAGTAGTTATATTCTTGTACATAGGAGCAGTATTATGGTAGTTATATTCTTGTACATAGGAGCAGTATTATAGTAGTTATATTCTTGTACATAGGAGCAGTATTATAGTAGTTATATTCTTGTACATAGGAGCAGTATTATAGTAGTTATATTCTTGTACATAGGAGCAGTAATATAGTAGTTATATTCTTGTACATAAGAGCAGTATTTTAGTAGTTATATTCTTGTACATAGGAGCAGTATTATAGTAGTTATATTCTGGTACATAGCAGCAGTATTATAGTAGTTATATTGTTGTACATAGGAGGCAGTATTATAGTAGTTATATTCTTGTACATAGGAGCAGTATTATAGCAGTTATATTCTTGTACATAGGAGCAGTATTATAGTAGTTATATTCTTGTACATAGGAGGCAGTATTATAGTAGTTATATTCTTGTACATAGGAGGCAGTATTATAGTAGTTATAGTATTGTACATAGGGACAGTATTATAGTAGTTTTATTCTTGTACATAGGAGCAGTATTATAGTAGTTATGTTCTTGTACTTAGGAGGCAGTATTATGGTAGTTTTATTCTTGCACATGGGAGCGGTAGTATAGTAGTTATACTCTTGTACATAGTAGCAGTATTTTAGTAGTTATATTCTTGTATATAGGAAGCAGTATTATAGTAGTTATATTCTTGTACATAGGAGGCAGTATTATAGTAGTTATATTCTTGTACATAGGAGCAGTATTATAGTAGTTATATTCTTGTACATAGGAGCAGTATTATAGTAGTTATATTTTTGTACATAGGAGGCAGTATTATAGTAGTTATATTCTTGTACATAGAAAGCAGTATTATAATAGTTATATTCTTGTACATAGGAGCAGTATTATAGTAGTTATATTCTTGAACATAGGAGGTAGTATTATAGTAGTTATATTCTTGTACATAGGAGCAGTATTATGGTAGTTATATTCTTGTACTTAGGAGCAGTATTATAGTAGTTATATTCTTGTACATAGAAGGCAGTATTATAGTAGTTATATTCTTGTACATAGAAGGCAGTATTATAGTAGTTATATTCTTGTACATAAGAGCAGTATTTTAGTAGTTATATTCTTGTACATAGGAGCAGTATTATAGTAGTTATATTCTGGTACATAGCAGCAGTATTATAGTAGTTATATTGTTGTACATAGGAGCAGTATTATAGTAGTTATATTCTTGTACATAGGAGGCAGTATTATAGTAGTTATATTCTTGTACATAGGAGCAGTATTATAGCAGTTATATTCTTGTACATAGGAGCAGTATTATGGTAGTTATATTCTTGTACATAGGAGCAGTATTATAGTAGTTATATTCTTGTACATAGGAGCAGTATTATAGTAGTTATATTCTTGTACATAGGAGCAGTATTACAGTAGTTATATTCTTGTACATAGGAGCAGTAATATAGTAGTTATATTCTTGTACATAAGAGCAGTATTTTAGTAGTTATATTCTTGTACATAGGAGCAGTATTATAGTAGTTATATTCTGGTACATAGCAGCAGTATTATAGTAGTTATATTGTTGTACATAGGAGGCAGTATTATAGTAGTTATATTCTTGTACATAGGAGCAGTATTATAGCAGTTATATTCTTGTACATAGGAGCAGTATTATAGTAGTTTATATTCTTGTACATAGGAGGCAGTATTATAGTAGTTATATTCTTGTACATAGGAGGCAGTATTATAGTAGTTATAGTATTGTACATAGGGACAGTATTATAGTAGTTTTATTCTTGTACATAGGAGCAGTATTATAGTAGTTATGTTTCTTTGTACTTAGGAGGCCAGTATTATGGTAGTTTTATTCTTGCACATGGGAGCGGTAGTATAGTAGTTATACTCTTGTACATAGGAGCAGTATTATAGTAGTTATATTCTTGTATATAGGATGCAGTATTATAGTAGTTATATTCTTGTACATAGGAGGGCAGTATTATAGTAGTTTATATTCTTGTACATAGGAGCAGTATTATAGTAGTTATATTCTTGTACATAGGAGCAGTATTATAGTAGTTATATTTTTGTACATAGGAGGCAGTATTATAGTAGTTATATTCTTGTACATAGAAAGCAGTATTATAATAGTTATATTCTTGTACATAGGAGCAGTATTATAGTAGTTATATTCTTGAACATAGAGGATTGGTAGTATTTATAGTAGTTATATTGTTGTACATAGGGAGCAGTATTATAGTAGTTATATCTTGTACATAGGAGCAGTATTTATAGGCAGTTATTATTCTTGTACATAGGAGCAGTATTATGGTAGTTATATTCTTGTACATAGGAGCAGTATTATAGTAGTTATATTCTTGTACATAGGAGCAGTATTATAGTAGTTATATTCTTGTACATAGGAGCAGTATTTATAGTAGTTTTATTCTTGTACATAGGAGGCAGTATTTATAGTAGTATATTCTTGTACATAGGAGCAGTATTATAATAGTTATATTCTTGTACATAGGAGCAATATTATAGTAGTTATATTCTGTACATAGGAGTAGTATTACAGTAGTATATTCTTGTACATAGGAGCAGTTATTATGGTAGTTATATTCTTGTACATAGGAGCAGTATTATAGTAGTTTATATTCTTGTACATAGGAGCAGTATTATAGTAAGTTATATTCTTGTACATAGGAGCAGTATTACAGTAGTTATATTCTTGTACATAGGAGCAGTAATATAGTAGTTATATTCTTGTACATAAGAGCAGTATTTTAGTAGTTATATTCTTGTACATAGGAGCAGTATTATAGTAGTTATATTCTGGTACATAGCAGCAGTATTATAGTAATTATATTGTTGTACATAGGAGGCAGTATTATAGTAGTTATATTCTTGTACATAGGAGCAGTATTATAGCAGTTATATTCTTGTACATAGGAGCAGTATTATAGTAGTTATATTCTTGTACATAGGAGGCAGTATTATAGTAGTTATATTCTTGTACATAGGAGGCAGTATTATAGTAGTTATAGTATTGTACATAGGGACAGTATTATAGTAGTTTTATTCTTGTACATAGGAGCAGTATTATAGTAGTTATGTTCTTGTACTTAGGAGGCAGTATTATGGTAGTTTTATTCTTGCACATGGGAGCGGTAGTATAGTAGTTATACTCTTGTACATAGGAGCAGTATTATAGTAGTTATATTCTTGTATATAGGAAGCAGTATTATAGTAGTTATATTCTTGTACATAGGAGGCAGTATTATAGTAGTTATATTCTTGTACATAGGAGCAGTATTATAGTAGTTATATTCTTGTACATAGGAGCAGTATTATAGTAGTTATATTTTTGTACATAGGAGGCAGTATTATAGTAGTTATATTCTTGTACATAGAAAGCAGTATTATAATAGTTATATTCTTGTACATAGGAGGAGTATTTTAGTAGTTATACTCTTGTACATAGGAGCAGTAATATAGTAGTTATATTCTTGTATATAGGAAGCAGTATTATGGTAGTTATATTCTTGTACATAGGAGCAGTATTATAGTAGTTATATTCTTGTACATAGGAGGCAGTATTATAGTAGTTATATACTTGTACATAAGAGCAGTATTTTAGTAGTTATATTCTTGTACATAGGAGCAGTATTATAGTAGTTATGTTCTTGAACTTAGGAGCAGTATTATAGTAGTTATGTTTTTGTACTTAGGAGGCAGTATTATAGTAGTTATATTCTTGTACATGGGAGAAGTATTATAGTAGTTATACTCTTGTACATAGGAGCAGTATTATAGTAGGTATATTCTTGTATATAGGAAGCAGTATTATAGTAGTTATATTCTTGTACATAAGAGGCAGTATTATAGTAGTTATATTCTTGTACATAGGAGGCAGTATTATAGTAGTTATATTCTTGTACATAGGAGGTAGTATTTAAGTAGTTATATTCTTGTACATGGGAGCAGTATTATAGTAGTTATACTCTTGTACATAGGAGCAGTATTATAGTAGTTATATTCTTGTATATAGGAAGCAGTATTATAGTAGTTATATTCTTGTACATAAGAGGCAGTATTATAGTAGTTATATTCTTGTACATAGGAGGCAGTATTATAATAGTTATATTCTTGTACATAGGAGGCAGTATTATAGTATTTATATTCTTGTACATAGGAGGTAGTATTATAGTAGTTATATTCTTGTACATAGGAGCAGTATTATAGTAGTTATATTCTTGTACATAGGAGGTAGTATTTAAGTAGTTATATTCTTGTACATGGGAGCAGTATTATAGTAGTTATACTCTTGTACATAGGAGCAGTATTATAGTAGTTATATTCTTGTATATAGGAAGCAGTATTATAGTAGTTATATTCTTGTACATAAGAGGCAGTATTATAGTAGTTATATTCTTGTACATAGGAGGCAGTATTATAATAGTTATATTCTTGTACATAGCAGGCAGTATTATAGTATTTATATTCTTGTACATAGGAGGTAGTATTATAGTAGTTATATTCTTGTACATAGGAAGCAGTATTATAGTAGTTATATTCTTGTACATAGGAGGCAGTATTATAGTATTTATATTCTTGTACATAGGAGGTAGTATTATAGTAGTTATATTCTTGTACATAGGAGCAGTATTATAGCAGTTATATTCTTGTACATAGGAGCAGTATTATAGTAGTTATATTCTTGTACATAGGAGGCAGTATTATAGTAGTTATAGTCTTGTACATAGGAGCAGTATTATAGTAGTTATGTTCTTGTACTTAGGAGCAGTATTATAGTAGTTATGTTCTTGTACTTAGGAGGCAGTATTATAGTAGTTATATTCTTGTACATGGGAGCAGTATTATAGTAGTTATACTCTTGTACATAAGAGGCAATATTATAGTAGTTATATTCTTGTACATAGGAGGCAGTATTATAATAGTTATATTCTTGTACATAGGAGGCAGTATTATAGTAGTTATATTCTTGTACATAGGAGGTAGTATTATAGTAGTTATATTCTTGTACATAGGAGCAGTATTATAGTAGTTATATTCTTGTACATAGGAGCAGTATTATAATAGTTATATTCTTGTACATAGGAGGCAGTATTATAGTAGTTATATTCTTGTACATAGAAGCAGTATTATAGTAGTTATATTCTTGTACATAGGAGCAGTATTATAGTAGTTATATTCTTGTACATAGGAGGCAGTATTATAGTAGTTATATTCTTGTACATAGGAAGCAGTATTAGAATAGTTATATTCTTATACATAGGAGCAGTATTATAGTAGTTATATTCTTGTACATAGGAGGTAGTATTATAGTAGTTATATTCTTGTACATAGGAGCAGTATTATGGTAGTTATATTCTTGTACATAGGAGCAGTATTATAGTAGTTATATTCTTGTACATAGGAGGCAGTATTATAGTAGTTATATACTTGTACATAAGAGCAGTATTTTAGTAGTTATATTCTTGTACATAGGAGCAGTATTATAGTAGTTATATTCTTGTACATAGGAGGCAGTATTATAGTAGTTATAGTCTTGTACATAGGAGCAGTATTATAGTAGTTATGTTCTTGTACTTAGGAGCAGTATTATAGTAGTTATGTTCTTGTACTTAGGAGGCAGTATTATAGTAGTTATATTCTTGTACATGGGAGCAGTATTATAGTAGTTATACTCTTGTACATAAGAGGCAATATTATAGTAGTTATATTCTTGTACATAGGAGGCAGTATTATAATAGTTATATTCTTGTACATAGGAGGCAGTATTATAGTAGTTATATTCTTGTACATAGGAGGTAGTATTATAGTAGTTATATTCTTGTACATAGGAGCAGTATTATAGTAGTTATATTCTTGTACATAGGAGCAGTATTATAATAGTTATATTCTTGTACATAGGAGGCCAGTATTATAGTAGTTATATTCTTGTACATAGAAGCAGTATTATAGTAGTTATATTCTTGTACATAGGAGCAGTATTATAGTAGTTATATTCTTGTACATAGGAGGCAGTATTATAGTAGTTATATTCTTGTACATAGGAAGCAGTATTAGAATAGTTATATTCTTATACATAGGAGCAGTATTATAGTAGTTATATTCTTGTACATAGGAGGTAGTATTATAGTAGTTATATTCTTGTACATAGGAGCAGTATTATGGTAGTTATATTCTTGTACATAGGAGCAGTATTATAGTAGTTATATTCTTGTACATAGGAGGCAGTATTATAGTAGTTATATACTTGTACATAAGAGCAGTATTTTAGTAGTTATATTCTTGTACATAGGAGCAGTATTATAGTAGTTATGTTCTTGTACTTAGGAGCAGTATTATAGTAGTTATGTTTTTGTACTTAGGAGGCAGTATTATAGTAGTTATATTCTTGTACATGGGAGAAGTATTATAGTAGTTATACTCTTGTACATAGGAGCAGTATTATAGTAGGTATATTCTTGTATATAGGAAGCAGTATTATAGTAGTTATATTCTTGTACATAAGAGGCAGTATTATAGTAGTTATATTCTTGTACATAGGAGGCAGTATTATAGTAGTTATATTCTAGTACATAGGAGGTAGTATTTAAGTAGTTATATTCTTGTACATGGGAGCAGTATTATAGTAGTTATACTCTTGTACATAGGAGCAGTATTATAGTAGTTATATTCTTGTATATAGGAAGCAGTATTATAGTAGTTATATTCTTGTACATAAGAGGCAGTATTATAGTAGTTATATTCTTGTACATAGGAGGCAGTATTATAATAGTTATATTCTTGTACATAGGAGGCAGTATTATAGTATTTATATTCTTGTACATAGGAGGTAGTATTATAGTAGTTATATTCTTGTACATAGGAGCAGTATTATAGTAGTTATATTCTTGTACATAGGAGGTAGTATTTAAGTAGTTATATTCTTGTACATGGGAGCAGTATTATAGTAGTTATACTCTTGTACATAGGAGCAGTATTATAGTAGTTATATTCTTGTATATAGGAAGCAGTATTATAGTAGTTATATTCTTGTACATAAGAGGCAGTATTATAGTAGTTATATTCTTGTACATAGGAGGCAGTATTATAATAGTTATATTCTTGTACATAGGAGGCAGTATTATAGTATTTATATTCTTGTACATAGGAGGTAGTATTATAGTAGTTATATTCTTGTACATAGGAGCAGTATTATAGTAGTTATATTCTTGTACATAGGAGCAGTATTATAGTAGTTATATTCTTGTACATAGGAGGCAGTATTATAGTAGTTATATTCTTGTACATAGGAGCAGTATTATAGCAGTTATATTCGTGTACATAGGAGCAGTTTTAAAGTAGTTATATTCTTGTACATAGGAGCAGTATTATAGTAGTTATATTCTTGTACATAGGAGGCAGTATTATAGTATATTCTTGTACATAGGAGCAGTATTATAGTAGTTATATTCTTGTACATAGGAGGCAGTATTATAGTAGTTATATTCTTGTACATAGGAGCAGTATTATAGTAGTTATATTCTTGTACATATGAGGCAGTATTATAGTAGTTATATTCTTGTACATAGGAGGCAGTATTATAGTAGTTATATTCTTGTACATAGGAGCAGTATTATAGTAGTTATATTCTTGTACATAGGAGCAGTATTATAGTAGTTATATTCTTGTACATAGGAGCAGTTTTATAGTAGTTATATTCTTGTACATAGGAGCAGTATTATAGCAGTTATATTCGTGTACATAGGAGCAGTTTTAAAGTAGTTATATTCTTGTACATAGGAGCAGTATTATAGTAGTTATATTCTTGTACATAGGAGGCAGTATTATAGTATATTCTTGTACATAGGAGCAGTATTATAGTAGTTATATTCTTGTACATATGAGGCAGTATTATAGTAGTTATATTCTTGTACATAGGAGGCAGTATTATAGTAGTTATATTCTTGTACATAGGAGCAGTATTATAGTAGTTATATTCTTGTACATAGGAGCAGTATTATAGTAGTTATATTCTTGTACATAGGAGCAGTATTATAGTAGTTATATTCTTGTACATAGGAGGCAGTATTTATAGTATATTATTGTACATAGGAGCAGTATTATAGTAGTTATATTCTTGTACATATTGAGGCAGTATTATAGTAGTTATATTCTTGTACATAGGAGGCAGTATTATAGTAGTTATATTCTTGTACATAGGAGCAGTATTATAGTAGTTATATTCTTGTACATAGGAGCAGTATTATAGTAGTTATATTCTTGTACATAGGAGCAGTTTTATAGTAGTTATATTCTTGTACATAGGAGCAGTATTATAGTAGTTATATTCTTGTACATAGGAGCAGTATTATAGTAGTTTGAGTCTTGCACATAGGATCAGTATTATAGTAGTGATATTCTTGCACATAGAAGCAGTATTATAGTAGTTATATTTTTATACATAGGAGCAGTATTATAGTAGTTATATTCTTGTACATATGAGGCAGTATTATAGTAGTTATATTCTTGTACATAGGAGGCTGTATTATAGTAGTTATATTCTTGTACATAGGAGCAGTATTATAGTAGTTATATTCTTGTACATAGGAGCAGTATTATAGTAGTTATATTCTTATACATAGGAGCAGTATTATAGTAGTTATATTCTTGTACATAGGAGCAGTATTATAGTAGTTATATTCTTGTATATAGGAGCAGTATTATAGTAGTTATATTTTTGTACATAGTAGGAAGTATGATAGTAGTTATATTCTTCAATTATGAGGAACTTTTCATTTGCTAATGCAGTAGTCATGGGCAAAATTAAAATGAAATGTTTTCAAGGGCAGCACCATGTTGACTAATTTTTACAGTAAGTTTGATTATTGTTGTATATTAGGAGCAGTATTTTTACATTGTACTTATATTATTGTGTCTTTGTGGCTTTTTTATAGCAGGTATAGGCGTGAGGAAAAATTTTAATGCTCTCCCAACAGTTTTCCTTTCTTTCTTCCTCACTTATTTTTAACAACTATCCCTATTTTACTTAGCAGAAGGCAACAGAGAACCCACAGGAAGCTCATTAATTAGAGAACAGAGTATTTTATGCTCCTGATTAGTGATGATTGAGCACTGCGGTGCTCGTACGCTCGGGTGCTCTGGCCGAGCACTCAGGGGTGCTCGAGTGCTCGGCCAAGCACCCGAGCATAATTGAAGTGTATGGGAGTAAACCAGGCACCCCCCGCTCGGAAGCGATTATATATATATATGATCACACAATCTAACAATTAGATCAACAGTCTAACTGCACAATGATAGATTAAACTTTGCCATGTTTAGACTATATCTTGCAATCAGACTATGGTGATGAGAATAGCCTGAGGATTGTTCTCATGATTGTGATCTGACAGTTCACAAGCTGCCCCAACTGCCCTCCTGAATCATTGAAGCTACCTTTTTAGCAAGGAAAATTAAAAAATTGTGGGTTGAAATGTTCTTGCTGGTGGTTAGACAGGGAATGCTACTATTTTCCTGAATTTTCATACATGTTTTCTTCATAACAGTTCCCTATATGTCCCAAAAAGAACCTCAGAAGACTGGTGACTCCTGAAAATCTAGAGAAGACTTCAGCATCCCTCTTACAGTACAAATACTGCCTTCTTGAAGACTGAGTCCTGGCATCCACAGGTCAAGCAGTGGATGATGCAGCCGTGAGTCATAATTTGCTTGCTCTCCAACTACAAAACATTTGAGAAAACATGTTTTTATACATTAAACCCACAACCTTCTGAACTGTGCTTATTGCTTATGCTTTCCATTCATTACGTGCGCAGACGATGGAATCTCAGCCTTTTCAGTACTCTGTGTTTTTCACCATTAATATACTTTTACGGCTGCAGAATATTGTGTATTTAGCTCTTAATCTGCAAACATAGGAGACATTTCTATTTTCAAAGGATAATAATGGCTTTTTGTTCCTACATGCATTTTGAATACATTAGGCAATTAGTATAATTACCACAGACTTGGCGACTGTATGTCTTGATTATGTTTAGGGTATTCCCGTATATTTTCCAATGTCATATTTTCCTAAGTACATACTGGCAGAAACAAAGAACAAACATATACAAATCTATATCTATCTATCTATCTATCTATCTATCTATCTATCTATCTATCTATCTATCTTTCTCCTATCTATCTATCTATCTATCTATCTATCTATCTATCTCTCTATCTATCTATCTATCTATCTATCTCATATCTATCTATCTCATATCTATCTATCTATCTATCTATCTATCTATCTATCTATCTATCTCATATCTATCTATCTATCTATCTATCTCATATCTATCTATAATCTATCTGTCTGTCTATTCTATCTATCTATCTATCTATCTATCTATCTTGTATTAATTGGTCAGGACTGTATTCTTCCAGCATAGAACTTCAGAAGAAGACCATTGTTGTCTTCTCACTGCCGTCCCCCTCATATTCGGTCTCATATTTCTTAGATGAACTGTTTCGAGGGGCCACCTTCCAATTACCATCAGTAAGCTGTAATTGGTTACTGGTGAATTATCCCATAAGAAATAGACCCTAGTGGCAAGTAGTTGGCACCAAAGTCAACTCCAAATGGTATTTGTCTATTTTTAGACCTTTGGAGTCCTTTTAGATTAGGTGCCCATTATTGTGTCAGAACCTCTACTCCCCAAAAGATCCTTCAGTTGGAACCATTGGGCATGGCATTCACAATCAGAAGGGGAATATAACTCCCATTGTTTCTCACTTCTCCTTGTTGCTGCTCAGTGTTCCAGTCTAGGGTGTTCTCTTCCTTCCTTCTCTGCATGACATGTCTTCCCAGCCCTATCTATTCACTCCTCAGTCCTCACCCCTCAGATTCTTATTTGTGGCTCCTTACTGATTGTGCAGTATGGGGATCATTTATTAATAACCGCCACAGCTGGCGGTGGATCCGCCAAAGTTATGAAGAGGTGCCAGCCTCTACATAAGTTTGGGGCATCCAGCGCCAGTCTAAACGCCAGCTTCAGAGCTGTCTTACATTTAGACCATTTTCTACGCTTAAAACAGGAGTAGAAAATGCTGAATGAGACAGGCCTGCCGACCCTTCCTCGTCCACGCCACGCCTGGCATCAGCAGGAAAGAAGTCGCAGATTGCGTCACAAATAACCTTTACGACGCAATCTGTGCCAGAGATATATTTAATATAGACTAGGGATAAGCAAACCGGTGGAAGTTTGGGTTCGCCGGGTTCAGACGAACTTCGAGTCAAAGTTCAGGTTCGGGATCCGAACTTGACACTGAACCCGAACCCCATTGAAGTCAATGGGGACCACTTGATCTCGCTGCAGCAGCTTTTTCTATCTTCACTGAACAGGACCTGCCACAGGATCTGCCTGCGTGATCATGTCACCACGTGGGAGAGCGCGGAGGCTGGAATTAACTTTTTTTTCCGTCAATTTACATGTGTTGGAGTGCAATGCTTTTCCATGCTTTGGGCCTCTGCATTGGAGCCAGGGGTGCACCACCAATGAGGCCAGGTGAGGCGATCGCCTCAGGCAGCACCAGGTAGGGGCAAGAGAGAGGAGCTCAGCAGCCATGAGCAATGAGCGCTTTCATTGTTTCAAAGGGGTTAGGTTAAGAAATTGGCATGGGGGGGGGGCGCCGTTTCAGTTTTCGCCCCATGCAGCAAAAAGGCTAGGTGCACCCCTGATTGGAGCTAGCCGATCAGAGTAGAGTTTAGCTTGTACATCAAAGCAAGAGTGCATTACAAGAGTGCATTGCTGGAGACCAGTTGCTGAGGCAGGAGCTGAACTGGTGGAGGTTCTAGTGTAGAGGCAGCAGGAGGAAATAAGTCAACACCTGGGAATTTAGTCCTGGCAAGTCCTCTGCTGTGGAAGTTCACTAGGTAAATTAGAATTATTATGGATGAATCAGCAGGGTCCTAAACACCTCTTATTCCAACATTTGACGAAAACCAGGCCTCACATGGATCCAGAGATCTCCCCAGCCACTGCTCTGCTAGATTTATATCAGGATGACAGCTCAGGGGAGTGTCTTTTCTGCTGCAGATTAGAGTGTGTGTCCATTCTGCTGCAGCTCTCTCCCTGTCCCAACTCAGAAGGCAGTTGAAGGATCTCAGTGAGCCGGACAAAGAAAACAGGTGGCGGAGAAACAGCAGGTGGCGCTATACAGATACATTTTATTGACTAACTCAGTGGATATACAGTCATGGCCAAAAGTTTTGAGAATGACACAAATCTTCTATTTTCACATGATCTGCTGCCCTCTGGTTTTTATCTGTGTTTGTCAGATGTTTTTATCACATACAGAAATATAATTGCAATCATATTATGAGTAACAAAAGCTTATATTGACAGTTAGAATGAGTTAATGCAGCAAGTCAATATTTGCAGTGTTGACCCTTCTTCTTCAGGACCTCTGCAATTCTCCCTGGCATGCTCTCAATCAACTTCTGGACCAAATCCTGACTGATAGCAGTCCATTCTTGCACAATCAATGCTTGCATTTTGTCAGAATTTGTAGGTTTTTGTTTGTCCACCCATCTCTTGATGATTGACCACAAGTTCTCAATGGGATTAAGATCTGGGGAGTTTCCAGGCCATGGACCCAAAATCTCTATGTTTTGTTCCCTGAGCCATTTAGTTATCACCTTTGCTTTATGGCAAGGTGCTCCATCATGCTGGAAAAGGCATTGTTGATCGCCAAACTGCTCTTGGACGGTTGGGAGAAGTTGCTCTCGGAGGACATTCTGGTACCATTCTTTATTCATGGCTGTGTTTTTAGGCAAGACTGTGAGAGAGCCGATTCCCTTGGCTGAGAAGCAACCCCACACATGAATGGTTTCAGGATGCTTTACAGTTGGCATGAGACAAGACTGGTGGTAGCGCTCACCTCGTCTTCTCCGAATAAGCTGTTTTCCAGATGTCCCAAACAATCGAAAAGGGGATTCATCAGAGAAAATGACTTTCCCCCAGTCCTCAGCAGTCCACTCCCTGTACCTTTTGCAGAATATCAGTCTGTCCCTGATGTTTTTTCTGGAGAGAAGTGGCTTCTTTGCTGCCCTCCTTGAGACCAGGCCTTGCTCCAAGAGTCTCCGCCTCACAGTGCGTGCAGATGCACTCACACCTGTCTGCTGCCATTCCTGAGCAAGCTCTGCACTGCTGGTAGCCCGATCCCGCAGCTGAAACACTTTTAAGAGACGGTCCTGGCGCTTGCTGGTCTTTCTTGGGCGCCCTGGAGCCTTTTTGGCAACAATGGAACCCCTCTCCTTGAAGTTCTTGATGATGCAATAGATTGTTGACTGAGGTGCAATCTTTCTAGCTGCGATACTCTTCCCTGTTAGGCCATTTTTGTGCAGTGCAATGATGACTGCACGTGTTTCTTTAGAGATAACCATGGTTAACAGAAGAGAAACAATGATGCCAAGCACCAGCCTCCTTTTAAAGTGTCCAGTGGTGTCATTCTTACTTAATCATGACAGATTGATCTCCAGCCCTGTCCTCATCAACACCCACACCTGTGTTAATGGAGCAATCACTGAAACGATGTTAGCTGGTCCTTTTAAGGCAGGGCTACAATGATGTTGAAATGTGTTTTGGGGGATAAAGTTCATTTTCTAGGCAAATATTGACTTTGCAAGTACTTGCTGTTAAGCTGATCACTCTTTATAACATTCTGGAGTATATGCAAATTGCCATTATAAAAACTGAAGCAGTAGACTTTGTAAAAATTAATATTTGTATCATTCTCAAAACTTTTGGCCATGACTGTACAATTTTTTTTATTACATGCAATTAGTATAGTATTAAAGTATACAGATCCAGGTGCTGGTTTGAAAACTATACAATATTTTTAATGGGACAATCCCTTTAAGATAACCACAGTGCTAGGATATCATTAAAGGGGTTGTCTCATGAAGAAAATATTCTACAGTTTTTAAACTAGCACCTGGATCTGAATACTTTTATAATTGCATGTAATTAAAAATTTAGTATAGTCACTGACTTATTCAATAAAATCTATCTGTATGGCACCACCTGCTGTTTGCTTTTTCTCTCATTTCTTTGTCCTGCTCACTGAGAAGGCCGCACATGCTCAGTTTCATCCTTCAATTGCCTCCTGAGATGTGATAGGGAGAGCTGAGACACGCCCCCTGAGCTGAGATAGGGAGAGCTGAGACACGCCCCCTGAGCTGTGATAAGGAGAGCTGAGACACACCCCCTGAGCTGTGATAGAGAGAGCTGAGACACGCCTCCTGAGCTGTGATAGGGAGAGCTGAGACACGCCTCCTGAGCTGTGATAGGGAGAGCTGAGACACACCCCCTGAGCTGTGATAGGGAGAGCTGAGACACACACCCTGAGCTACAGCAGAAAAGACACACCCCTGAGCTGTCAGCTTAACCCTTTCTACCCCGGAGGTTTTTTCGGTTATGCATTTTCGTTTTGCGCTCCCTGCCTTCAAACAGCCATAACTCTTTTATTTTTCTGTTCACATAGCTGTATGAGGGCTTGTTTTTTGCGGGACAAGTTGTACTTTCCAACGCCACCATTTAATATTGCATACGGTGTAGTGGGAAGCGGGGAAAAAAATTCCAAACCGGGTGAAATTGCAAAGAAAACGCTATTCCGCTACAGTTCTACGGGTTTCTTATTTACAGCGTTCGATGTGCATTAAAACTGATCCGTTACTTTCATTCTACTGGTCAGTACGAATCCGGCAATACCTAATATGTATAGTTTTTCCTGCGCTTTCATAGTGATAAAATAATTAGAAAGTTGCCCTTTTTTTTTTTTTTTTTCCTTGTCAAATCTTGACCCCTATAACTTTTTGGTATTTATGTGTACAGAGCTGTATGGGGGCTCATTTTTTGCGGGACGATCTGAAGTTTTTATTGATACCATTCTGGGGTGTGTATGACTTTTTGATCACTTTTTATTTAATTTTTTTTAGAAAAAAAAGCGACAAAAAATGGCAAATCGCCATTTGGACGCTTTTTTCCGCCACACAATTGCCCGTATTGGAATTTTTTTTTTATATTTTAAAAGTACGGGCGTTTTCGGTCACGGTGATACCCATGATGTCTATATTTATTGTTATTTAGGTATTTATTTTTTAATTATACGGAAAGGGGGGTGATTTGAACTTTTATATCTTTTTATTTTTTATATATTTTTTAACATTTTTTTTATTTTTTTTTACTATTTGAAAGCTCAAATATGGGCTTATATATTGTGGCTTTTTTTTTGTCTTTATGAGCAATCATGGATTTTATAGACTCAGAAATCCAAGAATTGCTCATTTCTTATCCTGGCCTGCCATCTAGTGGCCAGAATAAGAATTGCACTTTGAAAACTGTAATCCTCACCAGCGAGGATTACAGTTTTCATATGGTGTACAGACACCCCGATTGGCCAAACGGGGTGTCTGTACACCACCCGGAAGCGAATGCTTCCGGGTTGAGACGCAACTAGATGCCGTGATCACGTGTATCACGGCATCTAAACTCCGAGGAAGACGCCGCCGATGGCGATAAGTAGCGGCAAGTCTCTGCTGTTAGGAACAGCAGAGACTTGCCGGCCATGACGCCCGCCGCACTTTCGAGCGGGCGCCATGTGCCCGCATCGCCCCAGCGCCGTACATGTACAGCGCTGGGCGCGAAGGGGTTAATATAAATCTAGCAGCGCAATGAATGTGGAGATCTCTGTGAGGTACAGGGCTGTTTCTAGCTTTGTTAGAAAGAGGTTGTCATGTTCAGTATGATGTCTGATTTTAATTTTTTACAGTAGTCATGGGATAACCCCTTTAAGTAAGAGTCTGGAGTCTCGGCTATACCTAGAAATGCTATCTTCTGCTTAGGACTTCCCTACATGCAATGGGGTTCCTTGGGTCCATCAGTGGAAATTATTTCTGAGTCCACACCCGAATATCATCAATAAAATCTAATGGGTTTTGAACCAAAGAAATAGACCCCAGTGGCAAATAGTTGGCGCCAAATGGGGTTTCCTCTCCTGGACTTTTGCGGTCAACTATGGTATTAGAGCCTCGGCCTCTGGTACTCTGGTGGGCCAGTCCAACCCTACCTGATTAGGAATCCCTTCCCCTTAAGTGACATCAGTAAAGATGGTCAATGGTAACCAAGACCCACAGCGAATGAGGTGCGGATAGCCCTCTGGGAACCAGATGTAGGGAATCCCTCTTATTGCAGTTTTCTAGACGATAACTATCCAAGATAATAAAACCCTCAGTGCTGGAAATGAATTGTAGATAAATTAAAATTCTCCCTCTGTTATCGACTTTGGTTCCAGGCGAGCGGCAAGATAAAATAAGTTTTAGAAACTTCAAATCAAACATTGATAGAATTTTTCCGTCTTGAAATCTGTTAACATATTATTAATTCTGTTCATTAAACATCTGTGATTATTATAATTTTTAGCAGCAGGGGAAGGAACTATTTCCACTAGGGGGCTCGGCTATTATACTATAATTGGGTTGATTACTTATGAGAAGATATATTTTTAGATGATACAGGGATAAACTGAGTCACTTTAGGGGTTTAGTACATAAACTGCAGAAGCAGAATATCGGTTGGTTTGGTGATGAGGTTAAATTTTGTTTATTGTATTTATTTATTTATTTTTTAATCAGGGGCATAAAATTTATTTTTTGTATAATCGAGTGATGTGTCCATCTTCATACTGATTTAAAAAATGCATATCCATGAACAGCTGGTGGGTGGAGGTGAGAGAATTGATTTTAAAATTCGGAAATTCGACCCACAAATAAAAAATATTTTTTAGTCAAGAACAGAGGGAAAGAAAGAGAAAAGAGGATAGAGAGATAGATAATCCAAGCACCTTTGATTCAGATCAAATTTATTTGGACCTGAATTGAATTGGTCTGTTGATTCTGGCAAATTGGACCCAAATCGAATTTTTAAAAATTTGCTCATCTCTGTATTTTTTTAAATGGGTTTAAAAAGACAACACTCACCTTAGAGATTCCTTACGTTTGATTCAGGTTGAATTGGATGGTTGACTCAATTGAATCAGACCCAAATAAAATTTTAAGAAATGTGCTCATCTCTACTGTTGGGTACAATTTTTATTTTTTATTTTATTTTTTTAACTAAAGGCTCATAATGGTTTGAAAAAACAAGGCTCAACTTACTGATTTCTCACTACTTTGATTCTAACCTTTGACAGTTCTCCAATGTTCTCTTCTTCCTGGCCAATCTCGACACACAAGAAATGTCAGTTTAGCCAAGCACTAAATGGGGTTGGTCTCTACCGCAGCTAATGATTGGCTAATTTGTAATTTCCTGTGTGTCGAGAGGGACCAGGAAGGAGAGACAGTCCGGCAGGAGACTCAGGAAGCAAGAGGGGCAATGGATTGCCTGGGTTACTATAACTAGTTTTTAACCCATTCCGAGCATTTTGAACAAAAAATGGCATACACCGATTGGAAATTTTATGTTTATCATTAGTAATAGACATTGGATAGATTTGGTCAGTGGCAGTTACCACTACATTTTTCAATGAGGTACCAGGTTCTGGACTATAAGCTACCAGGTCACTGCTGGATGAACTTTCTGCACTCAAAACCTCCAGTGATGTATCACCAGTGCCTCATCACCCAATCATAGACTTGTTGTAAGTTAAAGGGGATCTCCACTTTGGGAAATTCCTGTTTTTTAGGAGGGGACCACAACCTGATAAAAGAATACCCCTCTGCTAGAACCACAAGACCATGTACAGTAGCATCAGGACACACAGTAGTATCAGGACAAACAATAGCTTATTCTGAACAAGCATCCAAAAATTCTCCCTTTTTATTCAAAGCATTAGCAGTACAGTGTAGATGTAGAACTTCATGGATGAGGCAGGAGATGTTCGGTTGTAAGCAGGGGCGTAGCTATAGGGGAAGAAGGTGAAGCAGTTGCTTTGGGGCCCAAACTCAGAAGGGGTCCACCCAGAAGGGGGACTAAAAAATGTTATTGTCAGAGCTCCCTCAACAGTATTATACAATGATGTTATATACAGTGACAGTACATGCAGTGACATGACAGAGTATATACATTTAGGAAGCAGATGGAGTGGTTGCCAGGCCTCATCCTAGAGGGCAATTTTGACTAGCTACAAGAGTGGGGGTTGTGAATAAGTTGCTGGGGGGCCCTGTTCAAAAAATTGCTGTGGGGCCAGTCATTTCTAGTTACGCCAATGGTTGTAGGGGTAGTAGCAGAGGTACTAATAGCCGTGGTGGCAGCAGCAGCTCATTATGGAACATAACAGACAGGAGATTTGTGGCTTTGTAGAGGTAGTAGTAGCGTCAGTAGGCTGAGAAGCAGCACTGGCAGCAGCAGTAGCATTATAGTATGAAATATGATGGACAGTGGCTTTGGCATAATAGGGCTGACAATGGCAGATCTGTTTACTGGACTCAGCTAAGAGTGTATGAATCCTCATGGATCTATGCCACAATTTTGTCTGCTTTTGTAATGATGAATACCCTCTCTGATAGTACAGTGACGGTTGGATAAAACAGTACACCAAGAGTAAATTGGGCAATTTCTGGCTACGGTTCCAATCTACCCACCAGGAAGTCCATGGAGTTAGGGAACTGGAGTTATATGCCAGACAAAGGGCACAGTACAGGTAGGACAAAACCTGGTTGTTCAGGCGGTGTGTGCCTGCTTGGAGCAGCACTTGAAAAAACTGCCCCATGATTTTCAAATTTAATTGGCTGCTATTTGTGGTAGTAGAGATGGCAGGAGGTTGTTGACTTAGCCAGGGGCAGAGAAGGGCCTCCCGGTCAGACACATGGTCAACAGCTGCAGGAATCTGCGTACTGTAAACAGTGTATCTTGGTGATACAACTATTTTCCTACCTTTCAACATCAAGAAAGCATTCCCCCATTTTGTTTGATAGCAAGGATCTAAAAGCATGGCTATCCAACGTCAGCTTAAAATATTTGCCAGTGTGCCCAAGGAGCCCATTCTACCAGGCTCCACCCAACACTCCAGTGATTGATAATGGCCATTGTCCTCCTGCACCACCAACTTCTCTTCTTGCTCGTCTTCGTCCTTCAGTGGTAGTTCCTCATCTTTATCCTCCTCCACTTCCTCCTCCATAGGAATTATTCCGTATGGGTCCCCAAAAGCTACTTGGTGACAAGCAAGATATAGAAGCTGTTCTTTTTCCACCATCCTTTGTTGCATCAGCACAAGCATTTGTTCTAATGTAAACATCAGAGGGATGACATTATTGTTGCCGCTGATGTCCTTACTCACAGATCTGTGATCTTTTCAAAGTACCTATATGTGACAATTGAGGAGAAAGTGGAGGAGGTGGATGAGCATTTGGTGTGGGACCCAGATTAACAAAAGTGTGGAGGTGTCAACAGGATCTGACCTCATTGCTGTAGTGCAGTGTGAAAGTTGGCCGTGAAAGACAAGTACTGTCCATGCTCGTAACAGCTGCTTCATGTGTCTGTCCATGGGGGCATGCACCTTGCCGCACAGTGACAATTCCAAGGAGCAGCCAACATTCTCTGCCATATGAAATTACAAGTCTTTTTTTTAAATAATAGAAGACAAGAAAAAATATTAACATTTTTTTGAAAAAATAAATTCTGAATTAGAAAAAGTAGAGCTTGAAATTGGTGATGGTTTGGTATAAGAAACCACTATGGAGATAATCATTTTTTTTGGAAGACTAGACAATGTTAAAATTTTTTAGTGAAGACAAGGAACTCAAAGACAATTTTCATCATTTTCATTCTAAAACAGACAATTTTCATCAAGCTTTTTAGAAAAAAGAAGAGTTTGCAAAAGATGGTTTGGTATATTGTCACGCTCTGGTGTGGGGGGAAAAGCCACACCGAGCGTATGAGGGATGGGGACAGACAAAACCAGGGAACCGGTCACCTCCTGCAGAGGACCCTGACACTAGGCCCTAGGCTGACTACCAGTATGAACAATCCTGGATGGTAGGAATGTTCATACACAGGAACCTAATCTAAATACTCCCTAGGAACCCCTGCAGGCTAGTGACACCAGAGAGTACACCCGTTCCTCCAAGCGTAAGGAGGAACAGGAGACTCCAACAGGAAAACAACAAATGAAGAAAGAAAACTTAACTTAGGCCGAACTCAGCAACAGGATCTCAGCCGAGATCCACACCACTCTCAACCCAGTAGGTAGAATATATAACTCGCAAGGGATACTGGGAGAGGAAGGGGTAAATAGGGGAAAGCTGATTGCCAAGCGGCAACAGCTGAGGGGAAGAGGTGTGGTGAAGAGCACACAAACAAAGGGAAAGCCTGTCAAATATGTCACTTCGAAAGCCATGCAGAACGTCTGATTCCAGACGCAAGCCTACTCGTGACATTACCCCCCCTTTTACGGGTGACCTCCGGACACCCAGGACCAACTTTCTCAGGATGACACCTGTGAAAGGCTTTCACCAAACGACTGACATTCACGTCAGATGCCGGTACCCATGACCTCTCCTCAGGACCATAACCCTTCCAATGAACCAGATATTGAAGGGTGCCCCGAAGAACTCGAGAATCAATTATCTTGACAATCTGAAATTCCAAATTACCATCCACCAAGACAGGCGCGGGTGGCAAGGAAGATGGCTCCAGAGGTTCAACATACCTCTTCAACAAAGATCTATGAAACACATTATGGATTTTCAGGGCCTGAGGAAGTTCAAGACGAAATGCTACAGGATTAATAATGGCCGTGATCTTATATGGGCCAATAAATCTTGGACCCAACTTCCAAGAAGGAACTTTCAACTTAATGTTCCTAGTAGACAGCCACACAGAATCACCCACATTTAGGTCCGGACCATCCATGCGTCTCCTGTCAGCCACACGTTTGTACTTGTTACCCATATTTATCAAGTTATTTTGAATTTTTTGCCATATGGAAGACAATGATGACGAAAAACGTTCTTCCTCAGGAATACCAGAAGTATCAGAACCAGAAAATGTGCCAAACTGCGGGTGAAAGCCATATGCACCAAAAAATGGTGACTTACCAGTGGAGTCCTGTCTGCGATTATTTATGGCAAACTCAGCCAGAGACAAAAACGAGGACCACTCCTCCTGGTTCTCAGAGACAAAACATCTCAAGTAAGTCTCTAAATTCTGATTGGTACGCTCAGTCTGTCCATTCGTCTGGGGATGAAAGGCAGAGGAAAAAGACAGTTGTACCCCGAGCCGAGTACAGAACGCCCTCCAGAATCTGGACACAAACTGAGTCCCACGATCAGAGACCACGTCAGTGGGAATGCCATGAAGTTTCACAATGTTGTCAACAAACACTTGTGCAAGAGTCTTAGCATTGGGGAGACCGGGTAATGCAATAAAGTGCGCCATTTTACTAAAACGATCTACAACCACCAGAATAACTGTCTTACCAGACGACTCAGGCAGATCAGTAATGAAGTCCATGGATAGGTGGGTCCATGGTCTAGACGGGATGGGTAATGGAAGTAGGGGTCCAGAGGGACGAGTATGTGTCACCTTAGAGCGTGCGCAGACACTACAGGCTGACACATATTCCTCAACACACTTACGCAGCCCAGGCCACCAGAATCTACGAGAGATGAGGTCGACAGTGGATTTACTCCCAGGGTGTCCCGCAAGCACCGAAGAATGATGCTCCTCAAACACCTTATGACGCAAATCCGAAGGAACAAACAACTTCCCGGGAGGGCAAGACTCTGGCGCATCTCCCTGGGCCTCAAACACTTTAGCCTCAAGATCAGGGTAAAGAGCGGATATCACCACTCCTTCAGACAATATAGGGCTCGGATCTTCAAAATCACCACCCCCGGGAAAACTACGTGACAAGGCATCCGCCTTCACATTCTTAACCCCAGGACGGTATGTGACAATGAAATTAAATCTGGTAAAGAACAAAGACCATCTGGCCTGCCTCGGATTAAGTCGTCTAGCAGACTCCAGGTAAGCCAGATTTTTGTGATCCGTGAATACCGTGATTGGATGAATCGCCCCTTCCAACCAATGACGCCATTCCTCAAAAGCCAACTTAATGGCCAGTAACTCTCGGTTACCCACATCATAATTTCTCTCCGCCACAGAGAGTTTTTTCGAAAAAAAAGCACATGGGCGCCATTTACCAGGTGACGGGCCCTGTGATAACACCGCTCCTACCCCCACATCGGATGCGTCAACCTCCACAATGAAAGGTTGTGACACATCTGGCTGCACCAATATAGGGGCAGAAGAAAAGCACTCCTTTACAGCGGAGAAGGCTTGCAACGCTGCATCAGACCACACAGAGACATCCGTCCCTTTCTTAGTCATATCAGTTAAGGGTTTAACTATAGTCGAATAGTTCTTAATAAATTTTCGGTAATAGTTGGTGAACCCCAAAAATCGCATAAGAGCCTTCAGATTTTCAGGTCGGTCCCAGTTCAGAACCGCACCGACTTTCTCTGGATCCATACGAAAACCTGAAGATGAAAGCAGGTATCCTAAGAATTGCACCTCATGTACAGCAAAAGCACATTTCTCTAATTTTGCATACAACTTGTTATCTCTTAAGATTTGCAACACCTGCCTCACGTGATCCTGATGTGTCACAATATCTGGAGAATAGATTAGTATGTCATCCAAATACACGACTACAAACCTCCCCACAAGATGATGAAAAATGTCATTAACAAAATGCTGGAAGACAGCAGGAGCATTGGTCAACCCAAAAGGCATGACCAGGTTCTCAAAGTGGCCCTCAGGAGTGTTAAAGGCCGTCTTCCATTCATCCCCTTCTTTGATCCTGACCAGATTATATGCCCCCCTTAAGTCCAACTTGGAGAACACCTTGGCATCCACAATCTGGTTGAACAAGTCAGGAATCAAAGGAAGGGGATATGGATCACGGACAGTAATCCTATTGAGTTCACGGAAATCCAGACATGGCCTAAGGGTTCCGTCTTTTTTTTTTAACAAAAAAGAACCCTGCTGCCACCGGAGATTTGGAAGGCCTAATATGTCCTTTGGCCAAACTCTCAGCAATATATTCCTTCATGGCCGTTCTCTCAGGTCCAGAAAGGTTATATAGTCTAGATTTGGGCAATTTTGCTCCAGGGATAAGATTGATAGGACAATCGTATTCCCGGTGAGGGGGTAAATCCTGACATCCACCTTCAGAAAATACATCAGAAAAATCCGATATAAAAGAAGGAAGAGTCCTAGTGGTTAAAGCAGAAAAAGATGTATTAAGGCAATTGTCAACACAATAATCGCCCCAATCCACAATTTGTCTAGTATGCCAGTCAATGGACGGATTATGTTTGCTTAACCACGGTAAACCCAACACCACAGGAGCAGGAAGACCTTCCAACACAAAACATGAAATAAGCTCCTGATGAAATTCACCCACTCTTAATTTGATATCATGCACCATCTGAGATAAGCACTTCTGAGAGAGAGGTGCAGAATCAATGGCGAACACAGAAATCCTCTTATCCAAAGAACTTGGACAATCCATGCATACGGACAAACTGAGCATCAATCAAGTTCACCCCTGCCCCGCTGTCAATAAACACCTCAATTTTCACAACTTTTGACTCTAGCGCCACCTCGGCAGTCAGGAGAAAACGGGTACTACAGGATGAAGACAAATGCACATCCTCAGTCTAAAAGAGTGAGATGAGAATTCCACGCCCCCTTTTCCTTTCTCTCTTTTAGAGACAGGAAGCAAGGACATACATTGATAAAGTGTCCTTTCTGACCACAGAAGAAACACACTCCCTTTTTATAAGGGAGTCTTATACCTTAAACATCTTATACCAAGATGTTTACGGGTGGATACAGGAGTGGCTCCCCCTAATTGCATAGGTTCATCCCCAGACATCAACCTAGGGGAATATTCACCCAAAGTATCATAGGAAGCTGGTACACTATGAGATAGTACGTCCTGAGAGCGGGGGCCCCTAGATCGCTCTCTCAGGCGCCTATCCATGCGCACAGCAAGAGACATAGCGGCCTCCAAAGACACAGGAGTTTCCTGAAAGGCCAAAGCGTCCTTCAGCCTTTCAGACAAACCTTGACAGAATTGGCTACGCAAAGCCGGATCGTTCCATTCAGTATTGGTCGCCCACCTCCGAAACTCAGAGCAAGTCTCAACCGGCCGCTCACCCTGACAGAGGTTACGTATCTGGGTCTCCACCAGGGAGATACGATCCGGGTCATCATAGATAATCCCTAGGGTCTTGAAAAATTCATCTACCGACCGGAGAGACAGCGATCCGGCCGGCAGAGAAAAGGCCCATGACTGCGCATCCCCCTTAAGCAGCGAGATGACCACACCAACCTTCTGTTCCTCATTACCAGAAGAATGTGGACGCAGTCTGAAATACAATTTGCACGCCTCCCTAAATAGAACAAAATTATCACATTCCCCAGAAAATCTATCCGGGAGGGGGACCTTAGGCTCCAAACAGGCCTGACACTCAGCACCCCCAGAACCACCAGCCGGTGGTCTCTGAATCTGGTTGCGGATGTCAGCCACCTCCAAGCTGAGTCCCTGCAGCCGTTCAGCCAGTGTAGCAATAGCATCCATGTCAGCACAAAAATGACATAAATTTTTGTTAGAGGGCGGGTTATAATGTCACGCTCTGGTGTAGGGGGAAAAGCCACACCGAGCGTATGAGGGATGGGGACAGACAAAACCAGGGAACCGGTCACCTCCTGCAGAGGACCCTGACACTAGGCCCTAGGCTGACTACCAGTATGAACAATCCTGGATGGTAGGAATGTTCATACACAGGAACCTAATCTAAATACACCCTAGGAACCCCTGCAGGCTAGTGACACAAGAGAGTAACCCGTTCCTCCAAGTGTAAGGAGGAACAGGAGACTCCAACAGGAAAACAACAAATGAAGAAAGAAAACTTAACTTAGGCCGAACTCAGCAACAGGATCTCAGCCGAGATCCACACCACTCTCAACCCAGTAGGTAGAAGATATAACCCGCAAGGGATACTGGGAGAGGAAGGGGTAAATAGGGGAAAGCTGATTGCCAAGCGGCAACAGCTGAGGGGAAGAGGTGTGGTGAAGAGCACACAAACAAAGGGAAAGCCTGTCAAATATGTCACTTCGAAAGCCGTGCAGAACGTCTGATTCCAGACGCAGGCCTACTCGTGACATATATGCAGGTACACTGGAAAGTATGGAGACAATTTTTATCAATTTTGATGAAGACAAGTAACTCATTGACGTCCCAATTTTTAGATATAGCCACAAGTGACTGTGTGAACTGCAGTTTGTATTTGTCATTGCAGATTCTGGTGTTCCAAGGTACAGTACTAGCAAAGAGAATTAACTTTCTGGCAGTTCTTATTCACAAGTAGTAGAAAAAATCTGCAGCTTAAACTGATCTGTGGTGCAGACTAAATCTGCAGCATGCCAATCTATACTGCACCTTACTACAGGAATTTCAACCTTTTTAATAAAAACATTGAAATCTGAGTCTAATCTGCAGCATTTCTGTAACATAATCAACAACAAAAACAAATCATTTGATTTTTTTCCTTCTGCAGAAATTCTGCAGCTAATCAACCACATGTGAACCTGCCCTTCATCAATGTTATGAGGACAAAAAAACTATTTTAACCCCTACCCGACATCCTCCATACATGCACGGCGATGCAAAAAATGAGCCCGCACACAAAACGATCGGCTGAAAAAGCATAAAAATAAGGCTCTCACAAATGTGTAAAAGTGGCAAAACAAAAACTCTATAAAATTGGTATCTCTGAAATCATACTGACCAGCAGAATAAAGATAACTTCATTTTCCCCGCACTGTTTTCGTCGCAATAAAAAAAACAAAAAGCAATGGCAGAGTTGCCGCCTTTTCTTTATCCTGCTTCCCAAAAAGCCAAATAAAGAGCAATCAAAAAGTCACATGTACCCCAAAATAGAATCAATGATAAAGCTCAGTTCAAAGAAAAATAAAATGTGTGGTCAGAAAATGGCTGTACTTGTGTCTAGAGGCTGATCAATATGGCACCCGTAAACCATTACACCAAAATGTACCTTCCAAAAACCATATGGTGCTCCTTCTCTTCTGATCCCTGCCTTGTGTCCAAACAGCAATTTTCAACTAAATATGGGATGCTTTTTCTCCTGTTACCCCTTGTGAAAATGAAAAATGGGGAGCGTATGCAACATTTTATTGGAAGAAATGAAAATATTCATTTTCATAGCCAAGTGTTTCTAAATTCTGTGAACCACCTGTGGGGTCAAAGTGATCAGGACACCCCTCAATAAATTCCTTGAGAGGTGTAGTTTCCATAATAGGGTCACTTTTTTGGGGTTTCTATGGTAGGGGTACCTTAGTGTGCCTTCAATTGGTACATGGTACCCAAAAAATATTTCAGTAAAATCTACCCTCCAAAAACCATATGGCGCTCCTTTTCTTCTCAGCTCTCCCATGTGCCCATACAGCAGTTTACGACCACATATGGGGTGTTTATTTAAACTGCAGGTTTGTTTTGCTGTTAAACCCTTGCTGCCTTAGAGGAAAATTTGATTAAGATGTTAAACCATTTTCCTTTAATTCTTAGAAAACATAAAGGGTTAACAAAGTTTGTAAAATCAGTTTTGAATAACTTGAGGGGTGCAGTTTATAAAGTGGGATCATTTATGAGTGGTTTCTACTATGTAAGCCCCACAAAGTGACTTCAAAACTGAATTAGTCTTTTAAAAAGTGGGTTGTGGAAATTTTCATAAAAATTAAAAAAAAAAATTGCTTCTAAAATTCTAAGCCTTCTAATGTTCTAAATACAGTGCTTTGCAAAAGTATTTGGCCCCCTGGAACTTTTCAACCTTTTGCCACATTTCAGGCTTCAAATAAAAAGATATAACATTTTAAATTTTGGGTGAAGAATCAACAACAAGTGGGTCACAATTGTGAAGTGGAACAAAATTTATTGAATCATTTAAACTTTTTTGTAATAATAAAACTGAAAAGTGGGGCGTGCAAAATTATTCGGCCCCCTTGCATTAATACTTTGTTGCTCCACCTTTTGCTGCGATTACAGCTGCGGTCTCTTGGGGTATGTCTCTATCAGTTTTGCACATCTAGAGACTGAAATTCTTGCCCATTCTTCCTTACAGAACAGCTCGAGCTTTTTGAGGTTGGATGGAGACATTTGTGAACAGCAGTTTTCAGCTCTTTCCACATATTCTCAATTGGATTCAGGTCTGGACTGTGACTTGGCCATTCTGAGACCTGGATACCTTTATTTTTGAACCATTCCATTGTAGATTTTGCTTTATGTTTGGGATCATTGTCTTGTTGGAAGATAAATCTCCGTCCTAGTCTCAGGTCTTTTGCAGACTCCAACAGGTTTTCATCCAGAATGGTCCTGTATTTGGCTCCATCCATCTTCCCATCAGTTTTAACCATCTTCCCTGTCCCTGCTGATGAAAAGCAGGCCCAAACCATGATGCTGCCCCCACCATGTCTGACAGTGGGGATGGTGTGTTCAGGGGGATGAGCTGTGTCGCTTTTACCCCAAACATATCGTTTTGCATTGTTTCCAAAAAGTTGGATTTTGGTTTCATCTGAGCAGAGCCCCTTCTTCCACATGTTTGGTGTCTCCCAGGGGCTTGTGGCAAACTGTAAACCAGACTTTTTATGGAAATCTTTGAGAAATGGCTTTCTTCTTGCCACTCTTCCATAAAGGGCAGATTTGTGAAGTGTTGGACTGATTGTTGTCCTATGGACAGACTCTCCCACCTCAGCTGTAGATCTCTGCAGTTCGTCCAGAGTGATCATGGGCCTCTTGGCTGCATCTCTGATCAGTCTTCTCCTTGTTTAGAGGGACGGCCGGGTCTTGGTAGATTTGCAGTGTTCCGATACTCCTTCCATTTCAATATGACGCTTGCACAGTGCTCCTTGGGATGTTTAAAGCTTGGGAAATCTTTTGGTATCCAAATCCAGCTTTAAACTTCTCCACAACAGTATCAGGGACCTGCCTGGTGTGTTCCTTGGTCTTCAAGATGCAGAACCCTGAGACTATCACAGAGCAGGTGCATTTATACGGAGACTTGATTACACACAGGTGGATTCTATTTCTCTTCATCAGTCATTTAGGACGACATTGGATCATTCAGAGATCAGAGATCAACTCCTGGAGGGAGTTTTCTGAACTGAAAGGAAATGGGCCGAATAATTTTGCACGTCCAACTTTTCAGTTTTATTATTACAAAATGATCCAATAAATTTCGTTCCACTTCACAATTGTGACCCACTTGTTGTTGATTCTTCACCAAAAATGTAAAATGTTATATCTTTTTGTTTGAAGCCTGATATGTGGCAAAAGGTTGAAAAGTTCCAGGGGCCCGAATACTTTCGTAAGGCACTGTAAATAAATAAATGACATTTACAAAATTATATAAACATAAACCCCTGAAGGGGTTAAACAATGTTGGTGAAGACTTGGAACTTCAAGACAATTTTCATCAATTTGTAGACGACAAGAAATAGAATTAAAAAAAAAAAAAAATTTTTGAGAAAAAAAAAATCATTTACCATGCATTATACATTAGGTCAGGCACACAACTCTGATAAATGGATTTTCCCACTTGACTCTGTGATGCCGATTCATGTGTTGGAGAGCCTCAGGGGATCATTTATAAAATCAGGTATATCAGTTTTGTGGTGCAAAAAAGTCGCAAGTCATGACAACTGCAACATTTCCATGGGAACTGTGACATTTTATGAAATTTTGTGATCCTTGCCAGTTGCCACTTTTCACAGTGGTCTATGTTTAAAATCTAAAAGTTAGATTAGACCTGGATTACGGATCATTTACAATGTGTGATTTTTTGCAAAAGTGGCAAAAAAGTTGCAACCTACGCCAGGCGACTCCCTGATCTACTTTTACATCACATTAAGCTCACATCACATATATTATATGTGACACACACACAGCAGAGCTAGACTTAAAACTAACATTCAAACAACCTTAAATTTTAAATGAACCTCTTAGTACCTACATCTGTGCCTAAACGGACATGTCTTATTCTCTCTGCAGAGCTTAAAGAGAGCTTGTAGACAGCGATGATTTGGTAATGATTTGGTATGCAGGGGTACTAATTTTTGGGAGACAATTTTTATATATTAAGAAAAATAATTCTCAATTAGACAAAGTCCAGTACAATATGTCACAACTCTGATGCATGGAATTTTCATTATTATTATTATTTTTTTTTTAAAGTTGCACTTGGACAGAGCCCTGACTTGAACCCAATGGAATATCTTTGGAGACACCTGAAGATGACGGCCCTCATCCATCCTGACAGAGCTGGAGAGGATCTGCAGAGAAGAATGACAGAACACCCCTATATCCAGGTGTAAACCTTGTGGCATCACCCTTAAGAAGAGTGAAGGCTGTAATTACTGCCAAAGGGGCTTCAACTAAGTCCTGAGTAATGGGACTGAAGACTTATGTCCTGAGTAAAGGGGCTGAAGACTTATGTCCCGAGTAAAGGGGATGAAGACTTATGTCCTGAGTAAAGGGGCTGAAGACTTATGTCCTGAGTAAAGGGGCTGAAGACTTATGTCCTGAGTAAAGGGGCTGAAGACTTATGTCCCGAGTAAAGGGGCTGAAGACTTATGTCCTGAGTAAAGGGGCTTCAACTAAGTCCTGAGTAATGGGACTGAAGACTTATGTCCTGAGTAAAGGGGCTGAAGACTTATGTCCTGAGTAAAGGGGCTGAAGACTTATGTCCTGAGTAAAGGGGCTGAAGTCTTATGTCCCGAGTAAAGGGGCTGAAGACTTATGTCCTGAGTAAAGGGGCTGAAGACTTATGTCCTGACTAAAGGGGCTGAAGACTTATGTCCCGAGTAAAGGGGCTGAAGACTTATGTCCCCAGTAAAGGGGCTGAAGACTTATGTCCTGAGTAAAGGGGCTGAAGACTTATGTCCTGAGTAAACGGGCTGAAGACTTATGCCCTGAGTAAAGGGGCTGAAGACTTATGTCCTGAGTAAAGGGGCTGAAGACTTATGTCCTGAGGTAAGGGGCTGAAGACTTATGTCCTGAGTAAAGGGGCTGAAGACTTATGTCCTGAGTAAAGGGGCTGAAGACTTATGTCCCGAGTAAAGGGACTGAAGACTTACGTCCCGAGTAAAGGGACTGAAGACTTATGTCCTGAGTAAACGGTCTTAAGACTTATGTCCCGAGTAAAGGGACTGAAGACTTATGTCCCGAGTAAAGGGGCTGAAGACTTATGTCCTGAGTAAAGGGGCTGAAGACTTATGTCCTGAGTAAAGGGGCTGAAGACTTACTGTAGTGGATAGTTGACTATTCTGCCCAGTAGTTCCTTCTCTTTCTCTTCAATTTTTTTCTGTTTTTGAGAATCAATGGGAATCAATGAGCAATGCATTTAACACTATAGATCAGATTCATGACCGGGGCTGATTGGCCATAGACCCTACAGGGAAATTTACCGGAGGGCTGATGCCCAGGGGGCTATTCAAGCCCTCTTGATATTTTTTATTATTATTTTTAACTTCTAAAATCAATTATTTAATGATTTGTTATAAAGTATTATATACTACTTGATCTGACTTTTTTACACCAGGAATTAGCATTACCTGTCTCCTGTAAATTAGCCCTGATGACCTGATATTTAAGGACAAATCTAGCAGTTAAAAGATTTCTCCCCGTAGAGTTCATCTCCATGATTCTAATGTAATGAATGAATCACTTAATAGATAAACCTAATTACCTAAAATTCTTCTTTCAGCCGATGAACAGGTTCATATTCAGGCTACGAAAACTTCATTTCACGGATCATCCTGAAGGTTCGCTGTCATTACCCTGCGCAAACCACAAAACTGACGGCATTAATAAAAACCCTGCGGAAATGGTGGCGGTCTGTAAGGCAGGTAACCTGTCGATAAAAATTGGTGATTGAAAACCAGAAGATTCAATCACTAATTGAGGAAGATCTACAGCGTTTACAGGAGCAGAGAACATGAGATTTTATTAAAAAAAAAAAGCTCATCCACAATGCAGAACATGTCGGCAATGGAATCTATACAGCATGACAATTTTTTTCAGATTTCTCAGAAGATTCATTGTGGATCCATGCCAAATTCCAAATTTCCACAATAAAATACACCATGTATGTCCAAAACTTGTTTTAGAATACTTACACAGAAGGCAATGGATTTTAAGACTATAGGTAGGAACAGACAAGGACAGTGAGGTCTAATGCTAGAACCCAACCTTTATGTTTGCAGTTCAAGCCCTAGATAACTAGACCGCTACTGGTTGAAAGTCCCTACGCTTTTTAAGAGCAGAGACTATCTAACAAACAAAGATAGACAAACACAAAACCAGAGTCGTACATGAATGGGTCAGAACCCGACAAGCTATGCGGTACTAAATGAGAGACAGAGAATGGTTAGAAGACAAGCCAGGGTCAGAGGAACGAGCAATCCAATAAGCACAGGAACAAGGAACCAGGAACACAGCTAGTGAGTCAGAGACTGGCACTGGCAAAAGAGCATAGACAGTAGCGGTGGACAGGAAGAGATAAGGGAGGTGGTACGTGCACCATCTATCTGTCTGTCCGTCCATCTGTCTATCACTCTCTCCAGCTCTAGTCACTTTTTCCAGCTTACCAAACTTTAACTATATAAAAAGTAGAGATGAGCGAATCTATTCACCGCTTCGTAGATTCGTATCGAATCTTGGGATTTTTCAGCTGCGAAGCAAATCCGAATATTAGGTGATTCGCTTCGCTTTTGTACGCATTCGCTACGTAGTGTGTCCTATAAATTATACGCTATTCTACGTATAATTTAGTTACTCTATACGCTGTTGCATACTAATTCAATTCAGCGATGCAGACTCCTCCCTGGTAGTTCCGCCCCTTTCTCCAGCGCGGGAGGATGACGAGGCAACTCAGGAAATTAAGTTGCACATTCGTGCGCCTCGTCCCTTTTTCCCCCTTTTCAGGTTATTTGGGGAGCCCCTTGAAAGAGGGTTTTTTAAGGAACCTTTGCTGCTTTTTTTTACCCATTTGGATTACATTTTACCTATGTGGATTACAAATTGCGACTGAGTTTGGGACTCTGCTCCAGTTCTATGACAAGCGTCAGAAGAAAAGAGACTTAAACGTGTCCGTGAGCAGACTAGGCAGGTGATATTTAACATTTTTATATTATACCTATAATAATGTATTTGCACTTTACCATATATATGTCTCGAATATTCACTCTGCCTCTGAGGAGTGCACGCCGCGGCCTCTCCTCGTACGTGCCTGAGTATTACGTAATCGCTTAGACAATAGTAGGTTGAGATTCGTAAGCTATTTGTACGCTCATGCGTACGTCTTCTAAGAAGTTGCGTACATTTTGTAAATGAACGTTCGTTATTAGTGAGCGAATGTTCGCTAATAGCACATAATAACGTATATTTTGTACGCAAATACAACAAATCTATTCGACGAATATACGAATTTTAGGAAAAGTTTGGCGAATGTTCGGCAAATATTTTTTTTAATGATTCGCTCATCTCTAATAAAAAGTAATAAAAACAGTTCATTCTCTTTATTTTTGCAGTATTTCCCCAAATACATCCATTTTCCTGTGTGATTATGTTGGTATTATAGGACTAATCGAGCTCTTGTCCCTTGGATGGCTCTGATTGCTTCCTACCTGCTGATCGGGATAATTTGTGCAGTGTAAATGAAGACTTTATAAAATGGATTATTGGAGGTTGCCTGAAAGTAACCGCTGTGGTGGATATACATCATTCAGCAGCAAACTAACCGTGCTAATTAATAAAACCTAGCAGGGTCTGACACATGGAAGTGCCTCGTAGCCTCCATCTTACCAGTCTACCTATTTGTAAGAAGATGGGGATCATTAGATGTGCTATATAGAATCACGTGTGATGATGTCACCTATAGAACATAGGATGTATTAGGACATGGTGACACTTTTCAGAAGATAATGAAACATGTGAGCTGGAGCAAGTTCCAAGGTGGCAACGAAAGCCATAAATGAAATGCGTTGTGCGCTGTGGACCTTGTTGGGCTTACCTAGAAGAGAAACTTACCATTCTGAAGTTTTGTGGATTGGCCTCCTAGGCACCTGGTCATGTGATTCTCCTCTTATGAAAATCCTGCTTCTGTCAACAGCACAACTTTTACCAGGACTTGACAGCAGGACGTTGGTCCCGGCATATGCTAATAATTTTCAATTTTCAGTAGCTAAAGAAGTATGAGATACCTTCTTCCTATTTATGGCTGTATGTATAAGCCAGGTCCTGTTTTAAAGATATGAATCTAAGCATTAAAACAAAACCAGGATCTCTAGCTGCCATACAGCTCGAGATATGAGGCTACAAAATCAGCATGGGAGGGAGATTTGCAATGAGATCTTAGTGACGAATGCAGGTTTTATTTTAAAGCTTAGATTAAAAACAAGACAAGAGTTCATTTTAGATGCTATACAGCCTGAAATAAGTCCAGGTTCAAGTAACCTTCCTTCTTCAATCGGTCAGCGTGGAAGAGGAATTGGGAAAGTGCTGACAGGCTGCAGGGAAAGGAGGAGATGTATAGCTCCTCCTGTATCTGTATAATTGTACATGACCCCTGGGAAAGGGTAAGTCTGGGTTGACGTTGGCATTTTTATATCTGTTGTTTTGCTCCAGTGTGGGGAGGGGGGCAGGTTTCAAGGAGTGAGAAGACTTGCCCACCTAACTCCCCACTGTGCTGCTTTATTGGTACCATGACCCAGGCGTTTACCGGCGTCTGGATCACAGTGTCAAATTAGTCTCACCAAACACGCAGACATCAGTAAAATCTCCGTGCTACACTGTCCTGTCCATACCGGATCTTCTGTGTAAAACCTGTGGAGTGTTTCCCTAGTGATACCCTTTACAAACTGTAGTAATGGCGATTATCACTAGTCGAAAAAGATCCCATAGATTTCTGATAGATGGGAAAGGTTTCAGTCAGAAAAGACATCTTCAATCACTGACTGTCACTGTAAACCATTGTTTTTCATGACAAACCAGGGCAAACTAGTAGTGCTCATGTAGCCCACGACACCATTCCCCTCCATAATACTGATGATTGCATTGAGCATGCACACTACAGCTCCATTCACAAAGTAGACTCTAGACCCCTATTCTTGTGATCAGTGTGGGTATCAGCAGCAGTTGGATCCCTAGTGATCATACATTTATCACCACTAGATTCACCTCCATAAAACTGACAGAGATAGTCTCCAGCACTATACTTGGCAATCCTACAGTTAGAGATGAGCGAATCATGCAAAATTTTATTTGCTGAACATTCGCCAAACTTTTCCTAAGATTCGTATATTCCACGAATAGATTCGTTGAATTTGTGTACAAAATATACGTAATTATGTGGCTTTTAGCGAACATTCGCGCACTAATAATGAACGTTCAGGTAAAAAGGTACACAACTTCTTTGAACACGTACGCATGAGCGTACAAAGTGCGTACGAAAATGATGGGCTTTGCTGGGGAGGAATGGTGGAGCAGAAGGAACGCTCTGAGTCTGACCCCTGGCTACATATGGATACTGTATCAGCAGATGACAGCAGATCATCCGGCTGAGACTGAGATGAGCGTGCCATCCACTCCACTACCTCATCCACTTTCTCCTCCACTACAATTTTGCACCTTGGTGGGTTAGCCTGGTGGAGCAACGGCCAAGTATTGTGAATACTACAAGTAGAAGCTCCGGCTACAGGTCCTTTGGCACTGCTGCCCTGTGCCACCTTCTACTTATTTTAGAGCTCGAGGTCTGACTGGAACTGGACCCCTTTTGCTTATCCATTCCAGACATTTTTCACTTCACTCTGTGGCCCTGCAGCTGGTCTTTGTCCCTGTATTTCCCTGTCTCTCTCCCTGTCTCTCTCTCCCTGCCTGATTAATTTCTAGCCCTGAACTGTCCCTGCACTTGCCCTGCAGTATCTCTGATATGTGTAATATGGATTCCCAGAGCAATTACACCCCAATTTTCACAAAACAGGTCTCAGAGTCTCAGAACTTCACACACAGTGCTTCTGCTCGTCTCAGTAGTCGCAGCAGAAGTGATGCGTCACTGGCTTACCGAGCCTGAGCCAATCAGAGTAAGCCCTGCCCACTAGGTCAGGTGACCGCTTTCTTCCCGATCTTTTGCGCACGATAAACAAACAGTAAAATTTTGCTAATGAATTGAATTCGTACGCAACAGCGTATAGAGTAACTTAAACGTAGTAATAGTGTATAATTTATAGGACAACTACGTAGCAAATGCGTGCAAAGCCGAAGCGAATCACCTAATATTCGGATTCACTTTGCAGCCAAAAATTTCCAAGATTCGATACGAATCAACGAATCGACGAATAGATTCGCTCATCTCTACCCACAGTGCTCATGCACAGTACCACTCCATTCATTCACTCAATGGACTTTGGGACTCCTATTCTTGTGATAAGTGGGTTTGCAAGCAGTCGGACCTCTAGTGATTATATATTTATCACCACTAGATTCACCTCCATGAAACTGACGGAGACAGTGTCAATCGTTATACCCAGCAATCCCATAATACAATTGCACAGTAGAGCTCTATTCAAACAATGAAATCCAGAACTCCGATTCCTGTGATCAGTGGGGGTGCCAGCAGCAGTCAGACTATGTTGACTCCTCATGCGGTTGCAACTTCACCACTCTGTGACTGGGCCACCCTCCCCACTCTGTAACGTGGCCACTATGTTGACTCCTCATGCGGTTGCCACCCTCACCACCTTGTAACTGGGCCACTGTGTTGACTCCTCATGCGGTTGACACCTCACACTCTGTGACTGGGCCACAGTGTTGACTCCTCATGTGGTTGCCACACTCACCACTCTTTAAGTGGGCCACAGTGTTGACTCCTCATGCAGTTGCCACCCTCCCCATTCTATGACTGGGCCACTATATTTTCTCCTCATTCGGTTTCCACCCTCCCCACTCTGTGACGGGGCCACTAGTGTGCCTGTTTGGCCTTGTTGACATCACCATTTATTTCACCCTTCTTCTGATCTGTTGGAAGGATGGAAACATGAGAAATTCAATGGATCCTGTGTTTGGAGAATCCATAAGGCCTGTTGAGGTTGTTCTTCTGACAGATAAGAAGAAGGGCAAAATAAAAAGTGATGTCAACACAAACTTACTGCTGACACCCTCTCCACACTGTCGGGGGGGGGGGCGACACTCTACTTGTATCAGCATTTAACAGAACAGGTTCTGTAAAAATCTATGTGTAATCAACTGACTACAGTGTAAAAGGAGTGCACTCTTTCACTCTATAGTAGGATCTTAGGCCTCAGCTTCATACCTGGCACTAACATTGACCTGTAAGGCTGAGTTCACACTTGAGTGATTTGGTCAGTTTTGGCACGGTAACTGACCAAATCACTGAAATGTTAAGTGATTCTAAGGGGCCGTTAGAACTCCACCCGTCAGAACTTAGCCAGTGGCAGCTCATGCCTGACATGTGCCTATTGAACAGGTGGTTTGAGCAGGCCATTTTATTTATCAGTTGGCAGAACTATGGGATGAATGATGTTGTTCCATTTCTTTACATCCTAGAGGGAATGCTGAGAAATATGATTGGTGAGATGGAAGACACGGCGCCTACATCTCATGGCCACCTGAGTCATGAGGAGGATGGACTGGCAAAGGAAGAGGAGGAGGACATAAATACCCAAGGACTTTAAACACACATAGCTGGGTTATCTGCCCAAGGGACAGAAGAGGAGAGGGAGGAGCTGGAGCGCTATGACGCAGATGACCCTGACAGACCATGGCAGTATGCAGTGGAGATGGAGGCAGGGAGACCCTCTGAGTCTCTTGTGCAAATGGCTAGATGCATGCCATCTGCCATGTTCAGGAAGGTCTGACCATCAGGACCCTCTCCTCAAGCTCCACTGCCATGACTGGTGTGTGGGTGTGCGTTTGTGTGTGTGTGTGTGTGTGTGTGTGTGTGTGTGGGGGGGGGGGGTCGGGGGGTTCAGGAGCAGCATCAGCTCCATAAGCAGCAAGTTGAGTCTGGAGTTTTTAATGAACAATTTTCTTCAGTCGCCTTCTGAGGAAACTGCCCAGCAGCAGCAGTGGGACATCCAGCAGAACCTCAACCAGCAGGTAGTGGCATACTTGGACTGCATCCTGTCAACCATGAATCACGAAGTGTGGATGCAACCGGCCAGATTTGCCATGGGCAAGCTTTCCTGTCCAGCCAGTAGTGTGGCATCAGACAGGTGTTCAGTGCGGCGGGGGGCATAGCTACTCCTAAGAGAACTCGCCTTCCCCCTCAAAATGTTCAGGAACTAATTTTTATAAAGATGGATCAACCAGGAAACTGGTGCCTGATATAACAGAGTAGGTCATTTTGCCACTAATGATCATACTGTAGAGTGCTGGCACACTGGAATATTGTGCAAAATGGGCCGTTACTTCTGGCCACCATTCTGATGCTGCCACCTGCCTGATACCTCTATTGCCATTCCTATAATGGGGCTTCTTGGCCTACTGATACGTACATGTACATTTTTTTAAAAAAAAGATATGTATGCCACTGGGCCTTGCTATCACATTGCTTTTGAGTTTTGCAACTACTGTGATCAGCCACCATCTTGTGCTGTATGCCACAGCTGCTGCCACCCTCCGCGGTCATGGGGCCACTACTTATAACTACTTTTTATGAAATTTATTAGACACTTGGCCAGCACATTGGGATTAAAAATACTATGTTATGCAGCTGTAACTTCCAAGCCTTAAAACTGAGATTGGGCCACCAAGTGGGAAGAATCTGCCTTAGGGTCCATTCACACGTCCGTAAGTGTTCTGTGGTCCGCAAATTGCACTGGCCGGCACTATAATAGAAAAGCCTTTTCTTGTTCATGGTTCCGAACAAGAATAGGACATGTTCTATTTTTTTGCTGGGCCGCGGAAGTGCAGATGCGGACAGCACACAGTGAGGGTCCGCACATGTGAAAGGACCCTTAGGGTGGGTTCACACCAACATTTCAGTGGTATTCGTCCTTCCGTCTGACGGCTCCGCCTGCTTGTTCTTTAATATAGAAACAAATGTTTCCATTTTATTTTACCTACACTTCAATGTAGGATGGATGTTATTGTATTGACATCCGTTTGCTCCAATTCCTTCTGAAATCCGTTTTTTTATGACAGAATTGAAAACCTAATTTTAGGCAGATTGGCCTGGGTACACCTGATTTATAGCCATTTGTGATGAATGAATTTGTAACAAATCGAATTTCTTGTGCGAAGCTGCCAAATCTAATTTTTCAAAACTTTGCTGATCTCAGTCCCATAATGCACATGCACAGTACAGTTCCATTCACAAAGGGGACTCCGGGACTCCTATTCTTGTGAGACCCCTCCAGCAATCCTGTGGTTAGGTAGATGATAAAAGTTATTGATGGGCCTACCCCTTTAAGACAAGGAGACAAGTCGAGTGAAGTTCCTTCTTCTGAGCTGAGACATTTGGAAATATCTTTATGTAAAGACCCCGTTGTTTATACCCCGTGTGGTATAAACTGTCCCTTATAATGCACACTCCAGCTGCTGCAGGACCTCTTCGAGAGCTCCCTGTCACTCAAGGATATACAAGATACATGTTGCTGTACATTTTAAGACGGAGACAGATGTTCATCCAGTTGCGCAGGGAAGTTAATATTTTAACAGCTTTATTCTTACTCTAAACGAGACACGTATATTTTAATTTTTTTTATATATTTGACACAACATACGTGCCGGGCCTAAAATAATATAGCATTTTGCTTATTGTGCAGCACTCCCCAACAACGCATCTGTAGTCTGCGCCTGGCTCTCATTTAAAATGCGTCTTCACATCCACGCTGCATGTTACAAATATCTGGGAGCTGTGTGATTAATTAACATGTTGTGCGTAACCCTTAAAATGATAGCAAGTTCTCAGGAGATAATTAGTCGTCTGTATATACCCCGAGTCACAGAAAGCCAGGATCAGCAGACATAAATATGCCGCGTTACAGCAAGGCATGGTGACACAATGTGGCCCCGGGCAACGCGCTGCCCTGTGGTGTATATATTTAAAGAGTCATTCGTATTCTGCCTTGTCGTGATACATTGTATCCTTCTCCTCCAGAAGAGGCTGTAAAGGTGGAGAGGAGGATAGGATAGCATCCTTTTCAGCAGGTGATTTCATACATGAGCTGGAAATATTGGGGTATAGCAGTGGGGACATGTTTCTAAGGTTATGAGATTGCATCAAAGCTGCAAAGGAGATCTACTGGGCGTAATGCTATAGTAGTGTACATGGCTGAAGTGCCACACCTGTCCATGAGAGGTGGCTGGTATTACAACTCCAGGGGTTTTCTGGGACTCAGCAGATCATGCAAAGCCATCTTAATTACTTATATCTTGTCTGTGGAAGAAAGTTCCTAATATACAGTACCTACCGCCTCAAAGTTGCATGGTTTGGCCTCTCAGGAACCCAGTCATGTAAGGCTCCTCTTGTGAAAATCCAGCTTCCTCCATCATTATGTCCTTTACCATGCCTGGGCTATGGACAGGACATCACTTCCGATGTGGATGAGTTATTTCTCTCCCTGGCGCACGCAATCCACCTCAGCCACACGTGCAGCAGGGAGAAGAACAGTTTTAGCCCTGTTCACAGTGGAAGTGACGTCCTGTCCACAGCCCAGTCCAGAAACTTGCTAAAGGATATGACATCCGTGAAAGTATGATTTTCAGAAGAGGAGCATCACATGACCAGGTTCCTGAGCTGCTGATCTACTCGATTTCGAGATGGTAAGCAGATTAGATTCTTTCATCTACAGGCAGGATTTAAGGAATTTGCTTAGTCCTTTAACCCTATTCTGGCTATTCTATTTTTTTTTTTGCATTTTCTTTTTTCATTTTCATATTCCAAGAGCCAGAACTTCTTTTGAGGGTTGTTTTTATGAGGGTCGTCATTAGAAATTGTTGTTGAATTTGTTTTCTTTAATGGCACTATTTAATGTTCCGTGTAATAGAGCTTCTCAAAAATATTTGAAAACAAAACACAATTGTGCCAACATTTTTTGGGTCTCGTTTTCAGGACACTCACTTTAAAATACCTTGGCATTGGCATTGACATTATTCTGTGGGTCAGTATGATTACAGTGATACTAAATTTCTATAGTTTACGTTTTCCTTCTTTTTTAAATTACTTTGTGTTATGACGTATTTCTGGAGGTAATAATATTACAGGTTATAGTTACTAGAGAGGGGTCGTTGATCCAGGGAGTTATTCTGATGCCTGATTGGAGTAGGGAAAGAATTTTTTCCCCTAAAGTGAGGAAAATTGGCTTCTACCTCACAGGGTTTTTTTTGCCTTCCTCTGGATCAACTTGCAGGATAACAGGAGAACTGGATGGACAGAGGGCTTTTTTCGGCCTTATAAACTATGTTACTATGTTACTATGTTCTTACACCCATAACACGTTTATTTTTTATTTTTTTATTTTATTTTTTTTGGACAACGTTGGCACCTGGAGAGGTGAGTAACCCAGTTTATCCTGGGTATGCAAACCTTCTACTGTCCTCCATCAGGTATGTTAAAATGAGCTATTAGACTACTGTAGACCTCCATGGATCCCTACATTACCTCCTTCCCTTGCCTGGATCACCTGGCAAGAATTAACTCCTTTAGTGCCCTAAAAGGCAGCTACACTGACACCTTCACTACCTTGGGCCACCAGGGATCCTAACATTAAAGGGGTATTCCCATCTTAGACAATGGGGGCTGTGAGGCAGTGACAGGCCTCATGCTTCATAGAGGTCTGAAGGGGGTGGATATTCCAGTCCACATCCCTATTCCACCACAGGTGAGGCCACCTGGGTGTAATTACTGCTGTGCAGGGGCGGATAGACCTTACAGGGAAATTTCCCGGTGGGCCGATGCCGAGGGGGCCTCCTGGGCCTTCCTCATAGCCAGCCAGTGGAAGTTTTTGGGGATGTATTTTGTGCTGCTGGCAGTATTTTGTGACGGACTGTAGCATTTGGCTTTGTTGAGGTGGTATAATGTGCCACAATATGGTATTGCTGGCCCTGCCTTCCATCAATTTGGGCCCAACTACAAAACGGGGCCACTTAGTTTTTCTTCCAGGGCCACTTTAAGTTCCCAGTCCGCCCCTGCTGCTGTGATAAACCAGCCCTCAGTGTCAGTCTGGGGAGAGGAGAAAGGCTGAGGAGGCCTGAGAGGTTGGAGCCTGCGGAGGCTCTGTGTGTGTGGTCTCAGCCAGGAGGGCTGAGGGGCCACAAGGCTCTGTGTAGCCTGGAAGTTTGGGGGGCCCAGTGACCCTAGGAGAAGAGGGTCACACGGTCATAGTCGAGAGGACTGTTGGACCATCTCCCCCCAAAGGATACGGTTGGAGTCACAGCCAGGAGGCTGCTGGACTGAACGGCTGAGGAAGCCACACTTAAAAGCTGTGTGTGAACAGCGTATGTATTTAGGTGAGTTAGCTGAACTATGTTTAGTCAGAGCCTAGCCGGGCAGGTGTTGTTTTGGTGTTCTGGTGCCAATAAAACTGAGTTGGACCTGAAAATCCCCGTGTTGTGAAGATATTGTGTGATGTCGACCCTGCTGAGAGTAACGATCCCTTACATATGGTGGAGAATGAACAAAGAGCAGGTGTTGCTGTGTTAAAGGGCCGGAAGCCTGTACGTCTGGATAAAGCTGCTGTTGCAAAATCTGCATTGCATTGCAAGAGAATATTGTGGTGATTTAAAGGGCCAGAAGCCCATGTGAAAAGACTGAACTGTGGAGAAATTTTTTTTTTTTTTTTGGAGATTCAATATGAAAACCTATATAGAAGTTGCTGCGGCTCGGTGGAGCCCATCAGGTGCAACAAAAGATTGCTGGGAATGGTGCAGCGAGAGATCCAAGAAATGGATGATTGTTTGATCAGGAGATCTGATAAAGAAAGTGAAAGATTCTGTGACTTGGTGATTGGGGGAATCCCGCTGGGGGTTACGCTAGATTCCCGCCAATGAGTGTCTCGGGTGATGCCCGATGTTCTGGACTTTCTGAAGAGGGGGCCAGAGACAGAGACCGCAGTGTCTCTAACCTTTGAAAAGGACTATAGTTCTGTGCAGTGGGAGCTGCTAAAATGTGAGACCCTGGAGGTGGAATTCGTGCTGGGCACAGACTTTCCGTGGTTTCGGCAGCTATGGAATGGAAAGAGTGCTTTAAATGGTGCGAATAGAGAGTCTGAAGGAAAAGTCGGAAACCAAGGCGTTTCCCATGGCAACCACGGGATTGAAGAGTCGATATGGGATCCCGTGACCAGGAACCAGGGGCTGGAGGTTCCCAAGTTCCCGAGGAAGTGGAGATGTCCCTGGAGAGACAACACCCTCATCTACTGGGTGTGTCGATACTGTGACGGCGTTTGGTAAGACCGTTCCTGTTTGTGCGTGTGACATAGAAGATGTGATTTGTGGTGAGAGCTGGCGGCAGTCGCTACCTGCCGAGCCAGTAAATGCCATGACACTGGGACTAGAGACTGCGACAAAAATGTGTAATGTTGTGGTAAATGGCAGTCCAGTCCAAGCGTTGCTGGATGCAAGGAGCCTGGTACATGGCAGCTTGGCTGCTGGGGACTATGTGTTGGACAAACACGTGAGTGTGATGAACATTCATGGGAATAGCAGAGACTATCCTGTGGCTATCGCGGAGTGCGAGACTCCAGTGGGAACTGGGACTTATGAATTTGGTGTTGCAAATAGACTCATGCATGATGTAATGTTGGGCGGTGATTTTCCCTTGTTCTGGGAGTTGTGGGGAAATAGAGACACTTCTGCAGAAAGTGGTGAAACTCCTGCAGAACCTGTACCTGTCCCTTTAAATGAAGGTATAAGGGAGATGCACATTGAACACAATGGTTTAGGTGAAATGACCATTGAAAGCAATGGCGCAGATGAGGTACAGAATGAACATGTGATATTATTTGAAATGCATAATGAAAATGTGGGGTCACGTGAAATGTGTGATGATGATGACACCCCTTTTCCTTTGCAGGTGGTGATTGGGGAAGAAGCTCCCCCTGTTGGTAAAAATGTATGTGACTTGGAAATGCTGATTGATAAGGTTGATAGCACAGAGCTAGAGGGTGTACCACACATACCAGCTGCAGATGAGCAGTCTCCACTGTGCTCGATGGTTAGTGAGGTCGAGTGCAGTGGTAATGAAGGTGTGGTGCCATACAAGGTAATCCAATTGACAAGAGTGCTTTAGGTGCTGTGACTAATAGCAGCTCAGAGAAAGAGACTGCCGGGTCAGTTTCTTGGGAAACCAGTGTGGTTGCTAGTAGCAACCAGGGTTCAGTTGTCAGCAACTTGGAGAATAAAACCCAAAGTGAAGTTCATGAAGGAGTAAAGACACAAAAGAGTAGAGAGTATAAGAGAAATGGGAAGCGGAAAAGAGTAAGAGAGGGTCTGGCCGTTAGATGGCCACCGGAGTCCCTTAGATGCTGTCTACAGGGTAGAGAGTTGGTCTTGATGATAAACCGGGCTTTGCTGGCCTGGGTGTGGCAGAACAAGGGAAAACTGTAGGTAATGTGAATGCTCTGTCACGTGCATCCTGTGTTGGTGCAAGTGTTCACCCCCACAGGTTTGAACAGAGGGGCGGGGAGGCAGTGACAGGCCTCACGCTTTATAGAGGTCTGGAGGGGGTGGATATTCTAGTATTCTAGTCCACATCCCTATTCCACCACAGGTGAGGCCACCTGGGTGTAATTACTGCTGTGATAAACCAGCCCTCAGTGTCAGTCTGGGGAGAGGAGAAAGGCTGAGGAGGCCTGAGAGGTTAGAGCCTGTGGAGGCTCTGTGTGTGTGGTCTCAGCCAGGAGGGCTGAGGGACCACAAGGCTCTGTGTAGCCTGGAAGTTTGGGGGGCCCTAGGAGAAGAGAGTCACATGGTCATAGTCGAGAGGACAGTTGGACCATCTCCCCCCAAAGGATACGGTTGGAGTCACAGCCAGGAGGCTGCTGGACTGATCGGCTGAGGAAGCCGCACTTAAAAGCTGTGTGCGAACAGCGTCTGTATTTAGGGGAGTTAGCTGAAGTATGTTTAGTCAGAGCCCAGCCGGGCAGGTGTTGTTTTTATGATTTGTTTTGGTGTGCTGGTGCCAATAAAACTGAGTTGGACCTGAAAATCCCTGTGTTTTGAAGAGATTGTGTGACGTCGACCCTGCTGAGAGTAACAATCCCTTACAGGGCATATGTAACACCCCAGAGTAGTGTTACAACTCTGCATAATCAGCTCCTATCTGTATGCTACTGTGGAAATGTATTTCTGTGCATTAATGTCATCACCAGCATTAATATGTATTATATTCCATGTTATGCAACTGTTTCCCATGTAATGTACCTGGTGTACCAGCAGGTGTCAGTAAATACTATGGCAGATTCAGATGTAGTTTTACCAGAATGGTACAGTCCTTAGTCCATTCTGACCCCCTCTGCTGGAGAGAAGTTAAGCTCTTCCAACTTCTGGCAGTGAGAGGAAATGACAGTTAAGACAGTTTTAGTTTTAGTCATGGAGTTGTCCCCTGTACCCCATCAGGGAGGACATGTGAAGGACAGTGGAGCACCTTCAGCTCTGCTGTACCCTAAAGAAAGAGTAATATAGCCTGCAATAAGGCACAACAATACTCTCAAGGGAAGCCAGACTTAAGTGGTAACCTCAGCTTAGAACAGGAAGCCTGAAACTTGAATTACCAAGCATCTGCCAAGTATAAGTAAAAGCTGCACTTGCTGGACACCAAGTTGAGGAATGAAACTTGTTATCTGCCTACCAAGATCAGTTAATAAAACTACGTTGGACCATTCATACAAGTCTGCGCATCATTCCCACCTGAAGACCCTCATTTACTACTACTAGTAAATTTTTTGCAGCCAGAGCCACCGCCTGGGGCCTGTTCGTCTCACGAGGTAGGAACACCGTGACAACACCACTAAAGACGTGAGTGGCCTAAATCCCCTTGGCACTCCTACCACTGGGACATAAAGGGAAACACCTTAGAGGGCCCTGGAGGGGGAAAGGGTCGCCCCCGTAGCAACCTAGGCACCCCGGTCGTTGCAAAAATGGCGTCACGGAACAGGATCTAATTTTTGTGCTCAGGAAGCCCCCCTCTATCTATAAAACCCCCTACAAGAGACTTTATTGCATGTACTTACTGCTGGAAAGTGTGAGCCTATATTAGTTGCTGCACTGTGGCAAAACAGGGGTTAATCAGCCATCTTGGATGTGGGTATCAGCTCAGGAGAAGGAAGACATCCACCAAGCAGAGGGGAGGATCCCAAACAGCCCGCCTCCACAGACAAACCAGTCTTCCAGCAGGAGGAACAGAAGTACAGAGTACAAGTTCCCAGGAGGACAAAGAAATCAACTACAAACCCTTACAGGAAGTGAATCGGCGGCCATTTTGGAAAAGGGAAAATGCAGCTTTTTCTTCCCTGGATCCTAAGAAGCAATGTCCAGAGGTCTGAGTGAGTACCACTGGGAAAATAATCTTGCTAAAGACTGTTATGTGCTATAATCTACTTGCTAGAGCATCATACTCTACAAAATTGAGAAGTTGCAGCGACTCTTAAAGGAGCCACGCACCAATTTTGTTGCTGTTACCCATAGCAACGTGTACTCAAATTGCATTCTAACTGGCACTGAACCCTCTAGTCTGATACAAGGTAGCAAAAGCCATGTCTGACAGCGAAGATAGCACCCACTTAGACTGCGGTGATACACCAGCAGCTGCTGCAGCCACATGCATCATGCCTCTGACTATGCCATATTACTTTGGAGCACCTTGGCTCCCACGTTATTCAGGAGAACCCCATTCACTCAGGGAATTCCGTGATAAAATGTTAGCTACCTTTAAGCTATATCCAGTATCTCAGGACCAGAAAGTGGAGATCCTGATTGGCCAGTTACAGGGAGCTGCACTCCGGGAGGTCAAGTCCTGGCCTAGGCCGGAGCGAAAAACAGCCAAGCAGATCGTAGACAGGCTCAGTACCACCTTTGAAACAAGAACCGCCTCTGTGCTAAAGATGCGCTTCTTTGGAAAGCGACAGCAGTCAAAGGAGACTTTGAGAGACTTTGCCCTGTCCCTGCAAGAAGCTCTGCGTGCAGTTATCCACATAGACCCCCGTGAAGCTGAGGGACAAGATCAAACCCTCAGAGAACAGTTTATTGAAGGTGTCTTAGACGAATCCCTCAAACGTCAGCTGAAGATGCTGTCAGCTCAACACCCAGATACCCCGTTCTTAGATTTTAAGGAGCTTGCTATTGGCATTCTGGGAGAAGGTCAGCAGTCTGAACCTCCTGAAGTCAAGAAGAAATCGCCTGTCCAGCGACCTACTGTCTATGGCCAGATAGCTGAACATGGGTCCCAGGCACCTGTCCCAGATGTTGTTGCGGCCCTGACTGCTCAAGTCTCCCTCCTAGCTGAGAATGTGGAGAGAATGAGGAAGCAGCTAGAGCGATTGGAACATCAGCCCAAGACTGAGAAGGAGAATTCCACTTCACAAGGTCATCTTATGCCCGGTTCACGGGAAGAGCGACGTCGGCTGACCGGTAGAGTGTCAAATCCTGGATATCGTAGCTCCAGAAAACGCATATGCCAGCATTGTCAGAAGCCTGGACACACTGAAAGGGAGTGTTGGCAGTTAAACGGGTATCCCCTGAGGCCAAGGACCGCCCCTCAGGAGGAAGAATGCTAGGTCCCAACGATCCAGCTTTTATGCCTAAGTATGTGGGCACTCGTCCCGTGATTGAAGTTGGCATCAATGGAGCGAAGTTTTCTGCTTTAATTGATACCGGATCTCAAGTAACTACCATCCGTCAAGCAGCGTTCAAAAAATGCCAGAACGGAGCCCAGCTGA
>ONZH01030862.1:0-81374 GCA_900303285.1 Rhinella marina | reverse complement strand
AACTGTCTCGAGCCACGATACGAGGGACCATTCCAAGTTCTCCTGGTGGCACCCACTTCAGTGAAGCTTGAAGGAAGACCTACCTGGGTGCACGCTCACACTGCAAGAAAGTGGACCACCCCGTCCATCCTCATCATGAGAACATCTTTATCCTTTTCAAATTCTGTTCATATGTGTGTGTGTGTCACTAGAAATAGCAATCACACGGGATGGGGGAGTAACCACTGGGGAGACAGTTACATTCTGGTACAATTCATCGAGTACTAAGTTGGCAACCTTTAAGTTTGAGTTTTGTGAAGTTGCCAAATGTGATGATAATCCTGGGGGATATGGATTAAGTTTGCATAATCCCAAATCACTTGATGATAATTGCCGAAAAGGGACACAGTACATATGTGTTACTGATAACTATTATGGTTCAAATTGTGCTTACTATGGGGCTGTGGGTTGGAACACTGGAGATACAAATTGGGGATACAAACCACGGAGTGCCTTGAACAGGAGAGATGAGAATGGCAGATCCTCTCTAGAATGACTTTGTATAAGCTACCATGTAGTAATGGCCGTGGAGCCCAGCTAGTCTTGACCATAGAGAATCCTGGCCCAAAAGATGCTGGAACTTATATCTTGGCTACCTACAAAGGTAGCACAGTTACAGAAACACGGTTTAACATTAGTGATATGGTAGACTCACCACGTTGGAAGACTACTAAATTTAATAAGACTGAGAAAGTGGTGAAAACCAAGGTACAAACGAAATGGGGGGATGACAGCCATTTCTAACCCTACAATAGAGGATGTCTATGCAGTAGAGACAGGATACAATGATGTCAATGTCTGGTTAGAATGGATGAAGTATTCTGCTATGCAAAGCAACAAGACAAATTGTTATGTATGTTCTGGGATCCGCCCACATCTAGGTTCAGTCCCCTTACACTTGGGTCCAGCCATAGAGGAATGTTTCCTCAGTTTATTCACTAACAGAACTACCTCAAATCCAGACTGTGAAATGTGGAAGGTAAAAATACCCCATAGTTACTCAAAAGCCGACCCCAAGCTATGGGATCACTATATACCTGGAAACTACACCTGTTTTTAATAACACTGATGGGGATAGAGATCTTGGGGTATTCAAGCCAGGCTACTGTGAAACTTATAGTAATGCCTCAAAGGATCAATACCTGTACCAGGTACAATCAGTGGCTGATGTTTTCTGGATCTGTGGGGACATGAAAATAAGATCCAGACTTGAAGGGAACTGGTCAGGAGAATGTGCCTTGGCCAAAGCTATAATGCCCCTACATATCATGCCCTTAAAGACAGTGAAATGGGACAAGGCCATAATACGCAGACACAAGAAGGTCTAGTGAACTGCCAAAGGGCAGTTTTGACCCCATTTCTATATAGATGCAAATAGGAGTGCCCAGGGTGGGTGCCTAATGAGTTCAAAGCTAGAGACCAAGTAAAAGCGGGATTTGAATCCCTCCCTCCCTCAGATAACAGTCAATAAGAATGTGGATTGGAATCAATTACATATATTACAACCAACAGAGGTTTGTCAATTACACACGAGATGCTCTACATGGTTTGGCTGATCAATTGGGACCTGCTTCCATCATGGCTTTCCAGAACAGGATGGCCCTTGATTTGATATTAGCAGAGAAAGGGGGAGTCTGAAGATGATCAAAGATGTCTGTTGCACCTTTATCCCTGACAACACAGGTCCCAATGGGAAGGTGACTTTGGCCATAAGTAAACTAGACAGCCTGTCCCAAGAGCTCAAAAGGAATTCAGGGATCACTGACCCATGGGACCAGTACTTCTCCTGGATGAGTGGGTGGCAAAGATGGTTGACTCGTATAGGGATAATCTTGGGAGCTGTGCTGCTGATATGTTTAGTAGTGGTATTGTGTGTTATTCCTTGCATCAAAAAAACAGTATCAAAGACCGTGGACTCTGCAACAGAAGGACTGTATCCGGTCATACCTCAAGAAACATGTGTTGATGCCAGCTCAGAGGAGGAGCAGGACATGCCTACCCGATTGATGACACCTCCTCCATGTCGCAAATCCATGTTGTTAGAGTAGGGACAGTGGTGGTCCTGACCCAGTAAAGTCCAGCTGCACAGGGTGATGTCCTGTCTAGGGGTCATTGGTCTCAAACTGGTGAAGAAATCCAACTCCCCCTCTCCCCTGGTAAGGCCACCTTTAGGTAGGGTCAGACGTCGAAAACATCAGTATTTAGGGGGGACTGTCGAGGTATATGTGGACTTAATGTACTGTATTCTATTACAAATCCTGAGTTTCCCACGTCTCCAGCATGATGTGAATTCAATATCCTGGATAGTGTGATGAGACAAGAACAAATGTGCCTTTTATATACTTTTATAAGAAATACAGACGTGTGAATGGAGCCTAACAGGAATTGCGTTTTCCTGGAGAGGGATCTATCTTGGCCTGATTGACAGTAGCACATACTAAACAGGTTTTTCTCCATCTTGCTTACTAGCAGACACTAACTAGGGGAAAATGGAACCAGCCCATCACCTGGCAATTAAAACTAAGAAGCTGGCAGTTAACTGTTTCTACCCATGCATAGCCTTTTTGGATTGCATTGTGCATACTGTAGATCAGAATCAGTATCACAGTAAACATCCTGACAAACTCTGACAGTGAGCATGGTATTATCCCTTTACCATTGAAACTGGATTTAACTCTTTAACAGTGAACCTGGTATTGTCGAGGTATATGTGGACTTAATGTACTGTATTCTATTACAAATCCTGAGTTTCCACGTCTCCAGCATGATGTGAATTCAATATCCTGGATAGTGTGATGAGACAAGAACAAATGTGCCTTTTATATACTTTTAATATACTTTTATATCTTTTATACTCTGTAGTCTTTATAAAGCTTGCATAAAATGTATTCATATTTAGCTGATGTAACAAGTCTAAGATGGCGCCTGTACTCTTATCTACACGAGGGCCTTATCTCTTCTCAAGGCAGTGATGCAGGATGGCATGAGGTTCCTTGCCCAATCAAGACCACGTAGGAGTACAAGAAGAAATATACATTGTCAGTTATTTGCATGCTTACGCCCCTTCTCCTTTGTCTGTGAAGATATATATCATTATAATAAAAAGAGGATCATCAGAGCTATAGAGACAAGCCACGAGGCATGATATAGAACTGATGCTGAACTATACCTACTGTGTCAGTGTCCTTTCTTATATAAGTGTACACTCATGCCTGTTTGATTTGGAGTGACTGATTGAACCCCAGAAAGCAATATTATTTGCTGACCCCAACAGTATTAGCACTTTAGCTGTGAACCTGGGATTAATCTTTTAGCAGTGAACCACAGGGTCATAATAAATTGGCTGGATCATCCTCCAGTGGGGTTTTTACTAAGATCTTTAGGAAATGGCCTGCAACGCCTCTCACATTATGACCTTATGACTCACTTTTTTTTTCTTTCAACACATAAACATCAATAACAGACTGTTTGATTTGCCCTTAATATTTCCACCCCTTGTTGGGTGGCATTGTAATGGGATAATCAATGTTATTCACTTTATATGTTGTATTTGAATAGCTACATTCACTGATATTACAGCTTCTGCAAGATCTTCAAAATAAAGAACCATCAGACATGAAATAAACATGTGGAAGAGGTTTAAATCGAATTTACAGACACCTTTCTGTGGTTTTCAGCTATTCATTACCCTTTTCAGGTCGCACACAATTTCTTTACTATACTATTATGATGTTGAATCCCCCTAAGGCATGGGGAATGCAGAGTTTGAGTAGAGACAGCATTTTGTTACTACTGTAATATAAGATTATGTTTTCAGCACTAGACACATAGAGATTAATTAGGAAAAAAATATTTTTTTAATAACACTGATCACATATTAAAGATTCATGACAATTCCCCTTTAAGGACTGTTTCAGGCACAGAAAATCAAGGTTTCTTTTACATGTGCTTTGATCACAGCAAGCAATAAGGAAACCTGCCAGGCACAGAGTTTTGTGCCTTAGGGTTCTGCCATATACCAAGGCTACAAATCCTTAATACAGTATTCTTTGCCCAATGTACTGTACAACCGGATAAACTAAGGAAATAAAGAGCAGGAGCTAAAAGTTATATTCTTTCAGCAGATCGTTACACAACGTCAGAAGTTCAGTTGTGTAAATTAGATTTTATTTTTCATACTGAATTAATGTGAAAAAAACAGCATATCGTTATAGAGTCAACTAAATGTGTTTGGGCCATGCTAAAAGCAGAATTCCATTTAAAGGGGACCTGTCACCATGAAAATGCAGTGCAATCTGTGGGCATCATGTTATCGAGCAGGAAGAGCTGAGCAGATTGATATATGGGAAAAGATTTAGCAAAAGTTGCATATTTCTGCTCTTTCTGAGCTCAGTAGTCGAGTGAGTGGTCCTATCAGTGAATGATAACATTTTCTCTATTACTGTGTATACATACTCCCAACTGGTTACCTCCCCTCTGTACCCTTACTGCAGACTGCTAGCAATTCATTCATAACTTCTAGTAGAAATAATAAAGGAATGGCACAACATAGAGCCATAAGAATAGATGTTCCAGAATTGTTATTACATGGAGAATGCATGAAGCTTTTAAAACAGACATGTCAGGAGGGGTGAAAGGTCCTCTTTAAACATATACATTTAAAGTTTGCTGAATCTTTTTCCACATAACTATATCAATCTGCTCAGCTCCTCCCGCTCTATAACATGCTGTCCACAGAGTGCACTGCATTTTCATGGTGCCCCAATTAATACCCCATTGGTACTGATAACGTGATATATATTTTCTCCAGTTGCTGTAGCTAAACTGCATGATATTCTAAACTGAAAAAGAATTTTAAGGTAGTCTGAAGCACAACCCCTGCTTCCGTAATGTGTAACTGTTGTTTCAGTTTAAAGCGTCTGAGTATTGCTAAGGAAAGTCTGTCTTTCGTCTAACAAATCAGATAGGCAGGGTGATGGGCAATGATATTCGGGGGACATGTACATAGTCAGGGACTGGGGAAGTGACAAGAGACAGGCTGGAAGTAGGGGTGCACCAACAGTGAGGCCAGGTGATCGGCTCAGGCAGCACCAGGTAGGGGCAAGAGGGGAGCATCAGAAGGACCATGGGCAATGAGCACTTTCATTGTGGCAAAGGGGTTAGGGTAAGAAATTGGCATGGTGGGGGTGTGCAATTTCAGTTTTCACCTCAGGCAGCAGAAAGGCTAGGTGCACCTCTGGCTGGAAGCCTCTGTATGTTACACACAGGCATTTTCAGCACTCAGTAAACTGCTGAAGACAGACTCCTTTTAGCAACTCTGTCAGAGCTTTGCTAAAAAAAACTTTACATCCTGTTTTGTAGAGTAAAGAAACATTTTTCCCTAACAAAATATATTACAAAAATGTTTAACATCACTGCCCTTACACTGTATTAAAAATAAACTGAAATGACAGTTACATTTTAATGGCTCAGGCTGTTGTTGCGTCCCGCTTCCATACTTTACATGGCAGCTCTTCTGATGGGTGCCTATCAGCACAAACTATCTACTAAGTTGGGGTGCTAAAATACTTTTGCTTACAGCGAGAATGGATTGATGATAAACCAAAACAAACTAAGATGTGTGAATAGATTCATAAGAATCAATTTGTTCATCAAACAGAGTCCTCAAGCAGTGAGGAGCTGTCCCCGCTGTTCTACAAGCTCCCCGCTGCCTCTTGATTGACAGGTTCGGACATCTCTTCCAGCTCTGACAATCTTGCAATTGTGCTGTGCTGCTGCTAGTACTGGAGCTCTGGTAGCAGCATCGAAGCTTCAGCACTTGCACCAATACTTGGAACAGTGGTGCAGGTGTGAGATTGGCAAGGTGTCCATCCCTGTTAAAGGGATTGTGCAGGAAGTATATATTGTGGACCTATCCTCAGCATAGGTCATCAATATCTGATTAGCAGGGGTCTGACACCTGGTACCCTCACTGATCAGCTGTTTGAACAGCAGGCAATGCTCCAGGCAAGCGCTGTGCACAACCCCTTTAAGCAAGTAGCAGTGGGGAGCTTCTTGAGCAACAGGGAACTCTGTTTAATGAACAAATCACTTATCTCTATAAGCCAACAGTGAGAAGAGAAAAAACTTTCTGTAGGTAAATGCCACACATATACAAGCTATGCATAAGCCTCCAGTAAATAGATGAATATACAGCAAATATCAAAATGTTTCAGCCCTGTATCATTTACCTTTAAAAGATGATCCTTATACAGGTTGGAGGATAATGGAGGATAGGATAGAAGTTACTGAACCTCCTCTGATCTCTACGGAAAGCACAACACCAAACACCTCATGGTGGCTGTGCTTGGTATTGCATTTCAATCTCATTCACATGAATGGGCCATACAACTGATGGACGTGACTTTACAGTCTTAAGAGAATGCAACACTCAGCTGAGTGCCACCACTTCTTCTAATGGCTGATTGAAAGGGTGCTGGGAACTGGACCCTTCTGATCAAATACTGATTTTATGACCTAACCTGAGGCTAGGTCATTAATATTTCAGTTCCAGTAAGCCGTTTTTATATTAGGGGTAGCATGAAATACTGAAAGAGCCCTGGTTACAAGCAGGCTTCCTGGCACCAGAGAAAAGAAGAGTCATGGCACTGGTCTCCATTGGCTTCTCTTCACAAGACTCAGCTTGATAGGTCTCTCCTAAATTCAAATTAATTCTAAATTCACATTAAATGGTCTCACAATTAGAATTCAGGGTTTTCCTTTGTCAATTTCTACTCTTCACTAAATCTGACTCGTATTATATACTACAAAGGTATGATGATGTCACATGCCTCTGTTTCATGAACTGCACTTGGTGATAGGGTATATACACGCAGGATACAAGTATACAGACACCCACATTCACATCATTATATTATGTGTGCCATATTACAACTGAACACACTGACACTTCTCAGTCATGGGTGACCTGCTGACTAAAGCAGAAAGCAACAACGACTGACAATGTAAGTTATACATAAAGCACTGCCTTAAATATGAGTCAAAATAAATTGAAGTAAAAAAATAAACTTGTACATACAATATGTACAACTGCAATGTGCTAAATATGAAGCTCTATATGTCAGTAAAAATGTCCTGTAACCTTTGTTTTAGTAACTACTTGGGTCCTCCGTGTAATAATCATTCAGAAGCATGTATTCTTATAACTCTGGTATGTGCCAGTCCTTTATTATTCCTGCTAGAACTTAGGAATTGAATGGAAGAAGGTGGCAATTAGAGATGAGCGAATCATTGAAAAAATTATTCACCGAACATTCGCCGAACTTTTCCTAAAATTTGTGTATTCGACGAATAGATTTGTTGTATTTGCGTACAAAATATACGTTATTATGTGCTATTAGCGAACATTCGCTCACTAATAACGATCGTTCATTTACAAAATGTACGCAACTTCTTAGAAGACGTACGCATGAGCATACAAATAGCTTACAAATCTCAGCGTACTATTGTCTAAGCGATTACGTAATACGTAGGCACGTACGAGGAGAGGCCGCGGCGTGCACTCCTCAGAGGCAGAGCGAATTTTCGAGACACATATATGGTAAATAGTGCAAATACATTATTATAAGTATAATATAAACATTTTAAATATCACCTACCTAGTATGCTCACGGACATGTTTAAGTCTCTTTTCTTCTGATGCTTGTCATAGAACTGGAGCAGAGTCCCAAACTCAGTCGCAATTTGTAATCCACATAGGCAAAATTATAATCCAAATGGGTAAAAAAATTGCAGCAAAGGTTCCCTTTAAAAAACCCTCTTTTGAGGGGCTCCCCAAAAAACCTGAAAAGGGGGAAAAAAGGGATGAGGCGCACGTATGCGCAACTTGGATAAAAAAACTTTTTTTTGATGGGGGAGTCCTAACAATCCATGGCCATCTGGGTGAGAACAAACGCGGGGCAACAAAACTAAAAACAAGGGCCAACTAGTGCCCACCCTTCAGGATAAGACCATGTTGTGGCTCCCATAAAAACTGCAGGAATTACTTAAAGGCCAGCAGGTCCTCCTCACTGCTGCTGGAGCTAAAGGACATGAGAGGGCGCTGCTGCCTCATCATGAAAGCGTCCCTGGCTGCGGCAGCAGACCCCCGCCGACCTCTCAAGGATGGTCTTCTTGGTGACTGGGCTGTCACACTGGCAAAGGCAGTGGTAACTTTGGCCCTGCCCATCACTCTGTAGTGGCCAGTGTTACGATTGCCACACTATATTAAAAAAATAACATAATATAGTGCAGCGAGGACCCGCTGGACACCTGATAATACAGCTCAGGTGCAGCTATGTTGGATCCGCTCGTTGCCACTAGCAACGGACTCTCTCTGTTAACACCACAGAGAATAGTCAACACAAAACCAGATCAAATGTGAACAGGGACGAACACACTGGGTACTAAATTATAAATAGAGTTGTGACCCTGGCCAGAGGCCCAGAGAACGAGCCACAACCACAACAGCCACACAGACTCCTGCTGCCTAAATAAAAAGGCTAACTAAAGTACAAGAGACAGGCGGAAGAATAGAGGGGCCGGCTCCCCATGCGCCAATGTCTCAGAGTCGACAAGAGGCATTGCCGGGACAGGTAGTAGGAAAGAGGAGTAGCATCCACTTGATGCTAGCAGACACACAGGCCGGCTCCCAGCTCTCTCAATACAATTGCTTTGATGCTAGGCAGCGGGCGTGTCAAACTCACAACCTTATATAGGGAGGGGTGTAGCCTGATTGGACAAGACCCGCAGCCCAGTACTCCCACGGATAGGACACTGCATCTGTCACTCAACTGAGTCTAGGAGCAGCCACACCCCAAGATCTCAGCATAGAGACAATACAGACTATAGCAGTAAAACCGCAACGGTCAATGTGATCGCGCTAGACGGCGGGGCTGTGCTGTCACGCGGCGCATCGTCCTAACAGCCAGATCCTCCTGCCGGCATACCAGGTGACAGAATCTCCGGCTGTAACGGTAATGGTAACGCTCTTCCACGAGCGGAGGACTGTGCGGCCTGCAACTGCCATGGGCATGGAAGTTGGTAGTGGTACTGTACCACAGTTGGATGGTACATGAAAGTGTTCGTGGTCATCTGTCCCACATGAAGGATCGGTGATATCAGTGGCGGTGGCGGCAAATCAGGAATCAGGGGTTCTGGCTGATCCTGACCTTGGGATTTCTCTTCAAATCTCAAGGTCTCAAGGTCACAAGCCTCTTCTGCGGCCTGGGCCTCCTCACTCCAGTCTTCCGGGGGCGCTGCAGGAGTAGGTGGTCGCTTTAAGACTTTCACCCCAGTAGCAAAGGGGCCTTGGAGGCTCTTCATGGGGGTATACTCCACGTAATCCCCTGCGTGGAGATTGTGGCGTATGGGCGGAAGATACAGCCGCTTAACCAAACGGTGGTTAACATATAATTCCTCCGCCATCTCCTCATCGCCGATGACACCGACTCCCCGCTCCACGTTGAACCAAATAACGGTTCCCCTTCGGCGCTCCAGCTTAGGGTCACCGGACCGTGGGTGCTCCAAAACTTGCACCACCCACTCCTCCACCAGCTTTTTATATTCCCAGAGGGTCTGGGCGTTCCGGGTGACAGCCTCAGGGACCATCAAATTCTGGCATAAGGAGTAGTCCTTGCGCGGCGGAGTGGGAACTCCTGCCTCCTCCGCCTTGTCAGCCAGTGGAGTCACCACCTCAGCAGGCACCTCATTCGACTTCCTGTTGAGCTGTGAGAGATAGATCTCCTCTGGTTCCTTCTCCTCATAGGGGTCGTCTGCCCACAACATGCTTCCCCAGTCAGGACCTCGCTGTCTCGTCGCCATCTTACTCTGCTGACTTACCATGTCTTCCTCGCACGCAGGAGAAGTGGGCGGAACTACCAGGGAGGAGTCTGCATCGCTGAATAGAATTCGTACGCAACAGTGTGTAGAGTAACTACCAGGGAGGAGTCTACGCAACAGTGTGTAGAGTAACTAAATTATACGTAGAATAGCGTATAATTTAGCGGACAAACTACGTAGCAATGCGTACAAAAGCGAAGCGAATCACCTAATATTCGGATTCGCTTCGCAGCTGAAAAATCCCAAGATTCGATACGAATCAACAAATCGCTTTGCTCATCTCTAGTGGCAATGAAGGTCCAGTTGGGTGTTACCAGTTTGGGGTGTGTCCCTGCGCAGTCTGACACTGGCAGCACTGATTAGATAGTCTCAGACCATACAAGTACACACATGGGGGATGCAAGTAGTTGCTAAAATTTATATGGTATGTCAGAAATGGTGACAGGTCCTTTTTAATCAAGTAGACAATGAAGCATTGATATAAATGCAATACAATTTTACATTTGATATTTCCTATGTTCTATACAGTATGTGATTTTTACTAGAGAGGAAAAATAGTCATTCCAGTCGATAGCAATACACTAATTACTTTAACAGAAAGAAACCTAGAAAGTCTTCTTAACGGGAATGCACTTAAATGATCTATTTGGAGGCACCTTGACATAAAACACCACAGCTTAGAAGCCACATGGAGACACTTCTGCTGGTGCACAATGAAGCTGTTCATTACCTTCACAAATAAATTAGATAATTAATTATTGGAATTCTAGGCTTTTTCTTGTCCCCACGAGACCAGCTGAAGTGGGTTTAACAATAAATTTTACTTTAATTTCCTTCTTGAATATATAGCTGGTGTTGATACAATGTTTATATAATGTAATTACGATGAAAAGTCCAAATTTAGCTTAAAACTAACCTTTCCCAGCCTAAATAATGCAAACAGCAGAAAGGTGCTATGACATATTGTGGCTGTGGTTCATAGTGTAGGAAAACTGCAAAAGGTTTCACAGCAAATTGTATCAGTTTTGTGATACTATTTTCTGCTGTGCAGCTTGTACAGTAGGGTTTTCAGTTGCACATCACATTGTTGCATCTATCTGTATATCTATGTATCTATCTATCGATCTACTGCATCATCGCTCTATCATCTATCTACCTATACATTATCTATCTATCTATTAGAGATGAGCAAATGTATTCACCGCTTTGTATATTCATTACGAACCTTTGTTATTTCCGATGCCGAAGCGATCTTTTCAGATTCGCTTTGTACGAATCTTAACTGTTCTTAACTCTTTGTATGCTAACGTTACATACGCATCTTATAATTTGTACACTCATGAGTACGTATTCAGTTAAGCAGCATACTTTTAACAACGGTTAGACGGTATGTTCATTATTTGTGCGGGAATGTGCAGAACACGACCAGAGTAACAGATATTTTATTATCTATCTATCTATCTATCTATCTATCTATCTATCTATCTATCTAATCAGTGGAGTACATAGAGAAGTAAGGCCCCATAGAAAGGATCAAACCAGGCCCCCCCCCATACAGGACAGAAGGGTTTCTGTGTAAACCCCTTTCAATGACCCTTGGGCAATTTTTTTCATTGACTCATTTGCTAAGAGTTGTTTCTTTAGAGGGTAGAGTCCTAACCAAGTTTTCACCCCAAGTAGACGAGGGAATGATCCTAACTGGGCCCACTCTTGCCCTGGGCCCCATAGCAGTTGCATGGTCTTCCGCTATGGTAGTTAAGCCCCTGTATCTAATCTATCATCTGTCTATCCATTATCTATCTATCTCAAAAAATTCCACGGCACTCCAGATGTTGAATAAAAAAGGTGTTTATTCACCCAAATGTGACGTTTCAGTCCACACAATGGAACCTTTCTCAAGCAGTGACAAAATAGTGATGGTGCTCAATACATATTTATCAGTGAAGCAATGTAATTGCATTAATCAAACAAACATCAAAAAGTGAACAAATGATGATGATTGTTTGATTTAATGCAATTACATTGCTTCACTGATAAATATGTACTGAGCACCATCACTATTTTGTCACTGCTAGAGAAAGGTTCTATTGTGTGGACCGAAACGTCGCGTTTGGGTGAATAAACATCTTTTTAAATTCAACATCTGGAGTGCCGTGGAATTTCTTCATATCGTTATTTTGGATATTGGACCTTATCCTCAGCCGCTGGCACCCGGTTTACTATTAACTTGTCTGTGCGTCCACAAATTTTGTTTGGGTATCTATCTATCTATCTATCTATCTATCTATCTATCTATCTATCTATCTATCTATCTATCCATTATCTATCTATCTAGCTATTTGTCTACCTACTATCTACATCCCCAACTGCAAAAAAATTGGGCCACTGTGTAAAATGTACAGTAAATAAAAGCATAAAACAATGATCTGCAAAACTCATAGGCTCATATTTAATTCACAATAGAACACATATCACACGTTGAGAGACGAGTGAGACGTACCATTTCATGAAAAAAATAATAAAATAATTCTAAATAATTTAGAACGTATTGGCAATAGCGTGTCCTAAAAAAGTTGTGACGGGGCAACAAAAGGCATGAAGCGTAAGTGGTACTAATAAAAAAAACTGCTGGAGAAGCAATGTTCTACTAAGTTACTAAGAGCATGTTATCCAGACAGAGTCTTTCAGAAGCAAAGATGGGCAGAGGTTCAACAATCTACAAAATACTTGCCTGAAAAGTGTGGAATCATTTCAGAAAAAGTTTCCTTAATGTACAATTGCCAACAATTTGAATATCTCACCATCTACAGTATAGAGAATCTGGAGAAATTAATGTGCACAAGGGACAAGACCAACGGTCAATATTGGATGTTCATGATCTATGGGCTCTCAGACGGCATGATTCTGTACTGGAAATCACTGCATGAGCTCAGGAACACTTCTAGAAATCATTGTCTGTAAACACAGTTTGTTGTGTAATCCACAAATATACAGAAACTTAACCCCTTCAACCCCGGGCCTGTTTTCACCTTCCTGCCCAGGCCATTTTTTGCAAATCTGACATGTGTCACTTTATGTGGTCATAACTTTGGAACACTTTTACTTATCCAAGCCATTCTGAGACTGTTTTCTCGTCACATATTGTGCTTCACGACAGTAGTAAAATTGTGGCAAAATATTTCATTTTTATTTATAAAAAAATACCAAATTTACCAAAAATTTGGAAAAATTTGCAAATTTCCAAATTTAAATTTCTCTACTTTCAAAACACATAGTAATACCTCCAAAAATAGTTATTATTTTACATTCCCCATATGTCTACTTTATGTTGGCATCATTTTATAAATGTCATTTTACTTTTTTAGGATGTTAGAAGGCTTAGAAGTTGAGAAGCCATTTTTCAAATTTTCAACAAAATTTCCAAAACCATTCAGCACCCATTCAGTTATAAAGTGATTTTGAGGGGCTTACGTAATGAAACCACCCATAAATGACCCCATTTTAAAAACTACACCCCTCAAGTTATAAAAAATTATGTTACAAACTTTGTTAACCCTTGAGGTGTTCCACAAGAACAACACAGCAAGGGTTAACAGCAAACTAAATCTCAATACTCATTACTCTGATTCTGCAGTTTACAGAAATACCCCATATGTGGTGGTAAACGTCTCTATGGGTTTGTGGCAGTGGTCAGAATAAAAGGAGCGCCATACAAATTTTGGAGGCAGATTTTGCTAGAATGGTTTTTAGGCACCATTTTGTAAATGAGAGAGCCTGACATACCCCTACAGTGGAAACCCTCAAAATGTGACCCCATTTTGGAAACTACACCCTTCAAAGAATATATTAAGGGGGGTACTGACCACTTTGACCCCTAAACGTTTTAAGGAATTTGGAAACACTTGGCTATGAACATGAAAAGTTTCATTTCTTCCAATAAAATGTTGCTTTAGCCCCAAATTTTTCATTTTCACAAGGGGTAACAGGAGAAAAAGCACCCCATAATTTGTTACCCATTTTCTCCTGAATACAGCAACACCCCATATGTGGTGGTAAACTGCTGTGGGGGCACATGGCAGGACTCAGAACAGAAGGAGTGCCATATGGATTTTGCAGCACAGATTTTGATGGATTGGTTTGCGGGAGCCATTGATTTTTTTTTTTTTTTTTTTGGAGTTATTGTCTTATGTGGGGGCTCATTTTTTGCGGAATCAGGTGACATTTTCATTGTTACCATTTTGGGGTACATAAGACATTTTGATAGCTTGGTATTACACTTTTTGTGAGTCAAGGTGAAAAAAATGGCTGTTTTGGCATGGTTTGTTTTTTTTAAAGCATTCACCTGAGGGGGCAAATCTTGTGATATTTTTATACATCAGATTGTTACAGATGCGGCAATAGCTAATATGTCTATTTTTCTTTTTTTCCCTATTTTTCACAATTTTTGTTTTACTTTATTTTGTGAAAAGGCCGTTTTTTTGTTTTTTTTACAGCATTCACCTGGGAGGCCATCTCATGTAATATTTTTATAGAGTAGGTTGTTAAGAACACGGCGATACCCAATATGTCTACCTTTTTTTTTGTTAAATTTTACACATTAGATTTATTTTTGAACAGTATAAAATCTTTTTTTTTATGCTGCCATTTTCTGAGAGCCATTTTTTTAAATTTTTCGGGCGATTGTCTTAGGTAGGGTCTAATTTTTTGCGGGAAAAGATGATGGTTTGATTGCTACCATTTTGGGGTACACATGCTTATTTGATCGCCTGCTATTGCACTTTTTGTAAGGGAACAAGACCAAAAAAATGGCTGTTTTGGCACTATTTTTTATTTTTTTACTGCATTCTCCTGGCGCGGTGGATCATGTGGTATTTTTATAGAGCCGGTCGATACGGATGCGGCGATAGCTAATATGTCTATTTTTCCCTATTTTTCACAATTTTTGATTTACTTTTTTTGTGAAAAGGATGCTTTTTTTTACTTGAAACTTTTATTAATTTTTTACACTTTATTTTTTAACTTTTTTAACGTTTTTTTCACTTTTTTTTTAACTTTTGGTGGTCTGATCCCCTTTACAATGCATTACAATACACCTGTATTGTAATGCATTGGCTGTAAGTATATTACTGATAGTAATACACTTACAGCTCACAGCCTGTGAGATCCAGGGGTCTGGATCTCACAGACTTCCGTAGATGGCAGCTTGATGCCTAAGGAAGGCATCGGGCTGCCATCTAAGCCATCGGGTCCCCGTCACAGCAGTGCGGGGACCCGATGGCATCCCCCTTCACGCCGCACACCACATGAAGGGTTAATGCACCGGCATCTGTGTTTTCACCGATGCCGGGGCATACAGCAGGGGTCCGGCTACTGGGGATAGCTGGACCACCGCCACTGATCATGCGCAGGGGCGGATTGGCCATAGACCTTACAGGGAAATTTCCCGGTGGGCCAATGCCCAGGGAGCTACCAGAGCCCTCTTCACAGCCACCAGTGGAAGTTTTTGGGGATGTATTTTGTGCTGATGGGAGCAGTATTTTGTGATGGACTGTGGTATTTGGCTCTCTTGTGGTGGTATAATGTGCCGCAATATGGTATTGCTGGTCCCGCCTACTTGTGTTGGCCCTGACTTCCATCAATTTGGACCTGACTACAAAACGGGCCACTTTTAGTATTTTTTCCAGGGCCACTTTAAGTTCCCAGTCCACCCCTGATCATGCGGGTGCAGCTCCTGCACCCGCCGGATCAGCGCGCCGTACTGCTACGGCGCTGGGCGGCAAGTCCCTTCCGGGAAGGGGTTAAAGAGTACTGAGGCAAAATAGAAAATTGTTCTATGGTCAGGTAAATACAAATTTGGAATTATATTTGGAAACCACGGATGCCACCTGCTGCAGACTCAAGAGGAAATGGACCATCCAGCTGATTATCAGCAAAAGCATGCAGCTCTGATGGTATAGGGTTACTTTAGTGCCTATGGAGTGGCAGCTTACATATCTGGAAAGGCACTATCAATGCTGAACAGTATACAGAGGTTTTAGAATAAGATATGTTCCTACCCAGAGATTGTCTCTCCCAAGACTCCAGCAATGGCTCTCCTTACTTCCCAGATGTTTGCAAAGTGTTGTTAAAAGAAGAGAGGGTACTACACTATGGGAGACATGGCCATGTCATAACTTTTTTTGCGATGTTGCAGCCATCAAGTTCTAAATGAGGTGTTTTTTTATCATGAAATGGCAAGCTGTCTCACTTTTAACAACTGACATGTGTTCTATTATCTATTGAGAAGAAAATACGGGTCTATGAGATTTGTAAATAATTATATTCTGTTTGTATTTAGATGTACATTGTAAACAGCACCCCAAATTATGTAGCTATCTAGATTTAAAAAAAATAAAAATAATAGGCAGCACTCCAGATTCTGGGGTGAAAAAAATTAGATTCCTTTTAGTCACACATTTATCCATCTAGGTATGTACAGTATTTATCATCTAACTTACTATCAATCTTTATAATGTCTACTTGCTCCATACATCCATGCCATGTTTTGGAGCATTGCTTCCAGAGTAGAGTACACTTCATTAAAAAGGCATAATTAATCAGCATTAGAGATGAGCGAAGTTTTGAAAAATTCAATTGGGCAACTTTGCTGAAGTTTGTCAAGTAATCTGATTGTTCCGAATCAATTCGTCATGAATCGCTATAAATCAGGTATACCCCAGCCACTCTGCCTTAGAGTAATGCCACACAGAGCAGCCATGCTGAGAGTGGGTTGCAGCCATGCTGCAGTGAAGAATTAGCTGCAGCTGCCTTTCATTTAATAATGAAGACTGCACTGTATAGTCCTTCTTCATTTTTAATGGCCCTGTAGCACCTTTAAAGGGGTATTCTCATCTTAGACAATGGGGGCATATCGCTAGGATATGCCCCCATTGTCTTATAGGTGCGGGTCCCAGCGCTGGGACCCGCACCTATAGCCAGAACGGAGCGGGGAGCGCTGCGCCTGGAGGACCCCAGGTTTCCGGGGGTCCGGCCACCACCAGGCGCAGCTCCCCGCGCCGCTCATAGAAATGAATGGGAGCCGGGCCGTGCATGCGCGGTGCGCTCCCATTAATTTCTATGGAGCCGACGGAAGTAGCCGAGCCAGTGCTCGGCTATTTTCGGCGGCCCCATAGAAATGAATGGAGGGCGGCTGCGCATGCGCAGTGCGCCCTCATTCACTTCGGGGGCTCCGTTCTCGATATAGGTGCGGGTCCCAGCGGTGGGACCCGCACCTATAAGACAATGGGGGCATATCCTAGCGATATGCCCCCATTGTTTAAAATGAGAATAACCCTTTAATGTACCATTAAATAGGGACTGTTGCTGGAATGGGGTTTAACTAGTTATTTGGCAGCACAATATGCAAATGATTGCTGTTTTTGGCTGCAATCTCCTGCAAGTTATTTGACAGTAAACACTGAATATTAATCTTCTACAACCCCTGAGCTCTCCTGCCCTACAAGTGGAGCCCTTCTTTTGCCATTTGCTTTTCCTCCTTTTCCACATCATTTAATATTGATAAGAATATGTCATCAGAAACATCCAGCTCCTCCTGAGGATGGTCATCCTTATGACTTGGGTTCCCCTAAGGGGTGCAGACTGGATGGTGTTGGTTGGCACGCAGACACCAGAATAATAAAGGCTTCCATTGTATTGGTATTGAATTACATTTACGACTGATGTAGGAATAAGTAAATGTAGGAATAAATAAATAAATAAATAAAACTGCTGTACTCTCCTTTCACTCTCCCTGCATTTCCCTCTCCAATATTCTTCTATTAATCATTTTCAACAATACTGTATCTAGTGTATGAGCGCTTGCCACGTCTCTCCCTATACTCAGCTCACAGGACAATGCTGGAGACAGCGAGGGATGAGGGTTTTATGGGGCTGTGACATCACAGGGGACGACTATCTGGGGATTGGCTGGCTGAACACCATTATGGGTGATCTTGCTTTCCTGGACTTGTTTCCTATACACTTAGTTTCACTTTCTAACATGTGCAGCTGCCATTTTAGGAATACTGATTTGTTACTGATTATTAATACTGATTCCACAAAGTGCAAGGGAATTAGCTTAGAATCAATTTTTTTCTAAATTTGAGACCAAATTAATCTTCGGAGGCTTCGCTTCGCTCAACAATAATCAGCACACACAAAACTTATGTTTCCTTGAAGTGAACATGTGTGCTGTAAATGATCTATGCAAACTGCATTGTCATGGCTTAACTCCTAATGTCTATTTGTACACCTCATCATAATCATTTCATTTGTTCTTCATGATAATTCTCTAGTAAAGGCATCAGCACATTTGCATATTGAAATGGGGAGGTAAAAATGGACAAGAAGACTGGTTGTCTGCATTTCTAGCATTTCTAGTATTTCTAACAGTATTGTTACAGTAGATTCCTTTGTTAAGCTCCATGTAAGGGTTTTCAATCTGCAGGCACAAATATTGATCCATAATAAGGATGCTCTACTGATGTCAAACACAGATCTTTACACAGTAACTGATCTGGTTTATTAGCCTCCTTGGACTTCTATAGGGACTATACAGCCATTTGAATGCACATGCTGCTTATTGAGACATATCAGAAGTGATATAGAACTCGAGAGGTGAGAATATCTCCATAGAAAGACATTTGATTCACAGTTGGGAAGTCTTATTCTATATGAAAATAATATATAAGTGTGAATAAGGTTTAATGTGGTAGACTGACCTGCCGTCACATCAGTAAAACTAAAGCAGTTGCCACAGACTGCCTCGGATGCAAGTATAGTGCAGTGGATTTTAAATTTCTCTACAGGGACCACTGTGAAAGATTTAGTGATTAGCCAATTTACTTCAGATATGCCCATGTGGGACCAATTACTGGTCTGATATAGATGACTGGTTTGCGGGCCAATACACTTCTGGAAGATCAACTCATTTGTGGATTTACAAGGGGCCTGATTAAATTGATCTCTCACAGGAAAGTGAACAATGCCTAGGCATTTATGGGAACATTTACTGCAAGTTATCCACTTAATCAGTGCCTTGTCAATGTGAGAAACTCAGACAGATGACAACCCAGTATCTCCGAAAAAATATTCTCATTGCCACACTCATCTAAGGCAATAACTTGTGTACTCTCCCGGAACCTGCTGTACACATTTAGTCACTCAGTCACATCCACTTGTCAGATTGCACTGATTGTTTTTCTTACAGTGGTATCTTGGATGTTTATGGAATAATCACAGCAGTGTCGGACTGAGGTACCTAGGGCCATCAGTAAATTTATTTTGGGAGCCCACCGTATGGATGCATTCAAATATAATAAATAATCTAACAAGTTTGTTATATGACCATAAGAGGTGCTGTACATTGAATATATGTATGTAGTGCAGTAAGTCTACTGTGTTATGTGCCACTTGTGCAGGGGGTGGGAGACTAGGGGATCACCTTGCTCAGGGGCCCACAGAGGGATTCCACTGTACCCCTGTGGGCCAGTCTGAACCTGAACCACAGGATATGCCAAAAAATAAAAAATCCAACAGATGTAAACTAGATTCTACCTCAGGGACCCAAATCCATCTAAAATGGGGTTAAGCAGTTGAGGCATGAAATGCGCTGCTGAATGGAAATCATGTGGAGGAAACATAACTGAGAGGTATGTATAAGGGTAAATTGTTTATGCGTTTCGGAGGAGGTAGCGATGGTAAGTTCCCAAAAAGAGTTTAAGAGGGGTCTGGATGTATTTCTGGATGTAGTAATATTACAGGTTATAGTTACTAGATAGTTGATTCAGGGAGTTATTCTGATTGCCTGATTGGAGTCGGGAAGGACTTGTTTCCCCTAAAGTGGGGAAAATTGGCTTCTACCTCACAGGTTTTTTTTTGCCTTCCCCTGGATCAACTTGCAGGATAACAGGCCGAACTGGATGGACAGGTGTCTTTTTTGGCCTTATAAACAATGTTACTATGTAAATATTCGTTTTTCATGTCTGTGAGTGTGAGCTCAGAATCTCCGACTTCTCTGCTGTCAAACAAACAGCAGAAACCCATTTTACTTCTACCTTCTGAGGGTTGGCCGCAAATATATTGACGACATCGTCAGCACCGGCCTTCAGAGACTACTCTGATGACTACAGTAGTGTAGAAGGTGAGCATTTTCTCTCTCATCCACCGACAACTGATCTAAATATACTTACCTATGAGCACCGGCCTTTGTGTTCTCTCATTGGCCTTTTTGAGCCATACCATATCTTATCTAAAGAATGGGACCCTATTCACCATCTGCAATGTATGGAGAGTGGGCCATGCTCAAAAGGCTCTTTGCGTTCCTTTCTATGGAAGTTCCTCGGGGGATCTGTTTGATATTTATGGAATATCCTGTTAGTTGTATACCATGTTTGAGTAACACTTTCAACATATACTATTGGAAATATACAGTACATCTAACATGGCCATGGGCTTTCATAATCCAAATGTGTGCTAAACGTGGTATAAAGATGCCCTCAATAGACTACAGTAGACGATGTCCAACATTCACATGGATAGGTCATTATCTGATTGATCTGACCCCCACTGATCAGCTTTTTAAGAAGGCACTAGCACTTGCAGTAGCATCTCCGCCTTCTCTCAGCTCAACAAGCACAGTGCCATTTATTGTACAGCCTCTGTGCTTCGTATGGCAACTCAGCTGCATTCATATCCATGGAACTGAGCACCGTCTAGGCCTTGTTACCAATGAACGTGATGTCACCTGGATTAGGCAGAGCTGCGAGAAGGTTGAGGCGCTACTACAAGCACCTATGTCTTCTCAAAGAACTGATTGGTGGGGGATCTCGAGTGTCAGACCCCCACCGATCAGATACTGATGACTTATCCAGAGCATAGCTCATTAGTTAAAATATCTCGGAAAACCCATTTAATTGCACTGATAAACCTTCTGCTATATGTTTAATTAATGTGTAAATGAGGCTTCAAAATTATAAGAAGGCTTGGTTGGCATGCAGCTGGTGCAGCTGCAGCACAAACCTGAGGTTTATTGCTTGTTTTTTTGTTTTTTTTTTGCCTAAATTTGGACAATAAGAGATTATGCATTATAAAGCTTCAGCTCTTTATTTTTGGATCAAATCCCAATTTTAACAAAAAGAAGCGGGAAACGTACTGTTCCACTAGTTGTATGTTGACTGAGCCATACACTCCACACTACTGTACATCTGCCTGTTACAGGAAAATAAGGCTTCAGAAAAAGTGCCACTATGCAGCCTTTTAGTAAGGAACGGATCACATTAAAGCCACATTGCAATGTTTAGAGATATTCTTTTCATGTAACCATTTAAAAAAAAAACCTCCATAACCATATGTCTCGAATAGTAAAATAAATGCCCGCTTCGACCACCTACAGACCAGACAGAATTCAACTTCCAAGAGAAAGCCCTAAGTTCTATTTCTCATGCACAATAGTGATTGTATAATCACTGGGGAGCATACTGAAGACCAAGACTCCATACTGAAGCAGTAAACAAGTGCATTCCCAAAGTCAAGTGTCAGATAAACCAGACTGTAAGCAAAATAAGTATTCACACTGACTGTCTGGATTTCCCAAGGCTAGATTGCTGAAGATACACATAGGGCTTGCTAATACTGACAGGGCAAGGGGGCTTTGGGCTAGAAGTTTAGAAAACGTGACATTCAGCAAGAGATTTGAAAATGGTTGGGAAGCTTAGTAGATAATAACCCTCAAACTGCTATTCACATGAAATAGTCAAGAATGATACAATAATTACTGCTTGTGAAATGTAATAAAGCATGCAATGCTCTGGTAAAATAAAGTTCCTCAACTGATGAACCTTAGTAGGCATCATACTTTTCACCATACACAGAGCCTATATGACATGTTATTCAGCCATTCAAGACATTGAACATGCCACCACATGGTATCTTCATGAGGTGCCATATTGTCATGTAATAGCCTTGCTATAGATAACAGATCCAGTGTTGGTGTGCTTGGTTTTAACACAACTTTCTTTCTTTCTTTCATGAGTTATTTACAAGTTTCTAGCCACTTATAAAATGTGTTCAAAGTACTGCCCATTGTGTTGGATTGTCAATGCAACCCTCTTCTCCCACTCTTCACACACTGATAGCAACACCGCAGAAATGCTAGCACAGGCTACCCGTATCCATAGTTTCAGTTGCTGCATATCTCATATCTTCACAGCATAGACAATTGCCTTCAGATGACCCCAAAGATAAAAGTCTAAGGGGGTCAAATCGGAGAGACCTTGGGGGCCATTCAACTGGCCCACGACGGCAAATCCACTTTCCAGGAAACTGTTCATCTAGGAATGCTCAGACCTGATACCCATAATGTGGTGGTGCACCATCTTGCTGCAAATATTCTGGGAACGTGCCAGCTTCAGTGCATAAAGAGGGAAACACATCATCATGTAGAAATTTCACATATCCAGTGGCCTTGAGGTTTCCATTGATAAAGAATGGCCCCACTATCTTTGTACCCCATATACTACATTATGGGTGTCAGGTCCGAGCATTCCTAGACGAACAGTTTCCTGGAAAGTGGATTGGTCGTCGTGGGCCAATTGAATGGCCCACAAGGTCTCCCGATCTGACCCCCTTAGACTTTTATCTTTGGGGTCATCTGAAGGCAATTGTCTATGCTGTGAAGATACGAGATGTGCAGCAACTGAAACTATGGATACGGGTAGCCTGTGCTAGCATTTCTTCTGCGGTGTTGCTATCAGTGTGTGAAGAGCAGGAGAAGAGGGTTGCATTGACAATCCAACACAATGGGCAGCACTTTGAACACATTTTATAAGTGGTCAGAAACATGTAAATAACTCATGAAATAATAAAGTTATGTTAAAACCAAGCCCACCATTGTTTTTCTTGTGAAATTCTCAATAAGTTTGATGTGTCACATGACCCTCTTCCCATTGAAAAAACTAAAGTTGGATCCAAAATGGCCAACTTCATAATGGCCGCCATGGTCACCACCCATCTTGAAAAGTTTCCCCCATCCCATAGACTAATGTGCCACAAACAGGAAGTTAATATCACCATCCATTCCCATTTTATTGAGGTGTATCCATATAAATGACCCACCCTGTATAATTCAGCATGAAAAACAAGTTACGTTCTGTTACAGAAATGCTTTTGTTGTGAGATATTACCTTTATTTTACTATAATGATGCCCCATGGTGTTTAATCTGTAATCTGTGCACATCCCTCTACTGAGCTGGATGAACATGGTCACACATGCTTAGTTCAATCCTTCAACTGTTTCCAGCTGTATCTACTGTTAGAGGCTATGCCCATCAAATAAATAGAGCTGCAGAAGAAAGGACATGCCCCTTGAGATAGGACACAGCCATTTAATATTTAAATTTAAGAACTGAAACCTGGTTCAGATATAGTCCCCAGGCATTTATTATCAGCCGAGGCAATACTCTGTCAGCTAAATACAGCAGTAGTACAAATATGTGGGTCACAAGGGAGTTACATTTGGAAGCTAAAAATCCCTTCTGACCTAGTTCTTCTTACATAGCTAACAGTTTGACATAGAGGGTCATTTTTGGCTGCTACCTCAGTACCCCGATTGTTTCACCCTTGGTTTGTCGTATTGTATTAGTGGACTAGGACTGGAGACAGATTTGTACTACTGCACCGAACAGAATTGTAGAATTGAATAGATATGTCAGAGTTAACACCTTGACTCAACCCCTTTTTGGTTGCCAAGAGATGGACATGGGTTGGTCATTCAGTAGAGTGTGTGGAGGAGATTTATCAAACTGGTGCAAAGTAGAACTGGCGTAGTTGCCCATAGCAACCAATCAGATTCTATCTTTCCTTTTTCACAGCTCCTTTGAAAAATGAAAGACAGAATCTGATTGGTTGCTATGGGTAACTAAGCCAGTTCTACTTTACACCATTTTCATAAATCTCCCTCTGTATGCTTAGCTGAGGAAGAGAAAAAAATGACCTGTGCTTACTCCTCAGAGCTAGGTCTAAGCTCAGAGAGTCTCCATCTTTGAGACATCTACAGCTAAAGCTACGTCATCCAAAGTGCTCCAGAAAGAGAAAGAAAGTAGGGATGAGCGAACTCTTGAAAAGTTCGGTTCGCTTCGGCGAACTTTCGTGAAGTTCGGATTCGTACTAACTGAACCTAAAACGAACCTTGCTATAACGGCTGAATAATTGCTGCTACAATAATGGGAGTCTGATAGGGTATAGTTTAGTTTACTTGCAGTTGCTATTACAATGAAAAAAGTGGAAAAAATCCAAGTGACTTCAACAACGGCGACACAAAATATACGCATATTTGAGAATTTACACTAATGCGTACGCTAATGCGAACATTCCCGCACAAATAACGAACATACAGTGTAGCGTTGTCAAAGGTACGCTACTTAACTGAATATGTACGCATTAGCGTACTCATACACTGCGTCTGCGAACATTCCTACTCAAGTAACGAACATACAGTGTAGCGTTGTCAATTGTACGCTACTTAACTGAATATGTACGCATTAGCGTACGCATACACTGCGTCTGCGAACATTCCTACTCAAGTAACAAACATACAGTGTAGCGTTGTCAAAGGTACGCTACTTAACTGAATATGTACGCATTAGCGTACTCATACACTGCGTCTGCGAACATTCCTGCGAACATTCTCAATAAATATGCGTATATTTTGCGTCACCGTTATTTTAACCAGATTCGTTACGAACTTTCTCAAAATTCGGTTCGGTGACGAACCGAACTTTTGGGAAAGTTCGTAACAAATCTGGTTCGTTACGGTTCGGTTCGCTCATCCCTAAAAGAAAGAGTAAAAGATGCAGAATCTGCAAGGCCTTGCATTGGAGTCAGACAGCAATATTGTGCTTGGTTATGGCAGAAAGAAACTTTGCTGATATCAGAGGGAACATTGCTAACACACCTACCACACCTTGAGAAGGTTTGGACAGCTGTAAGTTGATTCTATACCCCTCAGCCTGGGAATTACAGAAACATCTACTAAGAGCTTCAACTGCATACCTAAAGTTCTGCAGAGAGTCTATAGAAAGACAGAGAGAAGGAGCACCACAACCCACATCACTGCTACTATCCATAAATAGCTATTGAGGAAGAATCATACTGTGATTTACTTGGAATTGCGCCTGGATAATGTCAGATGTACTACTACTCCTATTCTGTATTTTAGTTATTTATTTTAATTATATTAATTGGCCTGGCTGCTGACTTCATCACTATTTGCTGGCCACTGTTTCGGTACTCCTGCATTGCACCCTGCTAAAACACCTTACACCAAGGGAATCCCAATCACCATCAAGCAGAAGCTCAAACCTTAGGGTGTGCCCAGAGGGAAGAAAGGGTGCTATCGGTGTGAGAACTGCCACTGTGGTCCATGTGCTCAATTATCATTGACAGATCTACCACTTCCATCCTTCACTCATGCTTCTTAGGCTTTCTGCACATGTAATGTATAAACACGACTTAACAACTAAAACAGGCTTACACCTTTGCCCTAACAAGAGGCATGTAATTGAGCAGCATACAACAGTTCCATGGCTTGACATAATGTGCTATACCAACATGTCTGAATGTGCCCTATTTTAATTAGCAAACCATGTAAAAAAACAAACAAAAAAAAAAAACTTTCTTCTGCATTTTTTCTGTTAAGTAACCTTACAGCAACCTTTCTCTCAGAAGTGCTGCTGAACTAAAGCACACATTTTATTAATTGTATTAAAATGTAACGGTCATTAACAGCTTGTGCATGAAATGTTCTGTGCATCCTTTCATGTACCCTCAGCTGTTTGTAACCTCAGGTCACTATGTTGCTCACCTTCCCCTGAGGTTTCTGGGTAAAGGCATGTCTGAGCTAGGCTTTTAAGGTTTGTGAATGGTGAACGTTATCAAGAGGATATTTATGAAAATGGACTGATGTTAAAAAATTAATGTCTTCGGGGTTCACTAAGCAATCATAACACACAGCATTCAGTCTCTTTCTTGTGATTACAAAGGTTGCTGGAGTCAGAGCTAGATCTACTTTAATAGTGGATGTAAGTAGCTTTCTATGCAAGTACTCAACAAATCTGGATGAAGAAGAGAGTTAAAGTGCACATTCTGAGGAAGTAACAATGGGACACATTATAAGAAGCCTGGCATTGCTAACTGGATACAATGCTGGCTTGGCTTGTCTACTGGGGTGTCACCATGAGGCATAGAATGCTCTAAACCAGTAAGTGGTCAATCACAGGTCACAATCTACCAGCAGACCTCAGATCATGGACTGGTAGACCTTTTTAGGCCAATGTTCTCTTGCTGATTTTGAACAAAAATTGGAACGCTATCTACTTGCAGGTTTGTGTTTCAGTGTCCACTGTCAGATGTACAGTATGAAGAGGAATATTGACATCGTTTTTTTTAGACGTCATGTTTACCCATACAGAAAAAGATCTTTCTTAATAAGGTTTCTCTATATGTTTGACTTTAATAGTTATTTAAACTACTCCCAATGGTCATATAAAAGTGGATCTAGTATGTCAAATATAATCAATATAAGAGGTTGACAAGAATGACACCCTACACGCCAGTTTTCCAAATTCAAACCTGCTGTTTAAACAAAAGGTTTGTGAAAAAGGGTTATCCAAAACCTTTGCTCTCCCAAGCTCTAAGGACTCGAAGAGACTGTTTTAAACGGAATATAACACCTGTGCCAGAGGACAGCGCACACTGCTAGTTTAATTTCATCAGTATATATAACTCTTCTCAAGAAATCCTGACAGTCACATTAGAACACACTAAATCATGATGCACAATAAAGTTCTTGGCAATTAGCCCAAACATCACCTTTCATAGAACACAATCTCTAAAAATATCTTGGCACCAAGCCAGATCAGAAATCACAGAACCAACCATGACTCGTAAACCAGGCACATGTGGAGCACCCAGATGTCTCTGGTGTTGGAGAATCACACATAACAGTTCCACCTTTATCTCTAGTAATACTAACAAAATGTTCAAATCACTAACACTAACTTTGACTTCAGAGCATTTCATCTATCTTCTCAATTGTGCAACCTTCCATAAGTGGGACGAAGCATACAGCATTCACATGGTCAAATAAACAGACCCAGTCTAATGGCAACAAAGCATGTATGAAGAATGGATTGATGTGGAACAAGTGCCAAACTTAACCATGAATGTTAACATTATTTTGGAGACACTGGGGCATTTGGAAAAAAATGATCATCTAACTATCCCTAGTCTTCTAATAGGCTACTTTAGTCCACACAATGAGTAGATCCTATACAGAAAAAATCCTTTAGCTAATGGGCTACAGCTGGGCATACTGTACATGTACATGTACTCCTTAGCTGTTAGCTAAACAACTGTTCGTCCAAGTTATCTTTCTTGACACCGTCTTGACTTCCCCCATACAAGTTCAGTTGGGCCAAATGTGAATGTGTATTCAATGGGGAGAGAGGAGAAAGCCATTGCCAGGCACCTCTGGAGGCAGATTATCACCTAGATCAGGGGTCAGCAACCTTCAGCAGTCCATCTGTTGTGAAACTACAATTTCCAGCATGCTCCATTCATTTCTATGGGAGTTATGAGAAGAGCAGAGAAAGTGTGCATGCTGGGAGTTGAAGTTTCACAACCCTTGGAGTGCCAGAGGTTGTTGATCCCTCACCTAGGAGGACAAAAGTATTAGGCAAAAAAAAAAATAAATTAAAGTGGTATTCCCATATCAGATATTGATGGATTATCACAATGTTGTGGGTTCCACCTCCTATTTATAGAAAGGGCCTCCTAAAGGGAAGGAGAGCACATAGCACAAGCGTCAACCATCAAATCACTTCTATGGGAGTTGTGAAGCACTGTCTTGACTATTTCTAGCATTTTCCATAGCCATGAACAGAAAGGTGGCTGTGAATGGGCAGAACGCTTTCCATTTACCACTATGGGATTTCTGAAAACAGCAAAGCGCACTTGCACAGCTATTTTCAGGACTTTCACAGCAGTAAATTGAAAACATGCTCTGTGTGTGTGGTGTGCTCTTCTATACTTGGGGGTCCTGCTCTCGAAATACGAGTGGGTCCCAGAGATGGGACCCACACTATTTGACATTGATAGCATATCCTATTGATATGCCATCAATATCTAAGATGGGTATAACCCTTTAATTTTACCTGATCCTTTTCTCCTCTGACATCTGTCGAGGGAGAGTATCAAGCTTTCCATACACATTAGGTTGGTCAGCCAAAGCTGCCATTCTCTTAACAATAAAATTGATTGGAGCCAATATCAATATCATACTCCCATCACTCAATTCATTTCCTCAGGGGTACAAGAATCAAGTATTATTATACGCAAGGTTCTCCCATTAATTTGTCCTTGCTCCGTCAGAACAAATACTGTAGGTTTAAAGGGATTCTGTCAGCAGGATATGGTGTATAGAGATAATGACATCTCTGTATTGGCCTTAGTGCTGTGATTCTAAATATGTTATTCTTATTGTTATCAGAGCTGTACTTTCCACAAAAAAGCATGTTTATTCATATTATAATTACTCATATAAGGAGCCCAAGGGGATGTCCTGTAGGCCATTGGAGCCCAATCACGCTGCATATTTTCGAGCCCAGCACCGCCCTCCCGCTAATTATTCACTCCCCTTCATCCCTGTGTTCTCCTACTAGGTACTGCGCATGAGCGGCATTACTCCACAGCCGGAGGAGAACACAGGGATGAAGGGGAGTGAATAATTAGCGTGAGGGCGGTGCTGGGCTCGAAAATATGCGGCGTGACTGGGCTCCAATGGCCCACAGGATGCTTTTTTTATGGAAAATACAGCTCTGATAACAATAAGAATAACATATTTAGAATGACAGCACTAAGACCAATACAGAGATGTCATTATCTCTATACACCATATCCTGCTGACAAAATCCCTTTAAAGGGGTTGTCCCACGAAAAATATTCTGCAGTTTTCAAACAAGCTCCTGGATCTGAATACTTTTGTAATTGCATGTAATTAAAATTTTTTTATAGTTACTGAGTTATTCAGTAACATGTATCTGTATAGGACCACTTAATTTCTTATTTCTTTGACCTATTCACTGAGCAGGCCGCACATGCTCAGTTTCAACTTTTAACTGCCTCCTGAGCTGTGATAGGGAGAGCTGAGACACGCCTCCTAAGCTGCAGCAGAATAGACACTCCCCTTGAGCTGTCAGCTTGATATAAATCTAGTAGAGCAATAAATGGGGAGATCTCTGGGTCCATGTGAGGTACAGGGCTGGTTCTAGCTTTGTTAGAAAGAGATTGGTGTGTACTATATGATGTCTGATTTTCATTTTTTACATTATTCGTGGGATAACCCCTTTAAGTTAGCAAGAAGTAGAAGGTCAAATGAACAGGAGTATGACTGTAAGATCAGACTAATTTGTAGTCTATATCCATGAAGAAGAATAGGTTTGGACAGGAGCTGTAGACACAAAAGGATGTGAATCTTAAAACCATTTGGGAAGTTGCTTCATTTTTTTTTTTTTAATTTAAGGTGCATTGAAGCATACAGATGGTTGTTAATGTGTATTTTAAGTCATTAAGGTAGGATATCATTGAAGTCTATGTTAATGGAAGAACTTTTGTTACTTCTTCATCTTCCCCTCCATCTAACTAAACCCTTGCACCTTCACACATTCCCTTCCATGATTTGCATTTTGATCTAAAAATGGATAAAGTGTGTCAAAGTGTGAAGATAAAACTACAGTCTTGATGAAGCAGTTAAAAACTCAGATGTGTCTTTATGGCAATCCTTTTTTACATAACCGGCTTCAATCTTCAGAGAAAAATAACTCGTGCTCACTCACTGTACAGATGAAAAGGCTGCCTCAATTTACAAAGGAATTCCCTTGACCCTGGACAAGTCAGGAGGTAAATCACCGCCATATGTATGCTTTATTTGTGACAATCAAAGAAGGTTAATTTGCTTGGCGTGTACAACAGCCTTTAACTTCTAGCTTCCTCCAACAGGGATTGTTCTGTTGCACAGAATTCCCTTGATTTTGCTCAGCTGTCTGTCACAGTGGAATCTTCTAAACAGAGGTGGCCATGATCTCTCACCTGCCCTCATTTGTAGAATACACTTTCAGCTAAGTAAAATAACTGGGAAATGCAAATATCTATAGCAGATGCAATTGCTTATCTTACTTTTCAAATTAATTAACATCCCTGTTTATATCACTAATGATTCTTTAGGTATACAACACTGTAGATGCCAGACAAGACATATTGTGGTCTCTAAAAGTATGATGGTTGCCTTTTTCTTTAGAAAATTAATTTTGATTCAAAATGTCATTTGGCTGAAGAAGTCAGTAGAAGGTTGCAGAATGAATACAGACCTATCCTAGGACATGCTCTTTGAAAGAGATTTGTAAAATGCATTTCAACAATCAAAATAAAAAATGTACTGTAACTCGTAAACTTCGATCGTAACAACCATCAACAGCCTCTCTCCTTTTTTCCTCTCTCTCTTTATAGTGGCAACAGCTGAACTGTACTGAAACCACTATTAGCAATCTCAAAAACAGGTGGTCTTTTCTGTTTGGATAACACCAGTGGGCTGTATTGCTGCTATATCTCTCAAAGACTGAGGCGCGCTCTGCTAGTGTCTGGGGGCTCAGGTATCTAGCCAGCTGTGGGAATGACCTACTGCAAATGGTGTACTCCTGCAGGCACGCTGCATCCAAACTACAAGGTTGTTTCACTTCTTACGGTAGCTTTGGTATTGATTAGGGATGAGCGAATTGGCTTCGTATGAAACATCCGAAGTCAATTTGCATAATACTTTGTTCTAATACTGTACGAAGCGGGAACTCCGTACAGTATTAGAATGTATTAGCTCCGATGAGCCAAAGTTATTATTTTTCAAAGTCTCGAACCATGGAACCGAACTGGAGTTCGTAAAATGTTTTTTTACAGTAAAAATGAATTTATGAAGTTATTTCATGAAGTCTTGGCTCATCCGTACAGTATTAGAACAAAATATTATGCGAATCGACTTCAGATGTTTCATCCAAAGTCAATTCCCTCATCCCTAGTATTGATCTCAGGCTGATTAGATTTGGTGTCCTCTTGTTGACTCATTCAGCTGAACTCCTCTCATATGTGCACTACTGCGCTAACTCAGTGCAAAAAAACATTTTTATGAAACTGTTCTGCGTGTCTGGTTTGAGCAGAATAGATGTTCCCTTCTGTAGGCTACATGTCTCAAGCCTCTCTTTTAAGGACTATTCCCATCTGGGACATTAGTGGCATGTCGCTAGAATGTGCCATCAATATCAGATAGATGCTGGTCCCATGTCTCTAGAATGTAACCACCAAATGGAACAGAGAGTAGCCTGACATGCCCCACCACCACCACCACTATGGAGGTTAGGAAAATTGGCAAGCACTATTTTCAAAACTCCCATAGCAATGAATGGAGTGCATGCCGAACATGCGCGGCATGGTCTCCTTCACTTCGAGAGCCCCATTCTCTAGATAGGAGAAGGTCTCAGGGATCACCATATCATTTTGAGATATGTTCTAATGGGCTAACCCCTTTTAGTATAAAAAGTTTTCAAATGTAGAATAGCAAAAAGTGTGTGAGACTTATTTTCTAATGTATGTATGAATATATAGAGCCAAAATTGCTTAAGTGCACCACTTTTATGGCCTGAAAAATTTACTGCACGATTGCGACTTTGTCAACTGCACCTGGGCATATATTTTTGAACAAGTGCCGTTAATCCACTGGCTTTGTCACTGTTCAAAAAAGGGAGCATGCTGAGGGCAAGGAGGGGTAGATCTCAGTTCAGGCATACAGACTGCCGGATGCTGCATCTAAATTATGATGAGGTGTAAGCCTTCGGGCTATGAAATCTGCCCCATAGTGGTGAGAACACATACCTATAATATTTCTTCAGTCGGAGGAGCGTCATACACATATTGTCTATGATATTGCAGCCAATTAAAGCAAACTTGCCAAGTTCAGTAGTACTCCAGAAATTCTACCTCTGTGATATAAGTTGCCTCCTGTAAAATACTTGTATAAGACTTATCCCACATAGCTTTCTAATGAAACTGATATCACTAATGATTTTAACATGCTATATTACTGTGTGCTCCGGTATTATTAGGTGCTGTCCAGTTTTTCCCCAGTAAATCCGGAGCGCCCACATCCTGCATTCCGAATGACTAACATTACAAGCTTTTTTCCTGAAGAGACATTCTTACATCCTGTAGCATGATCTTTCAGCAAATAAAATGAATACAAACAAGTCAATGTACTATATAAAGTAGATTTCGTCAACCACTTAAGCCAGTCTGATGAATCATTAAAATAGCAACACAAACCAAAATCTCTTGTACAACTCTTTCCGAAACGAAGAACAGTGGCAGACTGGAAGCCGCAAACAAAACAGTTCTACAGAGACAGCAGATTCAATTACACCGTTGTATCTGGTATTATGTAGTCATATCACGAAGAAAAGTTTCCTATTCCAAATGCAAATACACAGAGTTTAATGGTTCTCATATTCAAAGGGCAACTCCAGACAAAAACTACATGTTTATATAATCCAATATAAACATGTACATTCAGCCTTTTATTCCAAATTTTAGTTTTTCAAGATTTTACTTTTTTCATCCATCATCTATTCATTCCATGTCAAACTTTGATATCTAACAGGGCTCCATCATGGTCTCCCAGTCTCCTTCTCTCCTCAGCTCCTTTCATCCCTCTCACTTATGACTATACAGGCTAATACACTGCCAGTCAAATTTGAGGCAGGCTGAAGGAAAACTGTTAAAGTGGAGGCAGCACTATCATCACGAGTACACCAGATAATCTTTTTGTGCTGATTGTCCTGTTAATCCTTCAAACCTGAAAATACAGTATAATGCCCTTAGCTGAGGCAGATCCAGGTTTATGCAATTATCAGCACCACTGAATATACAATTTATTGCAAATGATTTGAAAATATATGTATCCCTCATGTGTCATCCTAGGGATTTATGGATCTTAAAATCTTGATGGTGTTGTGAATTACAAGTTTGAGAAAAAATATGGGTTTCCTCAATGGAGAATGCCAGTTGACATAAAGAATTGATGAGAAGATTTTTTTTTTATCACCAGACACTAGCAACCCAGTAGGGTTGGACAGGCCCACCAGAATACCAAAGGATCCTCCGGTGGGCCCAAGCTCTGACACAATAAAGACCTTCTAATAAAATAGGGCCCCTAAGTTCTAGCAGAGGAAACTTTGTAGCTGACCTTGGAGCAAGATCAGGGATAGACATACCATCTGCATAGGTGCCCAGTAAGAAAAGGGGACCGCCAGCAATTTATCAAAAAAACACCAGTGATTCCAAATGTCTACTTATACCTAAAGGACTATTTAGCTATTGGCATAGCTGTTACTGTTGAATTAAAATTTGCAAGAGAAATTGATACATACATCATTAAATAAGTTGTCGTAAGCCAGCTCTGTGTTAAGCATTTCACTCTTAAGAAACTAGGTGGCCAACTAGGAGGATTATACTTGCCCCAGGGCCCTTTGAAATCTATGAAGGTAGGCCCTTTGAATCATTTCTTCTCGTGGCTCAATGAACCAGGATACTAGAATTGCATCTTATCTACTGTACATGGCATAAGCATCATTAGAAAACGTGATTAGTAATAAATGGTCCAGGCACTCTCAAGAAACTAGGTGACCAACTAGGAGGCCACATGTTATACTAGCCCCGGGGGCCTTTGGAAGTCTATGAGGGTAGACTCTCTGGATCGTTTCTTCTAGTGGCTCAATGAACCAGGATACTAGAATTTTATCTTATCTACTGTACATGTCATAAGCATCATTAGAAAAATAATTAATAATAACTGGTCCAGGTACTCTCAAAAAATTAGGTGGCCAACTAGGAGGCCACATGTTATACTTGCCCTAGGGACCTTTGAAGTCAATGACGGTGGATCATTTCTTCTGGTGGCTCAATGAACCAGGATACTAGAATTTTATGTTATCTACTGTACATGTCATATGCATCATTAGAAAACATGTGGTGAATAATAAATGGCCCAGGCAGTCCGTATTACAGGACTAGCACATCAGAGCTTGATCATCACTTGTAAGGGAGAAGGAAGCGTGACCTGCGTGCTTATTCCTCTGCTCTTTATTAGACGGTGCTTAGAGACATAAACCAGGTGCTAGATATACTGTAAGATTTTTGAGCACAGACATTATTTGGAAGAAGCTTGTGATATTTCTGCTGACCTTACATTTACAGATCTATAGAAAAAAAAAAGACATGGATGGCACATCCACGCCATGCATTCATCGTGATGAGTGGGACTATGCATTTTAATCAAAATGTATACTAAGTGCCTCAATGGAGAGGTTTCTAAATTATGCTGAGATGCAATAGATCAATGCAAGGCATGTGGATGTACGATCCATGTCTTTTTATCTGCAGATTTGCTGACGATACATCTATTGTTCTTTAATTCTACTGTTCTTTAATTATATAAATGGTAAAAATTATAAACCTGAAGGTGTCGGCCCCTTACAGAGTAATGAGGGGGGAGTTGCAGAGAGCGATGAGGAGAAAGCAAAGCTACTAAATATCTTTTTCTCCACTGTATTCACTGAGGAAAATAAACTGTCAGATGAAATGCAGAATATAAAAGTAAATTCCCCATTAAAAGTGCCCTGTCTGACCCAGGAAGAAGTAGAGCTGCGTCTTAAAAAGATTAAAATAGACAAATCGCCAGGACCGGATGGCATACACCCCCGTATCCTAAGAGAATTAAGTAATGTCATCGCCAGACCCTTATTTCTGATATTTAAGGACTCTATACTGACAGGGAGTGTTCCACAGGATTGGCGCATAGCAAATGTGGTTCCAATATTCAAAAAGGGTCCAAAAACAGAACCCGGGAACTATAGGCTGGTAAGTTTAACATCTGTCGTGGGTAAACTGTTTGAGGGTTTTCTAAGAGATGCTATCTTGGAGTACCTCAATGAAAATAAGCAAATTACTCCATATCAGCATGGCTTCATGAGGGATCGGTCATGTCAAACCAATTTAATCAGTTTCTATGAGGAGGTAAGTTCTAGACTAGACCGCAGCGAATCAATGGATGTCGTATATCTGGACTTCTCCAAAGCATTTGACAAGGTACCACATAAAAGGTTAGTATATAAGATGAGAATGCTTGGCCTGGGAGAAAATGTCTGTATGTGGGTAAGTAACTGGCTCGGTGATAGAAAACAGAGGGTGGTTATTAACGGTACATACTCAGATTGGGTCACTGTCACTAGTGGGGTACCACAGGGGTCAGTATTGGGCCCTATTCTCTTCAATATATTTATTAATGATCTTGTAGAAGGCTTGCACAGTAAAATATCAATTTTTGCAGATGACACTAAACTGTGTAAAGTAATTAACACAGAAGAGGACAGTACACTGCTACAGATGGATCTGGATAGACTGGAGGCTTGGGCAGAGAAGTGGCAGATGAGGTTTAACACTGACAAATGTAAAGTTATGCATATGGGAAGGAATAATGCAAGTCACCATTACATACTAAATGGTAAAATATTGGGTAACTCTGACATAGAAAAGGACCTAGGAATTTTAGTGAACAGAAATCTAAGCTGCAGAAACCAGTGTCAGACAGCTGCTGCCAAGGCCAATAAGATAATGGGCTGCATCAAAAGAGGCATAGATGCCCGTGATGAGAACATAGTCCTGCCACTTTACAAATCACTAGTCAGACCACACATGGAGTACTGTGTACAGTTCTGGGCTCCTGTGAACAAGGCAGACATAGCAGAGCTGGAGAGGGTTCAGAGGAGGGCAACTAAAGTAATAACTGGAATGGGTGGACTACAGTACCCAGAAAGATTATCAAAATTAGGCTTATTCACTTTAGAAAAAAGACGACTGAGGGGAGATCTAATAACTATGTATAAATATATCAGAGGTCAGTACAGAGATCTCTCCCACGATCTATTTATCCCCAGGACTGTGACTGTGACGAGGGGACATCCTCTGCGTCTGGAGGAAAGAAGGTTTGTACACAAACATAGAAGAGGATTCTTTACGGTAAGAGCAGTGAGACTATGGAACTCTCTGCCTCAGGAGGTGGTGATGGTAAGTTCACTAAAAGAGTTCAAGAGAGGCCTGGATGTATTTTTGGAGGGTAATAATATTATAGGTTATAGTTACTAGAGAGGGGTTGTTGATCCAGGGAGTAATTCTGATTGCCTGATTGGAGTCTGGAAGGAATTTTTTTCCCTAAAGTGGGGAAAACTGGCTTCTACCTCACAGGGTTTTTTTGCCTTCCTCTGGATCAACTTGTAGGAAAACAGGCCGAACTGGATGGACAGATGTCTTTTTTTCGGCCTTATAAACTATAAACTATGTTATTGGATTCTATAGTATGTCTCATTTAGCCAGTTTTATCAGATACATGCTTGTTTTGGTCTAGATTTCACCTCTATGTTCACACAGTGAGGTACTGCCTTTCATGTTTGTTACTTAATGACAAAAGCTTTATGTTAGTGTAGATTTTGGAATGTTTAGGTAATGCTATGTACAGTATATTACAGTTGTAAGTGAAATAAAAAAAACATTTTTAAAAAAGCAAAAAACATATTAATCCTCATCTAAGGCTTCATCTGTCCACGGTGGGCAGGAAACTGTTAGGAAATGTGTTTTGGTCCAACCACCAAGATGGCATCAACCTTATTGAAGATACCTCCCTTAAAAAAGTTGATGTCACTTTGATGATTGATGTAGACACCTCACTCTCTGTTACTTAAAGGGTTTTCCGAGACTGGAAAACAAATGGCTATATGGGGAAATTTACATAAAAATTCTTCCACCACTCTAGTGCTGCTGTTCCAGTGTATCTAACTGGTATTTGTTTAAAGGGGTTGTGCAGTGTTAGTATATTGATGACCTATAGGTCATCAATAACAGATCTGCGGGGGGTTGGTAGCTGTTTGAAGAGGCCAATGTGCTTGTATTACCACTACATGCCGTCTAGCTTGTAGCAGTGTATGCAACTTGAATGGGAGAGGAAACAATAATTACAATGCACCATCACTACAAGTTAGATGGCCTGCAGTTAAACTGTGAAGAGGATGCAGTACTCTGAAGAGTGTTGCGACCTCCTCAAACAGCTGGTAGTCCTCCACAGATCTGATAATGGGGACAAAACTGAATTTGCATTCCGTTCAGTTCACTTGCATCTCCAGATCAGAGAGCAAACCGCAACATGCTGCGGTTTGCTCTCCATCCTGGGGATCCACACCAAGACGGATCCGTCGTGACCCCCAATGCAAGTCAATGTGGACAGATCCGTTCGGTGTGAAACAGTAGAAAATGGATCCGTTCTCCATTGACTTTCAATGGAGTTCATGACGGATCCATCCCAGCGATGTTAAAGATAATACAACCGGATCCGTTCATTATGGATCCACATGGTTGTATTATCAGTAACGGAAGCGTTATTGCTGAACTCTGCCGGATCCAGCAATAACGCTAATGTGAAAGAAGCCTAAGTACACGGAAACATTAAAAGGGTTTTCCAGTTGTTTTATAAGGATGACTTAACCTCAGTATGTGATCAATGGAGGTCTGACTCTCGGCACCCCTGCTGATCAGCTGCAGACTGGGAACTTAAAATGGCCATGGAAAAAATACAAAATGTGGTTCCGTTTTGTAGTTGGGTCCAAACTGATGGAAGGCAGGGCCAGCAATACCATATTATTAAGGGGGTGGTTAATAGGTTTTAATTCCTGCCAAGCGTGTTAGTTAACAGCTAGATAGAGGTATTCCAGTGAGGTATATATGGTTTACTATGGCTGAGTGAAGCCAACTAGCCACAGCTGACACCTCCACAGCAGTATCAGAGTGGGTTTATGTGCACACCCCACACTGAGAGAGATACATGTAAACATTTACAGGCTGATACAAAGCTAACAACGCGAGGCAGTTGTTTTTAATTCGCTATTTTGCTCACAATTTTATCAACCTAAATGGAATAAAAGTTATGTTTTAGTTGTATCACTATTGTATCTGGGAAAATTATTGGTCATTGCCTACACGGCATATGTAGTACAATACCATATTGTGGCACATTATACCACCCCAACAGAGCCAAATACCACAGTCCATCACAAAACATTGCCGGCAGCACAAAATACATCCCCAAAAACTTCCACTGGCCGACCAAGAGGAGGGCCCAGACCGCCCATGGGCATTGGCCCACTTGGAAATTTCCCTGTAGGGTCTATGGCCAATCTGCCCCTTCTGCTGTTCAGCTGTTTTAAGAGGTTGCGATGCTAATGCATGAGTTGTGGTCTCCACGCAACTTACCAAGTACAGTACCATCCAATGTATAGCGGCGGTGCTATACATTGCGGCGGTGGTATTACAACTCTGCCACATTCACTTAAATAGGAAAGAGCTGCATATAGGCCATGCGACCAATGAACATGATGTTACTGGCCCAAGAAGAGGCCACAGCACTCAGAGCACATGGAGCCGGGAGTCAGACCCCCACTGATCAGCTACTAATGATGATCTATCCTGTTGATAGGTCATCAGTATTGAACACTCAGACTTCTCCTTTAATATATATTATACCCTACATAAAAATGATGTGGAGCAGTGGTTTCCATCCTGCAGCTTTCTACTTGTTGTGAACCTCCAGCTCCTAAACTGTGGTTGTCAGAGCATTCTGAGACTTGTAGTTTGACAACAGCTGGAAAGTTATAAGCTGAGAACTCATTATCGGGCATATATACCCAATAAAAGACTTCATTTCTCCCAAGTGCTGTACGTGGCCATTACAGGCTGATACATGCGGTATGCCGTCATCTCATAAGTTGAAGGCAATGGTTGTGAGAACTGCAAATGACAAATACCAGCTTTAAATTGAAAACGGCTACAGACCATTTGGCCACTTATTTAAGACTAGGTAACATTTGGAAGCATTTGAATGTAAGGCTACTGTGGGCACCAACCACACTTAAAAAATTCCATTAGTTTCCACTCATCGGGAAAACAGAAAAATCATCTCGACTTCTTCCTGAATGTAAATGTTAAAGTGCACTAAACCTGGAAGCCTAAGTAATTTGGCAAATAACACATTTTAAGGAAGGATGACATTCAATTTTACAGCTCGTTGGCCAGGCTACTGGCATTCCAATGTACTTAAAAATCAGATATCATAATGCGAAAGTTTTTAGTTAGGAAACTTTGAGTTAGGAAAATTGGACACTTGTTTTAAAAGAAGAAAATTCTTATTATAGAGAGAAAATAAAAATCAACTATTTTCCCATTCGGATCTTATTCTTCAGGTCTTCAGAAATGACCACATTAAACTGATTGATCATCTCTCAGAGAAAGAAGAAGGATAGACATGTTAATGCTTTGGTAAATGTTACATTAGAGATTATTATTACATTACCTTTAAAATTATAAATCTACAATGGATAAAAAAAGGATGAAGAAGTAGATTTTCCATCAAATGAATATTTAATTGACGAGTGGGTTTCACAGCAAGTGAATAATATCAACTCTCTCGCCTTCAATAGTTCATTTTAGACAGAACGGGGAATTGAAGCGACCCAGAGAAGTCAATCTATAAAACAAATGAATTTGTCTAGACCTTAATGGGGTACATTTTGCTTAAAGGATTAAGGTATGAGTGTTAGCCACTATGACAGATTGTATGGTATCACGTGTTTCTCGCCACTGTGTCTAATGTTATTGAATTTTTAGAACGGCCCATGCTGGTGAATTATTAAATAGCTAATACAATATTCAGTTTGATGACTGATCCATTGGTTTCATTTGAAAGCAGAAATAATTTAAAGACGTGACCCAGGAACCCCACAGCTCTGGAATGAAGAGGGGAAAGTCTGAGTACTGGAGATGGTTCCTGAAGACTTTATAATAAAAGAACCAAACAAACCACCAGGCCGGCTTGTATGAGGAACAATCGTTTCTATGTTAATGAAGCTCATTTTTCCTCTTCCAATCTATGAAGTCGCCTTTGTATTTATACTGTGTAGCATCATTAAAATAACATCTGTCTGAATAGGCTGAGATGGAACTAGCGTCTGCCACAACGTAACGCAAAAAGAATACATATTATCAAGTAAAGAAGGCACAACAATAACACCGCGCGTCTCACTTTCTAGAAGGTCGGTTACTGGTGTGGATGGCATCTTTCTAGTGAATGGATGAAAACTCTTCCTGATAGTTTATAGAGATGACATGAATGGCTTCCTAATCAGCAGTCGTGGCTCTGTAGAGTCTTAGGTATGGAACACATCTGCTGGTCCTATGGTATTAATAGGAATTTAAGTCCTGAAAACACCAGATGGACTGTCTGATGCTGGAGTGTGTTCATGTTTTATAACCACCAGAACTTAACTCTGTCACTGTCTGTCTATTATCTATCTATCTCGCTATCTATCTAGCTATCTATATCGCTATCTATCTAATATCTATCTATATCGCTATCTATTTATCTATTATCTATCTATCATCTAATATCTATCTATATCGCTATTTATCTATATCTATCTATTTATCTATTATCTATCTATCTACAGTATCTATCTAATATCTATCTATATCTATCTCTTTATATATATATATATATATATATATATATATATTTCTAATATCTATATCTATCTAATATATATCTATCTCTAATATCTATATCTATCTAATATCTATCTCTAATATCTATATATCTATATATCTATCTATCTAATATCTATATATCTCTAATATCTATATCTATCTAATATCTATCTCTAATATCTATATATCTATATATCTATCTATCTAATATCTATATATCTCTCATATCTATATCTATCTAATATCTATCTATCTCTAATATCTATATATCTATATATCTATCTAATATCTATCTATCTCTAATATCTATATCTATCTAATATCTATCTCTAATGTCTATATCTATCTATCTATATATCTATCTACCTAGCAGAGGTAAAGCAATCTGAGATAAACTAATCAGATTTTTAATGGCCTATGACAATAAGCAGTAAATCTGCAGCGGCTGCACTAAGACCTCTCTTGCCCTCATCAACCAACCTACAGGACTACAGGGAATTACAGGAGGGGAGAGGGTGACTCTTGGGTAGTCTACAGGGTGGGGGGTTGGTGGGATGAAATAAACTTCCTCTCATTTCTGGAGCTAAGTGCAGGGACAATCAATACTAACAAACACACCGGAAAATATGTCTCTTAAGAGAGAAATTATTTGCTCAGCTCAAGTGCATATTAAAGCTATTCTGGATACCTTTTGACTTTTTGTTCTAATCTATAATCTAATGACGTTGGCTTTACTGATTGCATTCTTGTTTCCTTACTAGATAAATCTATAGGCTGCACTGTGGCCAAATAAACAATATGCATCCCGGCTCTCTGTGCAATCCCCCTCATTTAATGGTGTTTTTGCTGCAGATTGATACAGATGTTCTAAATCACAATTCTTCATGGGAACAGAGGTTGACAACCTAGAAAGATGAAGCAGCGGCGGCGGTACTGAGGGAGAGCGGATTTATTTCATGGACGCGGTCACTCCCTATGTGATATTTATATTAATTTGGGAGATCAGATCAGTGCCTGTTCACACAATTTAAAGCCCCAAAGGCTTCATTATCTTTCAGGCAGAGAAAACGAACTACACACTCTGGTAAGCACTAATCGCATCCACTCCTTTCATCCTTAGACCTACTCCTACAAGCCATGACAAACTGTCTGTGTATAAGAAGACCTTTTTCCCTCTACTAGGAGAAGTTAGGAAGCTATTCCGTTCACCTGCTGAGCAGGGCTATAGCTGCAGATCTTTAGTACAGGTGCGGAAAGCCTGGCAGCCCAGAAGCTATGGGTGCAGCAGGGAGTGCAAGCTGGGGTGAAAAGTCCAAACAGTGCTTAGGGCAGGAGAAGTGTAGGGAACAGGTGCAGCAGGATGTAGAGCTCAGGGGCTGAACAGGTGATAGAGAACAACCATGGAAAAGGAAATTTAGTCAGGATGGAAATATTCAGAAGAACTTAAGGGACAGATTGAGGGCATCTGTAATGCCTGGAGCACACCAATGTACAGTATATGGATACCTAAGCTCAAGGGGATGAAGGATTGCCCATAAGGGGGTACATGTTGAGGAACACTTATTTTTGCTTAAAAAAAAAAAAAAGTTATTATGCTGAAAGGCAAATGTGTATATCAAATGCATACTTAACTTCCATCCCTTACTCATAAGACTCTTCTTATGGGACTTATATGGGATTACATCCCAGTAGATGAGTTATGAACAGGCTGACACCAGGTCATAAAATAACTTGGGACTGTTCCATAGTCCTAATTTCCAAGCATGGCAGCATCTCACATCAGCAGAAGGAAGCACAAGGACTGCCCTGCTCTCTCAATCCTGCTAACCACTGATAGGGATTACAATTAAGCTCTCTCCATGTCATCTCATTAGACACTAGGTCCTGCAGATGGCACCAAGGATAATCCACATGGGGATGGAGCACCACGTCAATGCCCAATTCCCTACAGTTACCCTCTCCATTCCCAGTGGGGCACTTTACACCTACTAGCCTCTAAGACGTGTCTCCAAGTAATGGAGAGAGTTGACATGCAGTAAAGAAAAGTGCAGCATCACTTACCTTTAACCAGGAGAGGTACCCATAAGCTGACACTCAGTAGGAGGCTTGTGACCTCCTTAAAGATCATGTTTCTGGGTCACTAGAAAGCTATAGATCCCTCCAAGGAAGCCCCGTAGGACAAGGAGACCGTGCAGCTGCTGCTTCTTCTATTAGTATTCCTTTCCTCCACCTTCACTGGCTGATGGGTGAAGTAGTCGCCAGTGCTCCTGAGGTGCGATTGTGCGCAATCCTGCGCGATGATGTGCGATTTATATCCCAGTCGGTGTGGAGAGAGGGCTGTGTGTACAAACACTGGCAGCGTGCCTCCCAGCCTGTGATCAGACAAGTAGCTCCTTCTGCTGGGAGAAAGAATGAAAAGAAGAGACTGGGAAAGAGAGAATGGAAAGAAGGGAATGTGCCTGCACCGCCCAGACACCTGCTCCTCCTGCTGACTTACTTCATCCTCCTCACTTGTCTTAAAGGCTCTCCAGCAGCCCCAGCAGCATGCAGCAGGAGGGAGCTGCAGGCTGTGCTGCAGAGCATCCACACATCAGGCAGGGAGGATGCTGGAAGCCTGAGATTTACATGCACGGTACATAGCTATCCCAGTGGCATCAGACTGGTGAAGCTGGGCTGCTTCTCATGCAGGCAGAGAGGCTGAGGCTGGAGGAGGAGGAGGAGAAGTCCTACAACTGAACCCTTGCTTCAGTAGACTCTAGGGGTTAGATAAGATAGTGGAGGAATAGGGATGGCTGCATGAAGATACTGTATAGGGTAATGCTTACATGGCAATTGCCTGATTGCTCCTACTCCTGAATGCTGAAATTTTGGATTAGATTTCTGGAGAAGAGTTGTTCATTCAAGGACCATATTTAGAGGTATGAAGGTTTCTGGATTCTGTTTTTAGACTATGTTAGTTCTCCATGGACCTCTGTCAGCAGGCTGTAGTTTGCTAAAGTTTTTGAATGGGTTCACTGATTTATGACAAGGAAGGTCTGGAAAATCTGCAGAAGTGATCCCAGCACTATGATTATATTAGGAAATAGTCATATTTTAGCAATTCTTTGAGAAGGATCCAGATTATCTCATGATTAAAGCTGATTGTGGTGTTAGTTATGCCATCAGTGAAGAGTGTGTTGATGACCATTCTTTATTATCAGTGGGCTGTTTATCAGTTCATGGCACCATCAGGCTAGGAATAGTGCTGCTTCAGTCCAGGTATTGCTGGGGGTCCCAGTGGTCAGATACACACAGAGAAGACATTGAGGACATATGGTGACCAGGCGAAAATCAGATGAAGGCATGTCTATAGAATATAGTCACTTTCTCAATGTTTTCCCGCACACTGCCTACAAATCACCATCATAACAATATACCATATAGTTCTATAGAACATCATCACTGCTGGCAGTAGTAGTCATCCAACATTCCCCATGTCTGCCCTCAGCAAACTACAGATTAACATTTCTGAAAAAATAGGTTGCAGAGATGCACTGCACCTGAATGGCTGCTCTACTGTATTATTATAGACAATTCTCTAATATTTTATAGTAAATTACAGTGTCTCAAAACCATGACAGTATTCACTTTAGTCATTCCCATTTCTTGACATGATCCTTTAGTCCCAACCTAAAATTTTACCATACATTGGAAATGTGTAGTCATGGTACCTGGTGCCTTACACTTTAATTATGGTGGTTTAGTTTCATATATATGGTCCCCTGACTTCTTCTAACAAACATGACCACCAGAGTCAATGCCAATAGAGCTGCTCTCATGCCTCACGCCCCCCCCCCACCAAGACCCGTTCCCTCCATTGCTCTTTGATTAGCCAGTGCTGACACCTGCTGGGGAAAACACAGTGCCAACGACATCAGTGCTGGTTCATTCCAGGACAGTAAAGGGGGCTTATGTCTCAGACTTAGGCCCCATTTACACGACCGTAAGCCGTCTGTGCCTATATTGCGGATTGCAAATGGCGGGTCTGCAGTATATGGCACCGGCCGTGTGAATTCCGTTTCATTGGAGCAGACCCATTAACATGAATGGGTTCACAATCCGCAAGATACGGTGCAGTGCACAGATCAGAAGCACTCAGAAGTGCTTCCATGGGCTTTGGGGGTCTGTGCCTCTGCACTGCAAAAGATAGGATATGTCCTGTCTGTTGCCATATATTGCAGATCGTGGATCCACGCAAGTCAACGGGTCCACAACGTATTACAGGATTCACACGGCCAGTGGCCATGCATTGCGCCCAGCATGGGCACAGGCTGCTTACGGTTGTGTGCATGAGTCCTTAGTGATAGCTGCACCATCGACAATTCTAGTGCTGCATTTAGATGGCCAAATTGTCAGACAGATTATCAGAAACACGTGCTCCTATGAAGCATTGTCCACAAAGTGCCCACACTATCAGAAGCCCCGAATGTTTTGACCTGGCGACGCCCCTGCTTCTAACAATGGTGAAACCTTTTTTAAAACGTGTTGTTTTTTTTTTTTGTTCATCCATGAATATGTCCATGAGGGATCCGTGTTCAGTCCGTGTGTCTCCATTTTCTACCCCCCATGTGTCATCTGTGTTCAATACATATTGCTCAGCAGAAAATATGGAACCGTGTCTCCTACCAATGGTCCATAAAAATCACTGACAGAACATGGATGACATCTGTGTTGTGCCAGTAGCAGGGGTGCACCTAGCCTTTCTGCTGCCTGAGGGAAAAACTGGAATGGCACCCCTCCCCTCACTGCCAATTTCTTAACCTAACGCCTTTGCCACATTGAAATCACTCATTCCCCATGGACTTCCACTGCCCCCTCTGGCCCCTACTTGGTGCTGCCTGAGGCGATCGCCTCACCTGGCCTCATTGGTGGTGCACCCCTGGTCAGTGGTTTTCACAGACTCATAGCCTTCAAAGTAATGCATGCCGCTGCGAAATTTCCTCTGACCCATGATCAGTATAAAATCACTGATGTGTGAAAAAACACATTGAAATCAATTGGTACGTGTGCTGTCTGTAGAGAACATGGACAGCACACGTCCTTGATTCACTGACATGTGAATAAAACTTTATACTACATCTCATTTAAACATGCTGCTTTCCTATGATCTCAGTGAACACAGAGACATTGTTTGCAGCAGTTCTGTCCTGACTAATATGAGGGGTCCTAACTGGGGTAATATACAGTGGGTCACCCGAATCTTAAACTGGACCTGACATCTTTCCTCTATTATTCCTGCTTATAATTTATAAAAACTGACTACTTGGTTGTACCACTCCCCGTGTTCTCACCGTAGTCTGACATTGTCCACAAAGTGCCCACACTATCAGAAGGCAGGTCATTGACAATTGAATGGTATCATTGAGTTATCAATTTAGGGTGCATTCACACATTTTTTGCAGGCCCCATTGAAAGAATGCCTATTATTGTCCACACAATGGACACGAATAGGACATGTTCTATAATTTGCGGCCCCCATAGAAATGAATTAGTCTACGTGCAGTCCGCAAAAAATGTGGATGGGGCGTGGACTGAAAATAGAGCTGTGTGAATGCACCCTTACTCATGTGTTTCCAGTAGGAATAACAGGAGTAGCACAACACAAAGTTAGGGCTCATGCACACGACCGTATGTATTTAGCGGTCTTCAAAACAAAAACATGGATCCGCAAAAAAAAAAAAAGAATGACATCTATGTGACATCCGTGTTAGGGCTCATGCACATGAACGTATTTTCTTTCCGTGTCCGTTCCGTTTTTTTTCTGTATGTGGAAGCATTCATTTCAATGGGTCCGCAAAAAAAAGGAAGTTACTCCGTTTGCATTCCGTTTCTGTATGTCTATATGTCCATTCTTAAAAAAAATAGAACTTGTCCTATTATTGTCCACATTACGGACAATTATAGTACTGTTCTATTAGGGGCCAGCTGTTATGTTCTGCAAAATACAGAATGTACATGGACGCCATCCGTATTTTTTGTGGATCTGTATTTTACGGACTGCAAAATACATACGGTCGTGTGCATGAGCCCTTACGTCCATTTTTTTTTTTTTTTTGCGGATCCGTTGTTACAATGCCTGTCCTTGTCTGCAAAATGGACAAGAATAGGAAATTTTGTGCGACTTGCGAACATACGGAAACTGAATGCACATGGAGTGGTTACCATTTTTTTGCAGGCCTATTGAAGTGAATGGTTCTGCATACGGGCTGCGAAAACATGGGACGGACAAGGAAAGAAAATACGGTTGTGTGCATGAGGCCTTAGTAGAGAAGATGCTCCAAAATGATTATTTTATGGGAAATTTAAAGGGAACCCGTCAGCTCCAAAACACCCCCCCAAACTAGAGAAAGTGTTGTATAGCGTAAGTAATGCTGAGTCCGGTTATGTACTTTTTATCTTCATACTCACTTGCATTCCGATTCTGTGCTCCACAAACCAGCAGTAAAATGCATTGAGAGGACTCATCTTTACTCACGTTAGTCCTCTCAATGCATTTTACTGCAGGTTTGTGGGAGCACAGCATCGGAATGCAAGTGAGTATGAAGATAAAAATTACATAACCGGACTCAGCATCACTTACACTATATACCGCTTACTCTAGTTTGAGGGGTGTTTTAGAGCTGACAGGTTCCGTTTAAGCATGTCAGGAGGGGCGATAAAACAGCAATTTGTAATATATTCTATACAATGTGATATTTAAGCCTAGTCCCCAATAGTGGGACTAGGTACTACCATAACTACTACCTCGATGATTAAAGGGGTTTTCCGGGATTTAACTACTGATGACCTATCCTCAGGATAGGTCATCAGTATCTGATTGGTGGGGGTCCAACACCTGGGACCCCCGCCGATCAGCTGTTTGAGAAGGCACCGGCACTCCCATGAGAGCGCCACAGCCTTCTCTAAGCTTTTCCTAGGCCAGTGACGTCACATTCATCGGTCACGTAGCCTAGGAGCAGCTCAGCCCCACTCAAGTGAATGAGGCTGAGCGCGATACCAAGCACAGCAGCTACACAATGTACGGCGCTGTGCTTGGTGAGCTGCAAGACGGTATCGGCTCTCACAGGAGCGCCGGTACCTTCTCAAGCAGCTGATTGACGGAGGTCCTGGGTGTCGGATCCCCACCGATCAGATACTGATGACCTATCCTGAGGATAGGTCATCAGTAGTTAAATCCCAGAAAACCCCTTTAAAAAGAAACAGACCACCGCCACTATGTTTGGGATTCTTATTTGTTCCCTTTTATATAGCCCTAGATACCTAATTGAAAATCACAGATGTCCTTTGTCAGTGCGGCAGAATTGCTCTGTCACCTGTGCATTGTCACGGCTCCCAGTACATTGCACAGAACACGTTCAGCACAACTGTTCTTTTTTTTCCCTATTTATACTAAGATTGCATTAAACTTTAAGTTTAAAGACTTTTTGTGATTCTGTGTCTTAAATCCTTCTTTTAATGCATATTGGATGTTTAATCCTGCCAGTGCCAGCAGCACCAGTAGCAGAATCCTGCGCAACCCTCGGTGCCCATCTGACACTGAAGGGATTATGTAGTCTCATTTTAATTTGATTTGTATTACTTTTGTTTTATTGCATTTCAGTGGAGTCTCCCAGTGTAAAGATTTAATGTATTTATAGCATTGTTTCAATAGGATGTGGTATGGTAATTGTAAGAACGTTAAGCGAGAAAAGATCTGGTGCATGCTGAGAAGCTGGCAGAACAGTTAACAAAGCACAATTTTGAGATATACTGTTAGCATTCCGTACAGGGAAAGGCTGGTAAATGTAATATATGCATATGATAAGCTCCATAATCTTATTTCATGGAACATGTATCTCAGGTGGACACAGTAGCTGGTCTCATCAATTCTGAAAAGATGCTTTCGGAAATATTTCCAACAATTCTGATCATTGACAGATATATAAGCTTCTGAACAAATGCACTGCTAGGATCTGAGGAATTGTAGACAGGATACTTGTCTTGTAAACCAGAATGACTTGGTAAGGTGGAAAGGATTGTACGAGATTTAAAAAAAAACCTAGAGCCACCTCTAGACTATGCCTAGTATTGCAGTTCATTCCAGTTTTAGTGATTCAGCCATGCCCTCATCTGAAGGAATGTAACACCTATGGTTACTACCGGAGGACACTGCCATGAGACATGACATAGACAAAGTGTCACAGAAGCCAAAGGAATTCCTGGAGGTGATGAAGGTAAGTGGTAGAAAAAAGTGAAAGATTTCAGAAGACAACATGTTTTTTCTCTCACCAGGTGGTAAGGACAGAAAACCACTTTCACATTCAGAGACAACTCTTAGGATGTGTTTTCACAGCCAAACCTGGCAGAAAATTATGGGGAAGGAACAGTTCCTTCTTGTCCCTTAGTGATTCAGCCATGGTCTCATCTGAAGGTATGTAACACCAACAGTATGGCTACTATTGGAGGACACTGCCATGAGACATGACATAGACAAAGTGTCACCGAAGCCAAAGGAGTTCCTGGAAGTGATGAAGATAAGTGGTAGAAGATAGTAAAAGATTTCGGAAGACACTTTTTTTCTCTCACCAGGTGGTGAGGACAGAAAACCACTTTCATATCCAGAGACAATTCTTATGCTGGATTTGCAAGACCAGACCTGGCAGGAAATTATGGGGAGGGAACAGTTCCTTCCTAATAAATACCTGCTCATCAGTGGAGGTAAAGAGCTGCAGTTAATTTCACCTGATGAATGAGCGTTTTGCTCCTACATCAGGTGATCAGCAACACATTTACACAAGTCTATTATCAGGAATGTGCAGTCGTAGTAACACTTGTTCTTTAAATTCAGCTCAACAATTGAACAGTGTAAATCCAGCATTATTGTGACTGGAACAGAGTAATGTTCAGCACAGGACACTAAAATTGACCATACGCATTAGGTGATCATCATCTGAACCCACCAATTTCAGTGGGACCACCCGGCCACGTCATGTGCATGGGGGTGTCCTGCTTCTCCCATAGCAGATGTTTAAGTGAAGGAGGGAATGTTGGATTTCATCATGCCCATCTTTTGTTCTAAAGAAAGATAAAGCTGTCCCTAGCGGAATCTGGAATGGGCTATTGTTCTCTCCTTAATTAGAATATATGCCGATGTATGGATTGGAAAGAATAGCAGTCGGCAGATATCTAAGGTATATGGCCATCTAAATGGTCCAAGCAGTACTTCAATTAATGAAGCACTCCAGAGTTTGTTTTTTCTTAAATTGTTCTGCCATCATGACTATGGATATACTTTATTAACTGAAGTAAACATTGTCAAAGGTGTGCATGTGCCTAATTACTTTCCATTCCCCACATCCTGGATCCATCTTGGATCGTTCCTCTTGCTTTTTTTGCTTGCCCATCCAGCTTCGAGCTGTGAGGCCAATTTTACATTTACCATGATGCTTCAGTACTGTCTTCTGCTTCCAGCTGGTGAACACCGCTTGCCATTCATTGCCAGGCTTTGCAGCTCAAGCTGTGAGATAGCTTCAGCTTTGACTTGAGGTACACATTAACTCACCGCCAGAACAGAATTGATCCCTGCTTTTAAATATTTTAAGGAAGGAATGTATTCCTCCTTCAAGGAATTTATTTTAATAGCTTCTGTGATGTCTCCCACAGAGTACACATGGAGAAATCAGAAGATTCTGCTACCTAATACTCCTTTAATTACTCAGAATCACCAAATAAGGCAGAAGTACTGGGCAATATTGATGAGAATAAAACACCTGAGATGAGATTGAACATGTACTATTAGCTGCTCCAGCCTCCCTGTCTGTGCGTCTTTGCTTAGTTCTCACTCTGCAGCCAACTCCTCCTCTATTTCTTTCTCCACAGACTTCTATAGAAGCTTGTACTCTGATTCTTCAGTGAGCTTACAGTACACCTTAGGCTTTAGTCCTTATCCCTTTAATTTTGATTTATGCAAAGTTTTATGAAATGTTAATGGCCATTAAATTTATTTGGACTATTTGAATACCATGTAAAAATAGGATACTGCAATGGAACGGTGAGTAAATTAGACCTTTGACCATACTGAAAAACAAGGCAAATACTTTTTCCTACTTTTTTCCTGCTTTTCCTCAGAAAGAACAAGCTACATTTAAAGGGTTTCTTCACCCCTAAGGACCTTTTCTGGATACACCCTTCTCCCAACATAGCTGGACTTGCGGAGGGAATCATACTTACCTGATTCCCACCACTGGGTTCTGACTTCATCGATACCTCTCAGGCACCATAGGTCTCGGGTATCCCCTTGTCAATGGCTGCAGCAGCAATGTGTCCTGCCCCAAACCAGATGTTGATGCGGGGATACCCCATACCTGCTGCACCTGAGGAGGAATAATGGCATCTGGACCAAGCAGCGGGATAAGGTAAGTATGATTCCCACCACAGGTTCTAGCCATGCTGGTTCAGAAAAGGTCCCCAGGGGTGAAACAACCCCTTTAAAATGCCAGTATGATCAAATGCGTAGTTATAGTACAATTAATAAAAAAATATATTTTTTGGCTAATTTATTTATATTCACCACATAAGTGCAGTATATGGTAAAAGCAAATGCAAGTATTTGTTCTGTTTGTAGCAAAATCGATACAGAAAGTGCCTAAATTATGTTTTTTTCCCCTGTATATCAACAAAAATGCTTTCCACTAGGTGGCAGTCATTGTCCTGTGCTATTTTACAAATGTTCCTCTTTTTTGACAAAGGCATTTTTTTATTATTGACTTTGCAATGTGCCTTTATTGTTATTTGCTTTTTATTACTTTTCATTCCCTCACTCACTTCCTATTAGTCATCACTGTACACTTCTATAATTAACACAGATTTTCGGAACACAGCGCAGCTTTTGTCTCATATTTTCTGTGCTATTTTTCTTCTTCTATTACCTGTCCGTACGTCTTATCCTTTCATAACCTCAGAAAGCTCCTCTTGTGCTACAAATTGAGTTGTATCTGGTCTCGCTGTATAAGGCATGTTATTATTAAGCAATTTTTGTCTTACTTCAGTAGAGAGCAGAAGTAGTGACAGGACCAGATTGCAGTAAGAGGAATGCCGAAAATCTTTTATACCACCTTTCCATTGCCTAGCAGGGATTCTGCAATCAGGCCGGCCGTGGCGTGTCTCCTGATGTGCCTTTCCTAAGGCATTGCATTAATAGCAGAATGTCATTTACACGGAACAATTACAGGATCATCCTTATAGGAAGTGGAGTTGAAATTCAGAAAAAGATCACAGCAGTATGAAAATAGATTACAGTTAACCTGTCCATCCTGCACAGATTATTAATGAAACATTTCACTCGCTGCTCATATATCCATCACAACCTACATGAAATATATTCTCCAGAAGCAGAGATATGGAACAAAGCATAGGAATTAAAGCGCGTACATGAAAACGCTATGCCTGGGAGTGATCTTATATGTCAAGCCTATGAGCTGCGGGGATACATGGAGGGGGATGGTAGGTACTAGAGATGACTTTATATGTAAAGAGCTGGGGAGATTGAATGATGAAAGAATTGCTCAGTTTCATATTGATTATAACCAGTTCTTAGAGGTCGATTCATATGGGATAGTCCAATACAAAAATTGGAATTGAGCATGTGATTGTTCTCTATGTTCATATAGGATGTAAGACTCTGTCTACACTGGTATCACGGCTTTGATTTATAAACTACTAGCAGAAAGACCCGGCTTCGTCTGGGTATATTTCATCTATTTCATTTAATGTTTCTGTGTGTCGTTGCAGAGAGAAAGTCAATGTAGCTGACAGGAGGTGATTTTTACCTTCATTTTTTCAATCCCTATTGGCTGCGGAGTGGGAGGGGGTGTGGTTTAATGGGACACGGGGGGGGGGGGGGGTTAAGTCCTTCATTTCAGGGTGGCCTGAATTATAGGTTAATGCCATGGTAATTTGAAGAAACACAATGGGTAGCAGTGGAAGAAAACATTGCTTTGCGCGGGTATATTTAATCTATTTCATTTAATGTTTCTGTGTGTCGTTGCAGAGAGAAAGTCATCCTCCCTCCCATCCCTGCAGCTGACAGATGTTGATTTTTACCTTCAATTGTTCAATCTCCATTGGCTGCGGAGTGGGAGGGGTCATGGCCTGACTGAGTCGGGGGCATGACATTGAAAGACCTAGGGCAGGGTTTTAAGTCCTTCTTTTGATGGTGGCCAGAATTACAGGTCGATGCCATGGTAATTTATGAGGACACGCCATGGGTAACAGTGGAAGAAAATATTGCTTTGCACGGTTATATTTAATCTATTTCATTTAATGTTTCTGTATGTTGTTGCAGAAAGAAATCCAACCTCCCTCCCGCCCCTGCAGCTGACAGAAGTTGATTTTTACCTTCATTTTTTCAATCCCCGTTGGCTGCGGAGTGGGAGGGGGCGTGGCCTGAAAGAGTCGGAGCGTGCTTTCGCGAGATCTGGGGCGGGGGTCAGAGTGGCATGAATTACAGGTCGATGACATGGTAATTTATGGGGACCCGCAATGGGTAGCAGTGGAAAAAAACATCTTTTATTAGTACTGAATGGTCGTAGTCTAAAATTAGTCAATTTCATCTACGATTTTTGTGTGTCATTGCAGAGAGAAATTCACCCTCCCACCCCTGCAGCTGATTTTTTTCAATCCCCGTTGCCTACGGAGTGGGAGGGGGCGTGGCCTGGCAGAGTTGGGGGTGTGGATTATCAAGATGCTTCGGACGGTTGTAGTCTGAAATTAGTCAATTTAATCTAAAATTTTGTGTGTCATTGCAGAGAGAAATTCACCCTCCCACCCCTGCAGCTGACAGAAGTTTATTTTTCCCTTCATTTTTCAATCCCTGTTGGCTGCGGAGTAGGAGGGGGCGTGACCTGACACAGTTGGGGGCGTGGCTTAACAAAGCGCTTCGCATAGGTGATTTAATCTTTCATTTAATGTTTCTGTTTGTCGTTGCAGAATGGCTGCAGAGTGAGAGGGGGCGTGGTCTGACAGAGTTGGGGGCGTGACTTAGCAAGACAATTCGAACAGTTGTAGTCTATAATTAGTCTATTTTATCTAAAATTTTTGTGTGTCGTTGCAGAGAGAAATTCACACTCCCACCCCTGCAGCAAACAGAAGTTTATTTTTACCTTTATTTTTTCAATCCCCATTGGCTGCGGAGTGGGAGGGGGCGTAACCTGACAGAGTCGGGGGCGTGGATTAGCAAGACGCTTCACATGGGTGTATTTAATCTATTTCATTTAATGGTTCTGTGTGTCGTTGCAGAAAGAAAGTCAACCTCCCACCCATCCCTGCAGCTGACAGAAGTTGATTTTTACCTTTATTTTTTCAAATCCCTGTTGGCTGCGGAGTGGGAGGGGGCGTGGCCTTACAGAGTCGGGGCGTGGCTTAGCAAAGCGCTTCGCATAGGTGCATTTAATCTATTTCATTGAATGTTTCTGTGTGTCGTTGCAGAATGGCTGCGGAGTGAGAGGGGGCGTGGCCTGACAGAGACGGGGCGTGGCTTAGCAAAAGGCTTCGAACAGTTGTAGTCTATAATTAGTCTATTTCATCTAAAATTTTTGTGTGTCGTTGCAGAGAGAAATTCACCCTCCCACCCCTGCAGAAAGCAGAAGTTTATTTTTACCTTCATTTTTTCAATTCCCGTTGGCTGCGGAGTGGGAGGGGGCGTGACCTGACAGAGTCGGGGGCGTGGATTAGCAAGACGCTTCGCATGGGTGGATTTAATCTATTTTATTTAATGTTTGTGTGTGTTGTTGCAGAAAGAAAGTCAACCTCCCACCCATCCCTGCAGCTGACAGAAGTTGATTTTTACCTTTATTTTTTCAATCTCTGTTGGCTGCGGAGTGAAAGGGGGTGTGGCCTGACAGAGTTGGGGGTGTGGCTTAGTGAGACCTGGGGCGGGGGTTTTAAGTACTTCTTTTAGGGTGGCCTGAATTAAAGGTCAATACCATGCTTATTTATGAGCCCACGCAATAGGCAGCAGTGGAGGAAAACATCTTTTATTACTACTGAACTGTAGTAATAGAAAAAAACATAAGTTATATTTATGGTAACCGGAATACCTTTAACAGTGTCAGTAAATAGAAATGGATGAGATCCTCAGCTGCTGATAATTACCTGGTTGTTATGGAAACCTGCCCTCCCTGTGTGGCTTTGCAGAGAATGGCAGTTGGAGTTTAAAACCAAAGCTCCCAGTTGTAATGTTGGCTAATGGAGATCATATTTTGGGAATATCTCGAGAACGGTACGTCCTAGAGAGATGAGACCTGGTCTAAAACCTTCCCGGACACCTAATGTACCTGTGTGCCGAATTTGGTGAAAATCGGTCCAGTAGTTTGGTCGCGCATAGAGAACAGACAGACAGAAATTCATTTTTATATTATTAAGAGATATCTGATTCCGTTTCAAAACACTAATATTTTATTCATTAACTGTATCTAGTGACATCAGGGGAAATTTATCAAAACTGGTGTGAAGGAAAACTGGCTTAGTTGTCCATATCAACCAATCAGATTCCACCTTTCATTTTTCAGAGCTCCTCTGGAAAATGAAAGGTTGAATCTGATTGGTTGCTATCCGCAACGAAGCCAGTTTTCCTTCACACCAGTTTTGATACATCTCCCTCTTTCTGCAGTACTGTAAAGAGATTGGAGAAGATTTATCAAAACTTGTTTAAAGGAAAAATGGCTTAGTCGCCGATAGCAACCAATCAGATTTCAATTTTCAAAGCTTGTTTGGAAGATGGGAGTTCATTGGTTGCTATGGAAAACTAAACCACTTTTCCTTTACTGTACATCAGCTTTGAAAAATCCCCTCCACCCCCCATTGTCTCCACTCACATCAGACCCTGTCCCTCACTAGGAATCACAATCTAAATTTCAAATACACCTATCAGTACAATTTTGGAGTGTGGAAGGAAACCCATACAGTCATAGGGATACAAACTCCATGAAGATGTTGCCCTTGGTGAAATTCAAAACTGGCCTAGTTGTCCATAGCAACCAATCAGATTCTACATTTCATTTTTCAGAGCTACTTTGAAAACTGAAAGATGAAATCTGATTGGAGACTAAGCTACTTTTCCTTCACACTAGTTTTGAAAAATCTCCCCCTTTCTGCAGTACTGTACAGAGACTGGGGCAGATTTATCAAAAATGGTGTAAAGGAAAACTGGCTTAGTTGCTGATAACAACCAATCAGATTCTAATTTTCAAAGCTCGTTTGTAAGATTGGATCTCACAGTTTGCTATGGAAAATTAAGCCACTTTTCCTTTACACACCTTTACGCTTTGATAAATATCCATTTTCTCCACTCACATCAGACCCTGTCTCACACTAGGAATCACAATCTTAATTCCAAATAAACCTATCAGTACAATTCTAGAGTGTGGAAGGAAACCCTAAGGGCCCTTGCAGACGAGCATGAGACTCGGACGTCTCCCGCATCGCGGGCCCTGGCTTGAACTCCCGGCACTGAACGGGGTTACATAGCATTATACTGATTTATGATGCTATGTAACCCTTACAGTTCTGGAATGTGTTGGAGAACACTAACATAATGCTGTTAGTGTTATCCAACACATTCCAGAGCTGTAAGGGTTACATAGCATCATAAATCAGTTTAATGCTATGTAACCCCGTTCTGTGCCGGGAGTTCAAGCCAGGGCCCGCGATGCGGGAGACATCCGAGACTCACTCTCGTCTGCAAGGGCCCTAAGGCCCCTTTCACACGAGCGTGACGGATTAGGTCAGGATGCGTTCAGGAAAATTTACACCATTTTGCAAGCAAGTTCAATCAGTTTTGTCTGCGATTGCGTTCAGTTGTTCAGTTTTTTCCGCACGGGTGCAATGCGTTTTGATGCGTTTTTCATGCACGTGAAAAAAAACGGAAGGTTTACAAACAACATCTCTTAGCAACCATCAGTGAAAAATGCACTGCATCCTCACATGCTTCAGGATGCAATGCGTTTTTCACTGAAACCCCATTCACTTCTATGGAGCCAGGGCTGCATAAAAAACGCAGAATATAGAACATGCTGTGTTTTTCACGCAACGCAGGACTGATGCGTGAAAAAAACGCTCATGTGCACAGACCCATTGAAATTAATGGGTCAGGATTCAGTGCAGGTGCTATGCGTTCATGTCATGCATTGCACCCGCAGGGAAAACTCGCTCATGTGAAAGGGGCCTAAGGCCTCTTTCACAATAGTGAGTTTTCCGCTATTCACTTGGTGGTCAAATCTCAGTGTGAAGACTTGGTACTTAAACTGCAGGCGGGGGAGTGGATCGCCATGTGCATTACATTCTAGTGCATTCACATTCATGGTTAATCCATCCTGTAGTTTCTATGCCGTCAGAATTACATGTGTAGTTTATGGCCGTTTACATCACTGTGCAGTGCACCAAGATTCAAAGTTAATCCCTTCTGTTCTGCTGTCAAATTACTGTGCGTCAGTATCACAGGTCAATGTTACCGTCAGGTCTAGTTTATCGCTGTGGACTTAACTGTGCAGTGCACCAAGATTCAAGTCGTCAGCAGCAGTTTCAGTAACAGTGTGCACCAAGATTCATAGCTAATCCTTTCTGTTAAACAAAAATAAAAACATAAAGCACCCTTCAGTAAAGGTAAAAATAACCTGCATAAGCTGTGTCCAAACACATTCTTCTTAATCCCTTCTGTTAGCTGTAGATTTACTGTTTGTCAGTGTTACAGGTCACTGTTAGCGCCAGATGTAATTTATCACCATGGACTTAACCGTGCAGTATCCCAAGATCCAAGTAGTGGCCCCATGACAGCGTGTAGACGGTGGCAGCAGTAACAGTAGTGGCTCCATGACAGAATGTGGACAGTGGCAGCAGCACTAGTGATCCCATTACAGTGTAGGGATGTGGCGGCAGCAGTAGTGTCAGTAACCATGACAATAGTGGCCACATGGCAGAGTGTGGATGGTGACAGCAGCTGTAGTAGCCCCATAACAGACTGGGAATGGGAGTGATAGTAACAGCCCCATGACAGAGTTGGGACGGTGGTAGCAGCAGTAGTGGCCCATTGACAGAGTAGTGAAATGTAAAAACGGATATAGTCCTGATGAAGGAGATGCTTTAACCCCCGAAATGCGTAGACAAAGTTGCAATAAAGAATCTTCTACATCGTCCCAGATGTTTGCTTCATCCTATCCTCGGCAGCGCCTGATGTGTTCCTGAACCTGTTTTATTCATTCCCATTGACAGAGTAGGGATACTGGTGGCAGTAGCAGCGGCAGCACTGGTCCCATGACAGAGTGGGGATGGTGGCAGCAGCAGAAGTGGCCCCATGACAGAGTGGGGGGGGTCGGTGGTGGTAGCAGCAGGAGCAGTGGCAGTAGTGGCCCCAGGAGTGGGGAAGGTGGCAGAGACAGTGACTAGTGATGAATGAAGGGGAGATTTATCAAACTGGTGTAAAGTAGAACTGGTTTTGTTGCCCATTTCAACCAATCAGATACCACCTTTCATTTTCCAAAGGAGCTGTAAAAAATAAAACTTAGAATCTGATTGGTTGCTATGGGCAACTAAGCCAGTTCTACTTTACATCAGTTTTATAAATGAACCCAGAGGTGGGTTGCTGCATGCCACAATGACAGGGAATGGCTATTAGAGTGAATAGCACAAAGGATTAAAAGATCCCAGGTTCTAGCCCCCCCCCCCTTCCTACTTTTACATAAAAAATTATAAACAGAAAAAAAAAACATATTAAGTATTGCTTCATTTGAAAATGTCTGAACTACTAAAATATTAACAAAAAATTAATGTGTGCTGATGATCACCTTAATGGAAACAAAAAAAAATAATAAAAAACATTATTTGCCCTTTGTAAATCCCCCCCCCTCCAAAAAAAATGGAATAACTGTGTTCAAAAAGTCGAACATATCTACCTTTCATTGTTCACAGCTCCATTAGAAAATGGTAGAATCTGATTGGTTGCTATGTGCAACTAAGCCAGTTCTACTTTACACCAGTTTGATAAATTTCCCCCTATGTTTTAACACTGTAGACATGAATATGGAATGGCTTCCATATTTCAAGTGTAAAATCGAAAACTATACATAAATATATACTATGAATTGCATGGTATTTATCTTTAAACACGTATAATTGTTAATACCAGATGGGCCAAACATGGTGGATGGATAAAAGATGGCCATAGGATTGTTGCCATAAGGAACAGTTACCAATTAATATGGTAGCCAAACAGGGGCTGTTGCTGGTTTGGTTAGGTACGTGGCACAATATACCAATTATTGCTGTTGTGGCCTGCAATCTTCTGAAATGTCCCTTTTGTATGAGAATTACATAAAGGGGCCACATGGGGCCAATACTTGATCACTATACAGACGTTAACCTAATAATTAAAGTTATATTTATCTTTAACCCTTGCATCCTGAAACTACATATGAAGAGTACCTTGTGGCACAGAAGGTGAATGGCAGTTGGATCCAATGAACTATTAAAAGAGAAGAGAAAAACATGATGACACAGCCCTATAAAAAGCCTAATCATGCCCCCGTCATTTCACTGTGATCTGAGCATAGAGAGAGATGTGACAAGCACTAGGGACAGTGTTCAAGAAGCCTTTAATTGAGAAATATTGGATAGGGAGACTGCAGGGACAGTACAAGGACAGTGCAGGGACAATGTAAGGAGATCATAGGAATAGTTAAGGGACAGTATAGGCTCTGAAGCTGAAGGGATCCATAGGAGACAGCTCACTTTGCATCAATTCATGTGTAGGGCACAGAGCTGTCTAACTAAACAATGTCCACCCTGTTTAATAGATAAGCAATTCCATTAGACCTTGATTCTCAAACTGAGGTGAATAAACTGTGTAATTTAACTGTTATTACTGTGCCCACCTCGTTTCATACATAAAAAGCAATTCCATTAGGCCTTGATTCTGATATTGGGGTGAATAAGAGGTACCAGAGCCCTTCAAAGTAAAGGGCAGTGGCAAAAATTTTGCTGTAGCCGGCAGAAGTAGCAGCAGAAGAAGGTGGGGTGGTAGCAGCAGCAACAGGCCAGAGCTGCCAGTGTCATCCAGCGGTCATGTTTTGATGACCAATCTCGCTGTCCTGGAATGGTTGATTCGGTCTTCAACATAATCTCAACTGATATCAAACACGCACAGCCAGCAGTCGGTGGGTTCCTCTGACACCAGCAGTCATTATGCCAAATTCCATACTTGCCGGTGTGAAAATTTTTCATCAAGTCTCTAGAGGATGTCAGCGTTGGCCATATGTAGGTTGTGTGGGCTGATGGTGAAGCATGGCCAGGGTGCCAGTGTTGGCACCACGGTCTTGTATCAACACATGGAGTGTCACCATAAAGTGGTTTGGGAATACCATGGAGCTAATGTAGTGGTACCACCTGATGCATGTCCCAGCAGCCCACACCCCTTCTCCAGCAGTTAGGGCTCTGCCACCTCAGCAGAATGGACCTGTTTTTACTTCCCATCATCTACTCCCTGTCACGAGATTTGCCAGTAATTGATCATCGAGGCGATTGCAAAGAAACAACAGTATGTGTGATTATTTCACAAAAAAGAGCCTCTTGCCCAGGACTATTTATATCACTACTCACAAGATAGCACTCAGATGCTGAACGATGTCCCTTTATGGGTTTAGTCGGTCATTATATTAAAATGTAACTTTTATTAGGTCATCTTATTTAAAACCTTTTATTTCTTAATTCTCTAATCTCTACAAATAATTTTAAGAACACTAGCAGGGCAAACTACACCGGATTTTGCAGGGACTTGCTGTTAGTATAGCATGTATGTTTTATCACTTCTATATTTATTCAGTATCTACAGCTATTATATCAGATGCCAAGGAGGGATATTTTGGTTATGTTAGTGACAGGTATTAATTCCATACCTGTCACCTTTTATTCCTTTAGTCGGATGATGGCTTTGTGAGATTATTTTACTCTTTATATGCCACTTATCCCAACAGACTTTTGTCCTTTTGGATGAAGTTATATTCTACCTGCCAAGTACCTGATTCCCCGATTGGTTTTCGGGTAGTAATTGGCTAAATATCCCTTCCTAGACCAGATACCCGGACGGCCTAAAGCCCACCGCCAGTCTGTAGGTTTTCTAAAGTATTTCGATATCCTGCCTTAACCGGGTATCGTGGCGCCTGATGCGTCCCATCGGTCATTTAGTTCACTCTGCTGCGGTTAAACAAACACAGTGACTCCCCCAACATGTTTCGCCACTCACGTGGCTTCGTCAGGGGTAAGGAGTCAGCAAACCGAGCGCTTACTACTGCCGCTTTTTAAGCAGCAAGGAGAACCACCTCCTTCATTTGCATCCTATCGGTGCGCTCGGATACACCTGGACAATAGAAAATGACCCAATCTCTCCTATACACTTACCTATGCTCTCATTCCATTCCATTCCATAAAGAGAGGAAGGAGGTTAATCCTCTCATGGGTGTCATAGGTGTCTTTGATTCTGCGCATCAAACGGAGTTCCAGGCGCCGCTTCCACTGTCAATGCGCATGACAGTGGACTTAGTCTACAGCGCTTCAGAGATTGCCATTGCACATGACAATGGACTTAGTCTCCAGCGCTTCATAAGTCCCACTGCCATTGCGCATGACAATGGACTTAGTCTCCAGCGCTTCAGAGATCCCATTGTCATTGCGCATGTGTCACGCTCGGGTGTGGGGGGAAAAACCACACCGAGCGTATGAGGGATGGGAACAGACAAAACCAGGGAACTGGTCACCTCCTGCAGGGGACCCTAAGACTAGGCCCTAACTGGCTACCAGTATGAACTAACCCGGGTGGTAGGAAAGCTCATACACAGGAACCTAATCTGAATAAACCCTAGAACACCCTGCAATCTAATGACACAAGAGAGTAACCCGTTCCTCCAAGCGTACGGAGGAACAGGAGACTCAAACAGGAATAACAAAAGGAAGGGAAAACACTTAACTTTAAGTAGAACTCAGCAACAGGATCTCAGCCGAGATCCACACCACTCTCAACCAGGTAAGTAGCAGATATAAACCGCAAGGGATACTGGGAGAGGAAGAGGTAAGTAGGAGACAGCTAATTGCCCAGCGGCAACAGCTGAGGGAAAGGGGTGTGGTGAACAGCACCCAAACCACAGGGAATAGCCTGTCAAACCTGTCACTTAGAAAGCCGCGCAGAACGTCTGATTCCAGACGCAAGACCACTCGTGACATTACCCCCCCTTTTACGGGTGACCTCCGGGCACCCAGGACCAACTTTATCAGGGTGACACCTGTGAAAGGCTTTTACCAAACGACTGGCATTCACGTCAGATGCCGGTACCCATGACCTCTCCTCAGGACCATAACCCTTCCAATGAACCAGATATTGAAGGGTCCCACGAAGAACTCGAGAATCAATGATCTTGACAATCTGAAATTCCAAATTACCATCCACCAAGACAGGCGCGGGTGGCAAGGGAGATGGCTCCAGAGGTTCAACATACCTCTTCAACAAAGATCTGTGAAACACATTATGGATTTTCAGGGCCTGCGGAAGTTCAAGACGAAATGCTACAGGATTAATAATGGCCGTGATTTTATATGGGCCAATAAATCTTGGACCCAACTTCCATGAAGGAACTTTCAACTTAATGTTCCTAGTAGACAGCCACACAGAATCACCCACATTTAGGTCCGGACCATTCATGCGTCTCCTGTCAGCCACACGTTTGTACTTGTTACCCATATTTATCAAGTTACTTTGAATTTTTCGCCATATGGAAGACAATGATGATGAAAACTGTTCTTCCTCAGGAATACCAGAAGTATCAGAACCACAAAATGTGCCAAACTGCGGGTGAAAGCCATATGCACCAAAAAATGGTGACTTACCAGTGGAGTCCTGTCCGCGATTATTTATGGCAAACTCAGCCAGAGACAAAAACGAGGACCACTCCTCCTGGTTCTCAGAGACAAAGCATCTCAAATAAGTCTCCAGATTCTGATTGGTACGCTCAGTCTGTCCATTTGTCTGGGGATGAAAGGCAGAGGAGAAAGACAGTTGTACACCGAGCCGAGTACAGAACGCCCTCCAGAATCTGGACACAAACTGAGTCCCACGATCAGAGACAACGTCAGTGGGAATGCCATGAAGTTTCACAATATTGTCAACAAACACTTGTGCAAGAGTTTTAGCATTGGGGAGTCCGGGTAATGCAATAAAGTGCGCCATTTTACTAAAACGATCTACAACCACCAGAATAACTGTCTTACCAGACGACTCAGGCAGATCAGTGATGAAGTCCATGGATAGGTGAGTCCATGGTCTGGACGGGATGGGTAATGGAAGTAGGGGTCCAGAGGGACGAGTATGTGTCACCTTAGAGCGTGCGCAGACACTACAGGCTGACACATATTCCTCAACACACTTACGCAGACCTGGCCACCAGAATCTACGAGAGATGAGGTCGACAGTGGATTTACTCCCAGGGTGTCCCGCAAGCACCGAAGAATGATGCTCCTCAAAAACCTTATAACGCAAATCAGAAGGAACAAACAACTTCCCGGAGGGCAAGACTCCGGCGCATCTCCCTGTGCCTCAAGCACTTTAGCCTCAAGATCAGGGTAAAGAGCGGATATCACCACTCCTTCAGACAGTATAGGGCTAGGATCTTCAAAATCACCACCCCCGGGAAAACTACGTGACAAGGCATCCGCCTTCACATTCTTAACCCCAGGACGGTATGTGACAATGAAATTGAATCTGGTGAAGAACAAAGACCATCTGGCCTGCCTCGGATTAAGTCGTCTAGCCGACTCCAGGTAAGCCAGATTTTTGTGATCAGTGAATACCGTGATTGGATGATTCGCCCCTTCCAACCAATGACGCCATTCCTCAAAAGCCAACTTAATGGCCAGTAACTCTCGGTTACCCACATCATAATTTCTCTCCGCCACAGAGAGTTTCTTCGAAAAAAAAGCACATGGGCGCCATTTACCAGGTGACGGGCCCTGTGATAACACAGCTCCTACCCCCACATCGGATGCGTCAACCTCCACAATGAAAGGTTGTGACACATCTGGCTGCACCAATATAGGGGCAGAAGAAAAGCACTCCTTTACAGCGGAGAAGGCTTGAAATGCTGCATCAGACCACACAGAGACATCCGTCCCTTTCTTAGTCATGTCAGTTAAGGGTTTAACTATAGTCCAATAGTTCTTAATAAATTTTCGGTAATAGTTGGTGAACCCCAAAAATCGCATAAGAGCCTTCAGATTTTCAGGTCGGTCCCAGTTCAGAACAGCACAGACCTTCTCTGGATCCATACGAAAACCTGAAGATGAAAGCAGGTATCCTAAGAATTGCACCTCATGTACAGCAAAAGCACATTTCTCTAATTTTGCATACAACTTGTTATCTCTTAAGATTTGCAACACCTGCCTCACGTGATCCTGATGTGTCACAATATCTGGAGAATAGATTAGTATGTCGTCCAAATACACAACTACAAACCTCCCCACAAGATGATGAAAAATGTCATTAACAAAATGCTGGAAGACAGCAGGAGCATTGGTCAACCCAAAAGGCATGACCAGGTTCTCAAAGTGGCCCTCAGGAGTGTTAAAGGCCGTCTTCCATTCATCCCCTTCCTTGATCCTGACCAGATTATATGCCCCCCTTAAGTCCAACTTGGAGAACACCTTGGCATCCACAATCTGGTTAAACAAGTCAGGAATCAAAGGAAGGGGGTACGGATCACGGACAGTAATCCTATTGAGTTCACGGAAATCCAGACATAGCCTAAGGGATCCGTCCTTTTTTTTTAACAAAAAAGAACCCTGCTGCCACAGGAGATTTGGAAGGCCTAATATGTCCTTTGGCCAAACTCTCAGCAATATATTCCTTCATGGCCGTTCTCTCAGGTCCAGAAAGGTTATACAGCCTAGATTTAGGCAATCTTGTTCCAGGGATAAGATTGATAGGACAATCGTATTCCCGGTGAGGGGGTAAATCCTGACATCCACCTTCAGAAAATACATCAGAGAAATCCGATATAAAAGAAGGAAGAGTCTTAGTGGTTAAAGCAGAAAAAGATGTATTAAGGCAATTGTCAACACAATAATCGCCCCAATCCACAATTTGTCTAGTATGCCAGTCAATGGACGGATTATGTTTGCTTAACCACGGTAAACCCAGAACCACAGGAGCAGGAAGACCTTCCAACACAAAACATGAAATAAGCTCCTGATGAAATTCACCCACTCTTAATTTGATATCATGCACCATCTGAGACAAACACTTCTGAGAGAGAGGTGCAGAATCAATGGCAAACACAGAAATCCTCTTATCCAAAGAACTTGGTGACAATCCATGCATACGGACAAACTGAGCATCAATCAAGTTCACCCCTGCCCCGCTGTCAATAAACACCTCAATTTTCACAACCTTTGATTCTAGCGCCACCTCGGCAGTCAGGAGAAAACGGGTACTGCAGGATGAAGACAAATGCACATTTTCAGTCTCCCTACCCACTCCACCAAGAGTGAGATGAGAATTCAACGCCCCCTTTTCTTTTCTCTCCTTTAGAGATAGGAAGCATGGACATACATTGATAAAGTGTCCTTTCTGACCACAGAAAAAACACACACCCTTTTTATTACCAAGATGATTGCGGGTGGCTACAGAAGTGGCTCCCCCTAATTGCATAGGTTCATCCCCAGACATCAACCTAGGGGAATATTCACCCAAAGTATCATAGGAAGCTGGTACACTATGTGATAGTACCTCCTGAGAGCGGGGGCCCCTAGATCGCTCTCTCAGGCGCCTATCCATGCGTACAGCAAGAGACATAGCGGCTTCCAAAGACACAGGGGTTTCCTGAAAGGCCAAAGCGTCCTTCAGCCTCTCAGACAAACCTTGACAGAATTGGCTACGTAAAGCCGGATCGTTCCATTCAGTATTGGTCGCCCACCTCCGAAACTCAGAGCAATAAGTCTCAACCGGCCGCTCACCCTGACAAAGGTTACGTATCTGGGTCTCCGCCAGGGAGATACGATCTGGGTCATCATAGATAATCCCTAGGGTCTTGAAAAATTAATCTACCGACCGGAGAGACAGCGATCCGGCCGGTAGAGAAAAGGCCCATGACTGCGCATCCCCTTTAAGCAGCGAGATGACCACACCAACCTTCTGTTCCTCATTACCAGAAGAATGTGGACGCAGTCTGAAATACAATTTGCACGCCTCCCTAAATAGAACAAAATTATCACATTCCCCAGAAAATCTATCCGGGAGGGGGACCTTAGGCTCCAAACAGGCCTGACACTCAGCACCCCCAGAACCACCAGCCTGTGGTCTCTGAATCTGGTTGCGGATGTCAGCCACCTCCAAGCTGAGTCCCTGCAGCCGTTCAGCCAGTGTAGCAATAGCATCCATGTCAGCACAAAAATGACATAAATTTTTGTTATTGGCGGTTTATAATGTCACGCTCGAGTGTGGGGGGAAAAACCACACCGAGCGTATGAGGGATGGGAACAGACAAAACCAGGGAACTGGTCACCTCCTGCAGGGGACCCTAAGACTAGGCCCTAACTGGCTACCAGTATGAACTAACCCGGGTGGTAGGAAAGCTCATACACAGGAACCTAATCTGAATAAACCCTAGAACACCCTGCAGTCTAATGACACAAGAGAGTAACCCGTTCCTCCAAGCGTACGGAGAAACAGGAGACTCAAACAGGAATAACAAAAGGAAGGGAAAACACTTAACTTTAAGTAGAACTCAGCAACAGGATCTCAGCCGAGATCCACACCACTCTCAACCAGGTAAGTAGCAGATATAAACCGCAAGGGATACTGGGAGAGGAAGAGGTAAGTAGGAGACAGCTAATTGCCCAGCGGCAACAGCTGAGGGAAAGGGGTGTGGTGAACAGCACCCAAACCACAGGGAATAGCCTGTCAAACCTGTCACTTAGAAAGCCGCGCAGAACGTCTGATTCCAGACGCAAGACCACTCGTGACAGCATGACAATGGACTTAGTCTCCGGAGATCCCATTGCCATTACGCATGACAATGGACTTAGTCTCCAGCACTTCAGAGATATAGCCAAATATGCATGACTGGGAGCTCAGTTCTTCATGCTCCACAGCTATATTCTTGTGCGCATGGTAAAGAACTTAGTTCTTCACAGACCCAGCTTCTATGTATATAACAAAAAACTTTTATCTCAGTTAAGTCAGTTTTGATGTATTTTAATTGACTTTGTCTATACTTATTTTTCTTCAATATTTTGGTATTAATATATACATTTTAATGACGAAGCCACATGAGTCACTGTGTTTGTTATTTTAACCGCAGCAGAGTGAACTAAATGACCGGTGGGACGCATCAGGCGCCACGATACCCGGTTAAGGCAGGATATCGAAATACTTTAGAAAACCTACAGACTGGCGGTGGGCTTTAGGCCGTCCGGGTATCTGGTCTAGGAAGGGATATTTAGCCAATTACTACCCAAAAACCAATCGGGGAATCAGGTACTTGGTAGGTAGAATATAACCTCATCCAAAAGGACAAAAGTCTGTTGGGATAAGTGGCATATAAAGAGTAAAATAATCTCAGAAAGCCATCATCCGACTAAGGGAATAAAAGGTGACAGGTATGGAATTAATACCTGTCACTAACATAACCAAAATATCCCTCCTTGGCATCTGATATAATAGCTGTAGATACTGAATAAATATAGAAGTGATAAAACATACATGCTATACTAACAGCAAGTCCCTGCAAAATCCGGTGTAGTTTGCCCTGCTAGTGTTCTTAAAATTATTTGTAGAGATTAGAGAATTAAGAAATAAAAGGTTTTAAATAAAATGGCCTAATAAAAGTTACATTTTAATATAATGACCGACTAAGCCCATAAAGGGACATCGTTCAGCATCTGAGTGCTATCTTGTGAGTAACAGTATGTGTGCACTCATCCAAAAGCACATAAGCTGAAGGTGCTCCTCGCCAAGTTGCTGATACTACAGTCCTTCCTTTTCCATGTGGTTGACTCTGCACAGTTCAGAGAACTGATGGCTTGTGCTGAGCCAGGGTGGAGAATCCCAAGATGTCACTACTTCTATAAAAAAGCTGTACCAGCCCTGCATATGTGTGTACAGCAGAAGGTGGGACAGTCCTTAAACCTGTTATGCCTGGTACAGTTCATGGCAGCGCCGACATGTGGAGCTATAACTATGGTCAAGGATAATATTTGCCCTTTACAGCCCACTGAGTATATGTGGTTCCTGCACGGGCACACCAGCAACTTGGCCAGGTGATCACAATGCCGCCTCTGCGTTCTCAGTCACACTTTTCTGCACCTGGCCAGCCTTGTCAAACAGAGTGATACCAGGAAGGAATTGCTCGCTGTCATCAGCCAAGAAATCAAATCCATGGCTCTCTCCTCGCTAACTGAAAATCAGAACCATTGTCACCGATAATGGGGAGAACATTCTGGCGGCATTCAGAAGAAAGTACTCTTGTATACTGATTTTCATAGCAATTGGAGAATATTTTATTCATGGTAGAATCAATTTGGACCTGAATTAATATTTTTTTAAAAATTGGTTGATGTTATTGGCTAACAACAACAAAAAAAATTGCAAGCTTTCAGTGCACAGACTTCATCAGGTAGTATATTCCTGATGAAGGAGTCTGTTCTCTGAAAGATTCTTTTTTTCCTTAGCCAATAAAGATATCACTGCTATAATACTTTTGTCTTTTTTAACACAGAAGTATTTAATATCACATAGATATTTTGGCTAACACAATACCACACTATTTTGCCATACATAATTGAATTGAACATGAACTGAATCTCAAGAAATTTGCTCATCTCTAAATCTACTGTTTTGTGTGTATATCGCTTAAAAAGACCTATTTGTCTCCATGGGTACAAACAGAAAGCAAACCCTGTGTAGTGTGATCCTGCAGTCATGTGTTACTTCCTCCCATCTGCTCTCTCTGGTATCTTTAGTTTAGTAAGAAGAGGGGATAATGTAAAAAAGGTAACAAATGCTGAGAATCAGACTACACACAGAGTTTGCTTGTAAACAGTAATCACTGATTTATCTAGGTCCACATCAGAGCCAAATTACAAAAACTGTAAGGTTTTTCAATGAAAAACTATTTTAAATATTCTTCATTTTTAAAAATATTTTATACTACAATCAGGTTGTACAGAGACAGACCTTACTAGATGAATTATCGTTGCTCGGGACCTAAACTGACAACTGTGACATCAGTATGATTTCCGTCCTCCATCTCTGCAACAGCTACGAACAAGCAAATATAGATTTGGTAGTCAGATGGGTATGTTCTTTCTGAGCAAAAGTAATACTTTCAAATTTTTCCAAAAGGGTAATTTTTGAAGAGTTAAAAGGGATTTCCACGAATCAAAACACAATTTTTGATAAGTATGTTACCACTGTGAGTGTCACAGTCCATAGGAACTCCAACTGGTCCCCAGTATGAGGGGATCCATATCCTCCCTTTTTTAAAACAGACACACTGTCAGTTTTTCATTGCCATTTTGCATCAGTGTGTGCGTCCATTTTCTGGCCGTGTGTCCATTTTTAATGTCTGTTTTGCATCCGTTTTGTATCAGTTTAAATTGATGAATTGGATTGGCAGTTATTTCTTGCCCCCAACTATAATCATGACCCCCATGATGCCCATAATGTCCTCCATAGTGCCCAAAACTAAAATAATGTCCCCCACGGTGTAAATAATTTTTTATATTGCCCCAGCTAAAATAATGTCCCCCATGTAGGCCCCCTCTAAAATAATGTCCCCCATAGTGTAGGAATTTTTTTGAATGTTCCCAACTTTTATAATGTCCCCAATGTAGGCCCCCATCTTAAATAAACTCCCCCATGGTTTAAATAAATGCCCCCACAGCTGCTTTTTGATGATTTAAAGAAAATGAAAAAAAAATCACCTTCTCCACTTGCTCGCGCTGCAGCAGTCTCTTCTCCCATGCACAGGACCTGCCGAAGGACCTGCGATGTGAGCGATGACATCACTGAACGTGCCAACGTGATGACGTCACCGCGCATAACGCAGGTCCATTGGCAGGGCCTGCTCAATGAAGACTGGAGACTCTACTGCGCGAGCAAGTGGGTAGGGTGAGTGGCCATATGGTACCCGTTTTTAACGGCCGGTAGACGGGAGCACTCCTGTCATCGGCCCCATTTATTTCAATGGGGCAGTCGGGCCGTGAAAATGGGCCAGAAATAGGACATGTCCTATTTCAGGACGGACGCTATTCACTGGCCGTTAAACAAACGGCCATGTGAATAGTCCCATACGCTGACATTGGCACAAAAAATGGCCGTGTGACGGCCGCTACTTAGACGGCCGTCACACGCCCATTTTTCACTGTCGTGTGCATGAGCCCTAATGTGTGCAGCTCTAACTGAATCATTACAGAGGGGCTCTCTCTGACCACAGAGGATGAACTGGGTAAATGTTATAAGACCAAAGAAAGGAGGAAGTTACTGAGCCAGTACAGAAAGTAGAATACATGGAGTGATTTCAAGAAATAATACCTAGAATGTCATCCACCCATTTTTTTTTTGTTTGTTTTTTTTTTTGTTAAAACATTGCATAGAATATTTACATACAGTATAGTCTCTTAATATATGATAAAATGCTGATGGTAGTGTCCCTTTAAGTTAATAAGGTTTTTTCTACAATCCCAATGAAAACCACACATAACACGTTGGAGTAACACGACAATGGTAAATAGCACCAAATTACATCAGTATGTGCTATGCCTGTTTGTGCTGGATACATGATGGAATATTATTTTCAATCCCAAAGAATAGTTTTACCTACTCATGTCTCTTGGGATCAGTTTGCAAGAAATGTATAATGAATGTAGGTTCAGGTTCTTATAAAATTCATACCCATTCATGCACCGTTTTAACTTTTCAATACGTTCAAGATCATGTGCTCTGAGGGAGGACCTAGACCAGTCAGAAAACCCTTGCTCTGCCTGCTTCCTCTGCCAGCCTCTCCCACTCCTTGATTGACAGGAGAAGGTGAAATGACTATGCAGAAACCTGGTCCTGTCAGGAAGGAGAAGGAGGGGCTGGCAGAGAAAGCAAGAGAGGCAACAAAGCAAGAGTGGCTTGGGCCCACCCTCTGCACACTTAAGTGCTCATTTGCATATGGTTTAATAGTACTTTTTTTCTCCTGTGAAGCATTGTAGGATTATAAAGCTGTTGGGGCTTTTACCCATTTTCTGTACAGATGAACACACATTTTCGTTTTATTTGAAACTTTTTACTAAATAACAGTCAACAGCTTCTCTGCTTCTCTGCTTCTCTGCTTCTGGAGAGCACTTTTCTTACAAGGATAATGCAGAAGTATAATATGAAGACAGGGGTATGAGGAGAGATTACCAATAAATATCCATTCCTGAGTTATCTTGTTGGGTGTAAAAGTGGATTTAAATGGACAGATTATCGGGAATGAATGCTCCTGCGAATGCTCCTTCTCAACAATCTTCCCGTCCAAAGATGAAGCAGATCACCTGATAAACAAGCAAAATGCTCATTCATCGGGTGAAACTGTAATTCGTGTAGGCACCTAAATTATCAATTCATGTCAGCAGATCACTGTTTAGACAGCACGATCTGCTGCCCAGAAACAAAGCAGCTGTATGAGGATGGGTGATCCCTCATACTGTGGAGTAGTCGATTGTCAGGAAGAAGTGCTTCCTTCCCGTCAATCTGCTGCTCTTTGGCCCATCTAAATCCACCTTTAGTCCCTAAATACTCAAGTGTTTAATCAATCAGGGTGGTTTATCTCTAAAATCCTGTGGGTTCCCTCTCTCTTTGATCTCTATCGTGGCATTCTCAGAGTCTCTTTCTATGACCAAGCCTCCAGTTTCTGCTTAAATCTCTCGGGGTCTTTACTCATAGTTTCCTACTGCCTCCTGTGGTCTCTAAGACCCTCTTTCTCTTACTCTGTGTCATGTCTGTGTCTCTGTCACTCGCAGGTGTGTGTGTGTGTGTGTGGGGGGGGGGACCAAACCAAGCATAGAAGGGAAAGGAGATTAGGCCTAGAAACTAAGGAAGGAAGATGGACACCTCCTACAGGAAACCCTGGCTCAATTCATGTCTATCTACCAGTATGAACAGGCCTCAAACATAGGAAAATTCATACACAGGAACCTAAACACCGAACTGACCCTATAGGACCCTGGAAACTAATGACAGGAATGAGTCTACCTGTTCCTCCAAAAGAAAGGACGAACAGGAGTCTCCCTAAGGCCTAATAACAAAACAACAGGAGGGAAAAGGAAACTTATCTTTCAATGATGAAATGGAGGATCCAGGATCTCAGCTGAAAACCAAACTGCTGCTCACCACCACAACAACTGAAGCTATAAATCACAAGGAATAGTGGGAGAAGAAGCAACCAACAACAAAAAGGGAAAACATGTCAGATTATACCACGTGTTGCCAATCTGACAGACCTCCTGTTATCTGTCATAGGAATGTCCATGACAGTCTCTCTCTGACCATTGGAACTGCCTCTTTCTTCCCCCTCTTTTGTCACCTGACCTTAATTGTCCAATCCCTTTCCTTTTCTCTCTTTAACTGGTCACTATAATTGGCGTCTCCACATGCCATAACACATTACATGGTACATATCAACATAAACTTATACCATTGTAATAAAAAAATTAAAGAGGCTGGCCACTTTCCGGCTACTTTTGATCAATGTGAAGTAAGATGACTATATGACACTTACTAGTATAAACTTTGTTGATTTTCTGTGCTGTTTGTTATGTTTCTTAAGCCATGTCCCCTTCTTGGGCAAATCTTTTGTGCTATCTACCTATCCAGACATATTACTAAGTCATCTCTACTCAAATTCACCACATCTGCCATCTGCACTTACAATTGTGAGAGTTTAGTGCAGGTGCTGGTAGAAGACTGAGTGATTTGACTGATCATCTGAGGTTCCATTTTATGGACAGAACCTACAGATGCGTCCACACTTAACTTATCTCCAAACTCAGAGTGGTGACAGTTTTGTCCTGATAGCAAAACAACATGATATCGCGAGATTGTAACTAAACTCTAAAAAAACTGCAATACACGTCACAACCACTGGGCGGTGAGTGCTCCACATTTAGCTGATTGCTCAGCTGCTTTTTCTTTTGTTTAGAGCTGCTGGCCTCAGATGTGAGATATTTATCGGCAGACCAAGCTAAATGTGGTGAGATCTATTGAGAATATTTAATGTGCTAAAGTCAAACACATGAGAAAAAAAGGAAAACTAAATAGAGTATCCAAACATTGTGTGTTACCATCAGCTGGACTGTGTATCTAATCCTATCTTAAGTAATACTGTCTACAGAGTCGTGTATCTAAGCCTATTATGTGTGATACTGTCTGCGTAGCAGTGTATCTAATCCTGTCATGTGTGATACTGTCTACAGTGTCGTGCATCTAAGCCTATTGTGTGTGATACTGCGTGAAGAGTTGTGTATCTAATCCTATCATGTGTGATACTGTCTGAAAAGTTGTGTATCTAAACCTGTCATGTGTGATACTGTCTGCTTACCAGTGTATCTAATCCTATCATATGTGATACTGTCTTCCGGATCGTGTATCTAATCCTATCCTGTGTGATACTGTCTGCCGAGCTGTGTATCTAATCCTATCATATATAATACTGTATGAAGAGTTGTGTATCTAATCCGATCATATGTAATACTGTCTGCAGAGTTGTGTATCTAACCCTATCATGTGTGATACTGTCTGCTTAACTGCGTATCTAATCCTACCTTGTGTGACACTGTCTGCTGAGCTGTGTATCTAATCCTATTTTGTGTGATACTGTTTGCTGAACTCTGTATCTAATCCTATTTTGGGCGACAGAGTCTGCTAAGCTTTGTATCTAATCCTATCATGTGTGATACAGTTTGCAGAGTTGTGTATCTAATCCTATCCTGTGTGATACTGTCTGCTGAACTGTGTATCTAATCCTATTCTGGGCGACAGCGTCTGCTAAGCTTTGTATCTAATCCTATCATGTGTGATACAGTTTGCAGAGTTGTGTATCTAATCCTATCATGTGTGATACTGTCTGCTGAACTGTGTATCTATTCCTATCATGTGTGATACTATGTGCTAAGATGGGTATCTAATCCTATCATGTGTGATACTGTCTGCTGAACTGTGTATCTAATCCTATCATGTGTGATACTGTCTGCTGAACTGTGTATCTATTCCTATCATGTGTGATACTGTCTATGAAGCGATTAGATGTATGTGCATAGAGTGTGATACTGCCTGCTGAGCTGTGTATCTAATTCTATTAGGGGTGATACTCTCTGCTGGTGTGTGCTATTTTGCATATAACTAATAGAATACTAGACTAGCACTGTATACTGACACCAAGTGTACTGTACCTAACTCATAGCATACGGCATATAGACTTGTGGTAAACAATGGCAGTGGGCAAAATATATGATAATCATTGCACACTAAAAAAAAAATCCTTTGGAGGGATTTGTTTAATGTATACAATATATTTTGCTATTTAGGTTAAATGTAAGAATTGACTACCTTAAATTCAGGTATTAGCTAGTAAAACAATGCGCCACCTGGTGTCTGAAAGTTGTATTATAATTTATCCAATTTAGTTATAACGTCACTTCGTGACACACATCTCAGGACATGTTGAGGTAAGTGATCAGTTAAGTGTGGACACATCTGTATGTGTGAGAACAGGGGGAACAGCATTTCAAGTAAAAAAAAAATGTAGAAGGGTAGAAGTGTGGGTGCATCCCACAACAGGGTTTGGTCCGACTCACCCCAAATGAGAAGTCCAAATTAGAGAATTTAGGCAGCCCTCCGTAGGATTTCAAAGAGATATGAGATTTATTGAAGAAACCATATGCAATCTCATTCCATCAATAAATCACATATCATATCTTTGAAATCCAATGCAATGCTGCCTGAATTCTCTAATTAGAACCTTTAGAACAAAAGATTTGACCAACAAGGGTGAATACCTTATGAAATGTACTAAATGGTGCAGAATATCAACAAAGGCTATATTTGTAAGTGCCATATAATAATTAGAGATGAGCGAATTTTTCAAAAATTCGATTCGGCTGGTTTGCTGAATTTTCCGAAAAAAAATTTGCTTCGATCCGAATAAATTTGTTGCGAATCGCGTTAAAAACGGCTACTTCCGGGCTGCAGAGAGCCTGGATAGTGGTGTAGAACAATGTGCCTGCAGTAAAACGCATAGGGAGTCCAAGCTCATCGCTGAGTGTCCCGGGGGCCGGAATTGTTTACTTTTAAAAATTCGAGTGTTCAAAACAAACAGGGTTTCCTGTGTACTTGAGCTTTGAATAATGGAATAGGACTACAGAACGTACCAAAAATTTACGACTGACATGCTGCTGCAGAGGAGAGTGGTACAGTAACAACAGCTGCAAGAGTCAGCAGTCAAACAAATTTCAAGGCCACAGAGTGGCACCGTAACAGCAGCTGCAAGAGGCAGCAGTCGAATACATTTCAAGGCAGCAGAGTTGGAGAGGCAGCAGGAGTGGTACTAATTTTAAAGAGACAGAATGACACAGTGACATACCCTGGGAGAGGCAGCAGCAGTCAAAAAAATTTAAATTCAACATACCGTAGAGTGGCACAATTACATACTTTGGATGTAGCGGCAGCTGGGAGACAGCGTGTGGAGGTGGCGGACGCAGCATGAGTAGGCCGCAGAGTGGCACAATTACATAGTTTGGAGGTAGCAGCAGCTGGGAGACAGCGTGAGTAGGCGGGCAGCTGGGACGCAGCATAAGTAGGCCGCAGAGTGGCACAATTACATAGTTTGGAGGTAGCGGCAGCTACTAAGGGCTTCATGGTCATTATCGACATGGCGGCAGCAGCAGCATCAGGGCACAGAGTGGCATGGTGACATAGCTTGGAGGTGACACAGTAGCAGCATGAGGAGACCTAATTGTTGAGGTGGCAGCATCATCAGAAGGCTACATATTGGGTCAGTGACAGAGTGGAGAGGTTGGTGGTAAAGTCACTGGTAAAGATGCTGGGGTGGTAGAAGGAGCAGCTGGTAGATGTATGGCATCAGGCGGGTGGCAGCATCATAAGAGTGGCTGAGGCAGGTAGCCTGAAGAATACAGTCTCATTTGTCAAGGTTTGGGTGACGCATCATGGCTGATCTAATCTGATGCATCAGGAGTTGGTGGGTGGAAATCCTGGCTGATCCACGCCTGATTCATCTTGACAAAGGTGAGTCTTTCCACATTTTGGAAGGACAGGCGACTTCTCCTTGGGGTAACTATGGCCCCCGCCGCACTGAACATCCGCTCTGATGCCACACTACTAGCCGGGCAGGACAGCTTCTCCAGTGCAAACTCGGCCAGTTGCGGCCACAAATCCAGTTTGGCTGCCCAGTAGTTCAGCAGATCTTCAATGTGGGGTGGCAGGGTGCTGTCCAAGTAGGCCACCACCTGCTGGTTCAGGGTCTGCTCCTGGTCTACCTGCTGCTGCCGCCACTGTTGCTGATGAGTACTTTCCGCACTTGACGGGTGAAGAATGCTGCTCATCAGCGACTCCAGACTCAAGTTGCTGCTGATGAAGCTGGTACTGCTCCTAACCCCCCACCCCCCCACAGCAGCCGTGTCAGTGGTACGTGAGCGCTGAAGGAACCCCCGGTCAGACCTGCGAGAGGATGGACGACGACGACGCAGATAGGCAGCAGCCAACTGACTACATAGGATGTCTCTATAGTACTTCAGTTTGTCCTCCCTCTCAGCAGGTGAAAAAAAGGCCCCCATTTTAGACCGGTAGCGAGGGTCCAAGAGGGTGGAGAGCCAGAAGTCATCCCTCTGCCGGATGGTGACTATTCAGCTGTCACTATGTAAGCAAGTGAGCATGCATCGGGCCATTTGCGCAAGTGACTCAGAGGGACTCCCTGCCTCCAACTCCACTGTATACTGCCATGGTGTCTCTGGGTCATCTGCCTCATCTTCCTCATTTCCCTCTACCTCCTCTGGCTGCTCCTGCTCCTCCTCTTCTGTCACCTGGGTAGAAAAACAACTAAATACTTGTGCTCCAATGTTCTCCTCCTCCAGATCAGCCCCCACCAGACTCATGTGGCCATGAGATGCAGTCTCCACGTCTCCAGTCCCCTGACCAGAAAGATTTAGCAGCATCTGTTCCAGGACATGAAGCAGTGGAATGACGTTGCTCATACCGTAGTCCTGGCGACTGACAAATAACGTGGCCTCCTCAAAGGGCTTGAGCAAGCGGCAGGTGTCACGCATGAGCTACCACTGGCTGACATCAAAATTACACAGGGGAGTACTCCTGTCCGCTTGGATCATTAAGAAATCGTTTATGGCCTTTCTCTGTTTGTACAGTCGGTCCAACATATGGAGGGTAGAATTCCAACGGGTGGAAACGTCACATATCAGTCTATGTTTGGGGACGCCATTCTGCCGCTGCAGCTCAAGGAGGGTGTGCTTGGCGCTGTAGGAATGGCTGAAGTGCATGCAAAGTTTCCTGGCCATTTTTAGAATGTTTTGCAGTTGGATATAAGACTTGAGGAACCGTTTGACAACCAGATTAAATACGTGCGCCATGCAGGGCGCATGGCTCAGCCCTCCTTGGCGCAGCGCGGACACCATGCTCTTTCCGTTATTTGTCACCATGGTTCCAATTTTTAGTTGTTGCGGAGAAAGCCAGCAATCGATTTCTTCTTTCATGACACGGATCAGTTCCTCCCCTGTGTGACTTCGTTCGCCCAGGCAAACCAGGCGTAGAACTGCGTGACACCGCTGTGCCCTGCACATGTGGTACGCTGGTGGAGCACTATGACTTGGCCCTGCAGTGGAGGCTTAGGTGGTGGAGAAGGAGCCGGACATTAGCGCAGGATCAGCAGTTTGACAACGATGAGGAGAAAGTGGCATCACCTGTCCAAGTTGCTCGTGTGGCTGGGCAGGAAGCACATTGACCCAGTGGGCCATAAAGGACATGTACTGTCCCTGACCGTAGTTGCAACTCAACACGTCGGCGCTGCCGTGCACTTTGGCAGACACTGACAGGCTCAAGGACTGGGCCATCTTCTCTTATACATATTTGTGCAGGGCTGGGACTGACTTTTTGGCAAAGAAATGACGGCTTGGCACTCTTCACCTCGGCTCGGCACAAGCCATCATTTCTCTGAATGGTGCAGAGTCCACCAGTTGAAAAGGGAGGGACTGCAGCACTAGCAACTTGGACAGGAGCACGGTCAGCTTCTGCGCTGTAGGATGGCTGGACTCTTACTGCTGTCTCTTTGCAATCGCCTCGGTGAACGACTGCCGCCATAACGAGTGGCGATGAATAAGAGGAGGAGGAGGAGCAGGAGCATCTGGAGCGGTAGATGATGAGAGATAGCTCCCTTCGACAGAGGTGCAGGAGCCTTGACTTCCTGAAATGGGATGTGTGCCACTGGGTGATACCGCTGTTGCTTCTGCCAACTGGACTGCCACATCTGATCCACTGTTCTCCCAGGCCACTTTGTGGTGACGCTGCATATGTTGGCGCAGGGCCATGGTGCCAACATTAGCACCCTGGCCACGTTTCACTTTCTGATCACAGATTCTACATATAGCCATGTTCACCTCCTCAGGCGTCTTAACAAAAAAACTTCCACACCGCCGAGTAGGCGATTTTACCACCAACACTCCGCACTGACAGAGTAGTACCTCCGCTGCCTGGCTGAGCCGCTGCGCTGCTCTTTTCAAGGCCAGAAAGCACCTGTGAATAGTGCGGTATACCCCGTGCCCGTTTGGCTCCCGACCTTGCACTGCTGCCACTCCGCTGACTCCAACCCACTCTACCGACTTGCTGGCTGCACCGCTACCTCACGTGCGAGCTATCAGTCTCGTCTGCAGATGACAATAAGGATGATGAAGCCCTTGCTTCACCCAGCTCCCAAGTGCGATCGGCTACATCATCATCAACTACAGTTTGCACGTCGCTAATGTCCTCCTCAACTGTCTCTGTGTCCAAAGCCTGACCGCTCTCAACATTACCTCCCACTACACTCTCCTCATCAGTACTTGACCACCTACTGGAAGGAGCGAATTTCTGACCCACCTCTTGGCTTCCCAGTAGCTGCTGACTGTCCTCAAGTAGTTCGTCCTCGCTGTATAGTGGCTCAGAGCCAACAGCATATAGTACTTCTCTGGCTGAGGGAACCGAAAAGGACAGAGGCAGGTTGAGGACAGGTAAGGGCAGTGGAGGTGCTCCAGGCCCATGCCAACTAAGGGTTGTATCTGACGAACCCACCGACTCTTGGCTGGGGGTGTCCGATGTCATCTGGGAGGAAGTGGATGACCGAGTCAACCATTCAAGAACCGCTGGGTTGGTGGTCAACACACGACCGCTAGATGACACCAGTAGCTCTGGCCTCGCCAAGTGACCCCTAATGCCACGTCCCCTTCCTGCTGCGACCTGTGCCTATTCCAAAAACATTTGTGCCACTGCCCCTCCCCTGTGAAGGGACTGTCACCACTCTGTCTGACATACTGATTGATTACAAATTTAAAGTAAAAGGAAATTAAAAATCCACCAAAAAAAATGTACTTTGCTCACTGCCTCGCACAACGACCTAACTATTTATTTGATAAATACCGTCACCCACAGAGTGGGTTAACAATGGGTTGCTGAACTGCAGTACAATGGGTTACTGCACAGAACTACACACTATATGACAATTTTCTTTTTCTATGGCAAATGAGGCCACATAAACTTATTTAAAAGTAACATTGACAACCCCACAAACTCAGATTCACTATTTTTTTTCATGATATTCACTGACTACCTTATAGCAATATCACGCTTTTCTACTTGGATGGCGAACGAGGCATAAAATACTTATTTAAAAGTAACACTGACAACACCACAAACTCAGATTCACTATTGATTTTAAAAGATATTCACTGACTATTAGAGATGAGCGAGCACTAAAATGCTTGGGTGCTCGTTATTCGAGTCAAACTTTTCCCGATGCTCGGGTGCTCGTTTCGAATAACGAACCCCATTGAAGTCAATGGGAGACTCGAGCATTTTTGCAGGGGACCAAGGCTCTGCCTAGGGAAGGCTGGGTGAAAACCTGGAAACCTCAGAAAATGATGGAAACACCACGGAAATGGACAGGAAACAGCAGGGGCAGCATGCATGGATGCCTCTGAGGCTGCCTAATCCCACCATTACCCCAAATTCTCCTAGTGGGGCATGTGTGGTAAAGATTCTTCTCAGTTTAAAATCGTATATGTCCCCTATCTTGGGACCATATATTTCATGGATTTTTCGAACACGGAAAAGGAAAAAGAGCTTGCTCTGGCCAGGGGAGTGTCTTTTCTACTGCAGCTAAGGGGACGTGTTCATGCTATGCCTATCACAGGTCAGGAGCCAATTAAAAAAGGAACAAACAATAATCAGTATAATATCTAATACGTCCCCTATCCGGGTAAATTGTTTGGAGAGAGGGCCTGTAGGTGGGGGGCAGGCTGGGGGGAAGGAGGTTGAGCTGGAAGAGCCAGAGGAGTGCCCCCTGGGCTAGCGTGTGTGGTGGTGACAACAGCCGGATGTAGTTAGAATGACGAGGACCCCAACTTAAAAATTTAGCATCAACCGGTACAATTGTCAATTATGAGCTCGATCAAGTGTGGCATGTGTTCTATGTATTCTTCTCAGTTTAATACCGTATATGGCAGCTATCCGGAAAAATAGTTTGGAGAGAGAGAAAGATAGGAAAAAGATGTAAATTGTTTGGAGAGAGGGCCTGTAGATGGACCTCTGGAAAAATTGTTTGGAGAGAGGGCCTGTAGGTGGACCTCTGGAAAAATTGTTTGGAGAGAGGGCCTGTAGGTGGACCTCTGGAAAAATTGTTTGGAGAGAGGGCCTGTAGGTGGACCTCTGGAAAAATTGTTTGGAGAGAGGGCCTGTAGGTGGACCTCTGGAAAAATTGTTTGGAGAGAGGGCCTGTAGGTGGACCTCTGGAAAAATTGTGGTAAAAGAGTGCCAGTTGGACCTCTAAAAAAATGGCGTTTTTTTGGTCAGCGTTAGGCAAAGACGACAAGGAGGAGGAGGAGTAGGAGGAGTAGAGAAGAGGAATCGGATACATAAGTTATTTAAATCTTTAGCTGCTTTCCCCCGGAGGAGATTTGAATTCCAGTGAAATCCAGGCTTTGTTCATTTTAATAAGCGTCAGCCTGTCAGCGCTGTCAGTTGACAGGCGTGTACGCTTATCGGTGATGACGCCACCAGCTGCAATGAATACCCGCTCTCACAGCATGCTAGCGGCAGGGCAGGCCAGCACCCCCAAGGCGTACAGCGCCAGTTCAGGCCACGTGTCCAGCTTTGAAACCCAGTAGTTGTATGGAGCAGAGTGATCATGCAGGACATTGGTATTGTCAGCTAGGTACTCCCTCACCATCTTTCTGTACAGCTCCCCCCTACTCTGCCTAGACTGGGGACAGGTGAAAGTGTCTTGCTGGGGTGACATAAAACTGGCAAAGGCCTTGGAGAGCGTTCCCCTGCCAG
>ONZH01030861.1:0-58087 GCA_900303285.1 Rhinella marina | reverse complement strand
ACTTACCCTAATTTGTCAGATTTGCACACCAAGGTGCGCATTTCCGCAAGTCGACCACAGATGCTGCCACTCTCAGGGCAGCGCAGCGGCGCCTACAACTGCCAGCTCACTGACTGTTGTTCGACTTGCCCACGAGATGGAATTCGACATTAAACATGTTATCCAGAGTTTACCAGCAGCACAGAGCGATTGTAGACTGCCAGATGTCAACTTCCACCAGAACTGGTAGGCAGGTCAGTCAGCTCCCTCAAGTCTACAATGAGGAGTGGATGTAGATGTCTGATATCTGTCAGGTGTTGAGCAACTTTGAGAGTCAACACAGATGGTCAGCGGCGATGCCGCCATTATCAGCCTCACCTATGCCTGTTGAAAAACTCACTGCTCAGCATGAAGTCAGAAGCTTTGCACTTGTCACAGGAGATGGGGGAAGAAGATACGTAGCTTGATAGCCAGAGCACCCTCCGGTCTGTTTCTCAGCGCGTATTGGAGGAGGGGGATGAGGATGAGGAGGAAGAGGAGGAGAATGTTGGCGAGACAGAAGAGGGTACCAATGCTCAGTCCTTCTTAACTCTTGAGCGTGTATGGGCTGAAGAGGAGGAGTTGGAGGAGGAGGAGGAAATGGAGAGTCAGGCCAGTGAGCAGAGGGAATTCTTGTGTGTTGGGACTCTGGCGCACATGGCAGACTTCATATTAGGCTGCCTATCCTGTGACCCTCGCGTTAGAAGCATTTTTTCAAACACCGATTACTGGGTGTTCACTCTCCTGGACCCACGGTACAAGCAGCACCTTTCCACTCTCATCCCTGTAGAGGAAAGGAGTATGATAGTGAATCAATATCAACAGGCCCTGGTGCACAAGCTGAAACAATCCTTCCCATCTGACACCGCTAGCGGCAGAGGGCGTGGTTCTGTGGGCCAAGTAGCGGGGGAGAGGAGGCGAGCAGGCAGCTTGTCCAGCACTGGCAGGGGAACGCTCTCCAAGGCCTTTGCCAGTTTTATGTCACCCCAGCAAGACACTGTCACCTGTCCCCAGTCTCGGCAGAATAGGGGGGAGCTGTACAGAAAGATGGTGAGGGAGTACCTAGCTGACCATACCAACGTCCGGACCGATCACTCTGCTCCATACAACTACTGGGTTTCAAAGCTGGACACATGGCCTGAACTGGCGCTGTACGCCTTGGAGGTGCTGGCCTGCCCTTCCGCTAGCGTGTTGTCAAAGCGGGTATTCAGTGCAGCTGGTGGCGTCGTCACCGATAAGCGTACATGCCTGTCAACTGACAGCGCTGACAGGCTTATGCTTATTAAAATGAGCAAAGCATGGATTTCACCGGAATTCAACTCTCCGGGGGAAAGCAGCTAAAGAATAAGATTCCTTATTTCCTTATGTATCTGTAGCGCCCTCCACCCTGCGTGGTGGTCGGTTGCTACAGCATGTATGTGTTTCTGTGCATATAGTGTTAATAAAAAACAGGAAGCCGGTCGCCTAGGCAACCCCAGAGCCTGGGGGAGGAAGTGGGAGGAGGTTTGGAGCTCAGCAGAGGAGAAGCAGGCAGTCTGCAGCAGGAGATATAGCAATCTGCAGCAGGAGATATAGCAATCTGTAGCAGGAGAGATAACAGTCTGCAGGAGAGAGTCTTCAGAAGGAGAGTGAGCTGATGTGAGCTCCAGCAGAAGCAGTCCACACAGGGAGTCTGTGTAAGGAGACTGAAGAAGAAAGTCTTCAGAGGGCAGTAAGGAGAGTGCCTGAAGGAGCTAGTGACCAAGCAGATTGACAGTGCAGGAGGCCAAAGCGACCGGTGACCTGAATGTTCCAGTTTTGCCTGCAGTCTCTGAGTCATCCTTTCTGCCGCCGATGTGCCTCCCCTCTATCACACAAGTCTCCAAGGCAAAGGCAAGTGATCACCCCACGATCTCTAACCCTGGGAGTCAGCCTTAGTCAAGGGGGGTTTAACATCAGGGCTGACCCACAACATCTATCTCCCAGGGGCCTGTGTCAGCGCTCGGTCCTATCTAGGCCGAACACCTTGACTGGCGTCACAGACTATTCCCAAATACACTTTCCCCTTTTTAGAGTGTCCGTGAGACGGCCCCGACCCCTTACCAGAAGTAACCTCGGGCTGGGTGGGCGTCACATATCCGATTCCTCTCCTCTACTCCTCCTCCTCCTTCTCTTCATTGCCAAACGCTGACCCAAAAGGAATTTTTTAGAGGGCCAACTGGCACTCTTTTAAAACAATGTTTCCGGAGAGCCACCTACAGGCCCTCTCTCCAAACAATTTTTCCGGAGCGTCAACTACAGACACTCTAAAACAATTTTTAAGGAGCGTCAACCACAGACACAAACATTTTTTTTTTTCGGAGGGTCGACTTCAGACACTCCCAAAAAAAATTTTTGGGAGGCTCACCTACAGCCATTTGACTGCAATCTCAGTCGGACAAAGGCATTGGTGGTTTCACCGCCATGCTGTGTCAGGCTAAATTTTTGCGTGGTTCACCTGCTACCTCAGTCTAACTCGATCACTCTGTTGTCACCGCCGCCATACAGGGCCTCGATAAATTTTTATGTGCTTCTCCTGCTCCCGCACTGCAACTAGGTCACTCTGTAGTCACAGCCCTGTGGCCACAACAAATTTTCATGTGCTTCGCCTGCTCCTTCACTGTAACTCGGTCACTCTGTAGTCACAGCCATACAGGGCCTCGATAGATTTTTATGTTCTTCGCCTGCTCCTCCACTGTAACTCTTGGAGGAAAGGTTGTAGATCCCACGGTGCAAGGAACCAGTAGAAGGTAAGTAGATTTTTTGTTCTTTTATTTGTTTGTAGTAGTACAAGTAAGTTCTACTACAAACAAATAATAGAACAAAAAATCTACTTACCTTCTACTGGCTCCTTGCGCCATGGGATCTACAACCTTTCCTCCAAGAAACTACCCTTCATCTTCTGTGGGGAATCCAGGCACCCTGCGTCAGAAGTTGACCGTGTTTTGATCCGTGGCTGCATACCAGTTTCCAAAAAAGGAATTTACTCTCCCGACGACATGCTTCTATTAGAGTTGTGCCTAATCTAATGAACAACCTTACAAGGAGAGCCTTCACTTTCTTGCTAAACGTTATACGTATTGTGACGTTATTACCCTATGCTGCGCTTTTTTCGTGTTTCTCAGAAATATGTTGCCTAGAACTACAGTTATCCACTGTAACTCTGTCACTCTGTTGTCACAGCCATACAGGGCCACGATAAATTTTTATGTGCTTCGCCTGCTTCTGCACTGTAACTCGGTCACTCTGTAGTCACAGCCATACTGGGCCTCGATAAATTTTTATGTGCTTCGCCTACTCCTGCAGTGTAACTCGGTCACTTTGTAGTCACAGCCATACAGGACCCCGATAAATTTTTATGTGCTTTGCCTGCTCCTGCACTGTAACTCGGTCACTCTGTTGTCACAGCCATACAGGGTTACGATAAATTTTTATGTGCTTCGCCTGCTCCTGCACTGTAACTCGGTCACTCTGTAGTCGCAGCCATACAGGGCCATGATAAATTTTTATTTGCTTCGCCTGCTCCTTCAGTGTAACTCAGTCACTCTGTAGTCACAGCCATACAGGGCCACCATAAATTTTTATGTGCTTTGCCTGCTCCTGCACTGTAACTCGGTCACTCTGTTGTCACAGCCATACAGGGTCACGATAAATTTTTATGTGCTTTGCCTGCTCCTGCAGTGTAACTCAGTCACTCTGTAGTCACAACCTTAAAGGGCCTCGATAAATTTTTATGTGCTTCGCCTGCTCCTGCACTGTAACTCGGTCACTCTGTAGTCACAGCCATACAGGGCCTCGATAAATTTTTATGTGCTTCTCCTGCTCCTGCACTGTAACTCGGTCACTCTGTTGTCACAGCCATACAGGGTCACGCTAAATTTTTATGTGCTTCGCCTGCTCCTGCACTGTAACTCGGTTACTCTGTAGTCACAGCCATACAGGGCCACGATAAATTTTTATGTGCTTCGCCTGCTCCTGCAGTGTAACTCAGTCACTCTGTAGTCACAACCTTAAAGGGCCTCGATAAATTTGTATGTGCTTCGCCTGCTCCAGCACTGTAACTCGGTCACTCTGTAGTCACAGCCATACAGGGCCTCGATAAATTTTTATGTGCTTCGCCTGCTCCTGCACTGTAGCTCGGTCACTCTGTAGTCACAGCCATACAGGGCCTCGATACATTTTTATGTGCTTCTCCTGCTCCTGCACTGTAACTCGGTCACTATGTAGTCACAGCCATACAGGGTCATGCTAAATTTTAATGTACTTCGCCTGCCCTTGCACTGTAACTCGGTCACTCTGTAGTCACAGCCATACAGGGCCACGATCAATTTGTATGTGCTTCGCCTGCTCCTGCACTGTAACTCGGTCACTCTGTAGTCACAGCCATACAGGGCCTCGATAAATTTTTGTGTGCTTCGCCTGCTCCTGTACTGTAACTCGGTCACTCTGTAGTCACAGCCATACAGGGCCACGATCAATTTTTATGGTCTGGGTGAGCACAATTGCCTTGAGGGTCACCACCAGGCTGTTTTTGCCCGAGAATTTGGAGAAATGGTGGAATTAGGCAGCCTCAGAGGCATCCATGCATGCTGCTGTTTCCTGTCCATTTCCGTGGTGTTTCCATCATTTTCTGAGGTTTCCAGGTTTTCACCCAGCCTTCCCTAGGCAGAGCCTTGGTCTCCTGCAAAAAATGCTCGAGTCTCCCATTGACTTTAATGGAGTTCGTTATTCGAAACGAGCACCCGAGCATCGGGAAAAATTCGACTCGAATAACGAGCACCCGAGCATTTTAGTGCTCGCTCATCTCTAGTAAAATTGTAATCCAAATGGGTAAAAAAAGCAGCAAAGGTTCCTTAAAAAACCCTCTTTCAAGGGGCTCCCCAAATAACCTGAAAAGGGGGAAAAAGGGATGAGGCGCACGAATGCACAACTTAATTTCCTGAGTTGCCTCGTCATCCTCCCGCGCTGGAGAAAGGGGCGGAACTACCAGGGAGGAGTTTGCATTGCTGAATTGAATTCGTACGCAACAGCGTATAGAGTAACTACCAGGGAAAAGTCTGCATCGCTGAATTGAATTTGTACGCGACAGCGTATAGAGTAACTAAATTATACGTAAAATAGCGTATAATTTATAGGACACTCTACGTAGCGAATGCGTACAAAAGTGAAGCGAATCACCTAATATTCGGAATCGCTTCGCAGCTGAAAAATCCCAAGATTCAATACGAATCTACGAAGCGGCGAATAGATTCGCTCATCTCTAATTATAATGACACCAAAAATAAAAAAGATACATCCATAGCGAATCATATGAACTTGATACATGGGGGTGACATGACATGTCTGAAATTTATAGGCATACAACATATACCCCCACCAAAAAGAGGAGGCAACTGGGATCAGACAATCCTCAAATCGGAAGCAAGATGGATTTTCAGAATGAAATCCATCACTCCAGGAGGTCTCAATGAAGTGTTGTCGTATAAGCCCTTCCTATAAATGGATTCACCTCAGTATGGGGCATCTGGCTACTAGAGACCAATATATACCCTCTCGGGTCACTAATAATGTTCAAATGATCAGGAAGCCAATCAGGAATCATTACCAATGTTGTTCATGGATCCCATGATGTATGGGACAATATTATAAATACATATATACTGTACCAACTCTAATTCAGTCTAAGGTATTTGTGCAATGACGGAGACAGCTTCTTTTATTTTATTATGTTAACACAGGAATAAAACACAGCTTGCCATGCTGTAAAATTTACTATACAACTTACTATCCCCTTCCTTCTGTCCATGAGTTCTATTCACAATCTGTGAGCATGTTATCACAGATTTGATGCAGTAATTTTAACCAGCGGGGGGCACGCTACTAGGTCCCTATGACAACTGTTCCGCCTACTCCTGATTGCATCATCATCTAGCTCTGGGGTGTAGCTGCAGCGCGATACACGTGACGAGCTTAGTCACCTGATCGCGTTGGCACTTCCAGGAAGTGTCGCGGGGGATGGAGGTCGGACCACTAGTTTAAAAGGTGAGTTTGGAGAGATTTTTAGCTGCCACTGCCATTTTTTCTAACTAGATATACTGCTTCCTGAAGAACCAGCACTGCTGGCAAAACACGTAGAAGCTAATCTAGTGAAGCAAGTAGGTTGATTTGAGTCAGGCCCGAGGTTCCAGAGGCTGGGGGTCGCCCTTCTCAGGGCGAGTGCTCCGACTACAGCCACGCTAGGGTTCCCATCTCCCAGAATAGGGATTGAGAGGGAAAGCGTAAGGAGGCTAGCAAAAGTCAGGAGACTCGCCATCATCTTGATAGGACCCCCCAGCATTCGATCTCTGAAGAACACTGCCTGTCACTAAGACCCCAAGCTTGATCTTACTCACCAATGAGATTTTTCTGAGTATCTATTGTACTTCTATTACTATTAAAAGTTAAGTTTTATCTTTTCTAAGGCCAGCACAGTTTAATTTAGGAGGTACCAGCACTACACCGGCAGTCCAGGGGCTATGGGAGGGAGTTATGACTCCCATAGTCAACATGTCATCGACCTCTGCCTTCATCATGATCGATACAGCAAGTGTCACTCGGTAAGCAGACTACCGCAGCGGGGAGGCAGCCCCTGTATCGACCTGATGCTGGACCAGAGGAGTCTGACCCGGTTGACTGGTAAACAGGGGTCCATAAGTCCCCAACATGCCTGTGAGTTGACGGCTCTGTGCAGTTGCGGTCCCAACTGAACATCAGTAACCCCCAATTCCTGCTTGGTGTCAACTTTGGTCTGCATCAGGCTCATCTGATGGGGGACAGCACACAGCTAAATTAGTGACCGCTCGGTCAAGATGTGCTTTGAGCCGGTTAACGTGGTAGGTCCATTCCCGAGTCCCCCCTCGGTCCAGGGCCACTAAAATAAAAACTGTGTCAAAAAAGCCATTTTTTAGCAACTTTTTTGTCTGACAATCAACATTTCTGCATGTCGTACTGGCAGGTATTCTGACCCTGTCAAGGCATACTTTTTGGATGCTTGGTCCCCCAAGCCATTTTCTTTTCTTTTTTATCCCATAGCACTATGTGTGTTTAAATATCATCTGCTCCCGATAAGGGAGAATTTATTTTGTGCCATTAGATGATGGATATAATATATATATATTTCTTTTAATATTTAAGGAAAAGTGAAAATTATGCAAAAACATGAATTATCCTTTATCAATTTTTTTCTATTACAAAAAGTTTCAAGAAAAAACATTTGTAAAACCATTACCGTGCACTTGTACCCTGAAAATTGATGCTATTTATGTAATTTATCTACTGGCTGGGCCCACCCCCAAGACTTCAAAACACTGGAGCACATTTTGGCGGCCTATTTTTTCGGTTGCTGGTTCTATGGCACTGTGCTGCCAGAAAACTGTTGTATAGCCTCAAAACATTACAAGCCCCTTAAAAGTGACTTTTTTTAATATTGTTCCCTTAAAGGGGTTGTCTCAACTCAGCAGTTCAGGGCTGCTGCTGTTCCCCAGCCCTGAACTAACTGCTGTCTGGGGGAGGCGGAGACTTCACTTTGATTGACCACACAGGCAAACCTGTGTTTGCGCGTTCCCACTGCTGCTAGTCCGAAGTGCACACCGTTATCTCTATATTTACATAGAGATAACAGTGCTCCCGAGGGACCCCTGATAATGGCAGCCCTGATCCTTCTGCCTTGCTGAGTAATAAACTTCCAGTGCTAAAGCGCCAGCCCTGCAAATTTATTACTTGTCATCAGCGAGTGCCGGACCTCGGTGAGCTACTTACAGCTGCGGGGGAAGTAGCTGTGTAGAAAAGCTCAGGGCTACTGCGCATGCCCAGAAGCAGTTCTACACAGACTATCAGCGTTGATGTGAGGTGGCCGGGACGGGAGCTGGTGTGTCTGACTGCCTATGCGCGTTCCCGCGATCCCGGCCACCACAGAGGACGGAGGCATGTCTGGCGGTGCGCAAGATTGCAGCGGTGGCCGTAACCCCTGACAACGAGCATTGAATAAAGAGGTGGAATAATGAAGAATTTAGCCAAAAGGAGGAAGTTTGGCTAAAGGACCTATATGAGGAAGTGGTATCTATTGACAAGCTGGACATTCTGGGAGCCATTTTGTAAGGTGAGACAACCCCTTTAAGGTATTCATCTTGAGAAAATTTGGACATTTTAAGGTTTTTTTTTTTTTTTTTTTTTACTTTTTTTTATAATTAAGAAAATGCATGTTTGTATGTTTTATGCAGAAAAAAAACCTGCAATACAAAATATAGCTACATGTAAAACAAACACACTTTTTTATTTAAAAAAAAAACTATGTTTTATATTTTACATACACAAATTCTACTATAGTATTGCAAAACTAATGTTTTTTTAAATGAACAAAAAGGGGCAGAATGTTTGTATGGGTATGAATGTAGTCTGCTATACTATCACTAATACTTGTAACTACAGTATTGCTGTAAATGTTTTATTTTCTGTATCGCTCTTTTCATTATTTTTTACTTTTTAATTTTTTTTAAGTGAATTAACCCCTTCCTACCACAGTCAAGGCAGGAAGAGGGGTTCTGCAAACATCAATCACAGTCAGACCGCTCCAGCTAGCTTCCATACTTCTCCCGGTGACTGCAGCTGTTTAATGACAGTTAGGAGCCTACTGCTGAGACGTATAAAGTCATACAGCGGTAGGCAAGTGGTTAAACATGTATATTAATGCTGTCATGAATTTCCCAGTAGCTATGTATATCACTGTCTATTAGACATTATTTACTATTATTATTATTATTATTATTAAAGCGCCATTCATTCCATAGCACTGTACATATTAAAAGGGGGTTTACATACATTATACAGGCAATTGCACTAAGCATGAAACAAGACAAAATACAAACTAGTACACAATGAGAGAGGGCCCTGCCCACAAGGGCTTACAATCTATGTGGTACTATTGCTGCCATTGGGTTCGAGCGCTTGAGTAAGGGGGAAGAGTGAGGGAATAAGAATACATTCATAAAAAAATAAACAAAAAGAGAGAAGTTTTCCTAGGAGACTAGAGGGGCTTATATACCAGCAATTGGAGCAGCTTTGGTTTATAAAAATTTGGCGAACCTGAACCAAACCGAATCTCAAGTGGTTCTCTCATTTCAACACTGAGCAGTACAGCAATGACACAGAGAAAACTGTGCATGTATGTGTGGTGAGCACAGCCAGGAGGTATTCTGGTGGGCAAAGAGGATGGAAGTGGTGGTAGTAGCGATGAGGGAGGGTGTTTTTTTTTATAATGGCGGATCCTACTCCAGCTCTCCCTGAAGCCACAACTTTAGCAACAGAAGGGATGCACCCTTTTTTCCCCTAGGGGCACATCTTGGATTTGGAAGCTCCTGTCCGTTGGTGGCTGGGGTCACTACTGGAGTGGAGTCACTACTCACATTACGTGGATGGCTAAAACCAGTGGTGCTGTCCCCACAGGGGGTCTTAAGTGTAGTCTCAGACGAGGGGCTAGGCCTCAGGAGAATACATCCATCAATGCACAATTAGCATTGGGGAAGGTATCCCCAGAGGGACAAGCTCAAACCAGGGAGCAGCAATGGTGTACTTAAATGGGTTTTCTGAGACTTTTTTTTACTGATGATCTATCCATTAGATAAGTCATCAGTATGTGATCGTTGGTAGTCTGACACTTGGGACCCCCAGCAATCAGCTCTTTGAGAAGTGACCAATGCTCACAGTAGCACCATAGCCTTCTCTCAGCTCTCCAAGCACAGGACCGTACAGTGAATTGTTATCAAACCTTAATCAGGGTCCACTGATTATCACGTGAAATCCAAATTAGTAGAAAGTTACAGAGCTCAGATTGGAGACAAATCTGAGACACAGTATGTGTCCAACAAGATCATTCCACTTTAAAGAAACAGTGTATGAGATTATATAATACTTACAGATAAGGAGACGGATACAAGCCAGCCTTCATAAACATAACATGTAACATTAACATTTATTAGTACAGAATAGAGATGAGCAAATCTATTCGGCGCTTAGTAGATTTGATACGTACTTATTCGATAAATTATATGCTGATGCTACGTATAAGTTAGTTTATACGCTGATGCGTACGAATTCAGTTAATTAGCTAACTTTTACTGTTAGTTCGTTATTCGTGCGGCGAAAGCCCGGGAAGAAAGCAGTCACCGACCTAATGGGCAGGGCTTGCTCTGATTGGATCAGGCTCGGAAAGCCAGTGACGCATCACTTGTGCTGCGACTGCTGAGACGAGCAGAAGCACTCTGTGTGAAGTTCCTGAAGACTGAGACCTGTTTTGTTAAAATTGGGGTGTAATTGTTCTGGGAATCAATACACATATACAATACAGTGCCCCCTCCTAGTGGTGTCCCTTCTGCAATTTATAAAATAAAAAGCCACCGAACCCCACCACATAATCCGGCGGATATAGAGGACAGCCTCCCTGAGGATTTCTTAGAGGGCAGTCAGAGTTTGGACTGCCCAGAATTTGCGGTTGGTGGGGAACAGCCTAATTTGAAGTCCGAAAAAAGTGGTGGGGAGGAGTCTAATGATGAATCTGATGTGTTAGACCGGGAGGCGGATCGGGCTGGTGAGGAGGGTTTGATCTCCGAGGAGGAGGGTGGTAGTAGTAGTGGCAGCAACAGAGGGCAGAGGCGAGTTAGGCCCAGGGCCAGTCCTTCCTTGGGAACTAGCAACACCCCAAGTATAGTGGGGCCGGCACCAGGGTGTAAGCATACTAGGGCTACAAGCTTGGCCAGCTGTGGAGGGCACACGTCGGTTGTGTGGAAGTATTTCACCACTCTGCCAGGGGACAGCAGCAAGGCCACGTGTAATTTGTGTAAACAGAAATTGAGCCGTGGGAAAACCACAAATGTATAGACCTCTGCTCTGTGGAACCATCTGAAGTGGTGTCATGCCGCCAATTTAGAGCAGCTCATTTATACTGAGGAGCTGGCTACTTCTCCCGGGGTCCCTCATGTCAGGCCGGCCGCATCCAGGGGCGTAACTCAGCCCGCATCCAAGGGCATAACTCAGCCCGCATCCAGGGGCGTAACTAGTACATACACTATCGCTCACTGTGTGTATGTCTCCATCTCCTCTTATTCGCCAGCCGTCCATTGCCAAGTGCGTGGCCAGGAAGCAGGTTTATGCCATTAGTAATCCAACAGTGCACAAACTGAATAGTCACCTGACAAAGTTGCTGGCTGTGCAGTCTCTGCCGTACAAACTGGTTGACTGCACAGCTTTTAGGGAGCTAATGGCTTGCGCTCAGCCACGCTGGCAGGTCCCTAGCTGGCATTACTTCTCAAACAATGCTATCCCTGCCCTTTATTCCCACGTGGCAGACAATATTGGACGCTCCCTGCAGCTGTCTCTCTGCAGCACCGTGCACGTCACGGTGGACACCTGGAGCAGTGCTTACGGCCAGGGGCAGTACATGTCCTTTACTGCCCATTGGCTGAATGTATTTAGTGGCAGTGAGGCAGGAACCCCCCAGAAACCAGGCCAATTGCTGTTGGCACATCCACCTCTAACCTCCATGCGCTTTCCAGCCAGGATTGCAGCAGACCACCGAACAACTATCCGCTTCCACCTCCACGTGTGAAACGCTGCCATGCAGTCATAGACTTAATTTGTCTTGGCAGCACCAGCCACACAGGCCAGCGCTTGCTGTATTACATCAGGCAGCAAATGGCTGGCTCAACACCAGCTGGAAGTGGGCAAGGTAGTGAGTGACAATGGGACAAATATAGTGGCAGCGCTGAACCTGGGTCAATTCACGCATGCTCACTGTATGGCACATGTCCTAAATCTAGCGGTGAAGAGATTTCTAAAAACATTCACTGGCCTGCGCACAGTGCTGGCAAAGTTGCGGAAGCTTTGCACTCATTTGAGCCATTCTCATGTGTCTCACCACGCTCTGCTGGAACTGCAGTGGCAAAATGGTCTTCCGCCACACCGCTTGATAGGTGACGTGCCAACCCGGTGGAATTCCACGCTTGATATGTTGCAGTGGCTCCTTGAGCAGCGTAGAGCAGTGGATGATTTTGTCCAGCAGCAGCCAGAATCTTCGCCCATAGGGAGCAGGTGCGGCTTTGATTCCCATCAGTGGATACAGATGCCTGCACTGTTTTAATGCCCTTTGAAGAAGCCACTAAATTGGTCAGCCGGGATAGCTGCGGTGTGAACGACATAATTTCACTAATATTTGTGCTGGAAAAGACACTCACGCTCATGCAACAGGGGGCAATGGGGGAAGGAAATCCTGGCTATATGTCTGCACGCCATGCTGTCACTGTAGGGGAGCCCCAACCCCAAAGTTCCTTTGCGGTGCAGGAGGAGGATGAGGATGAGGAGCTTCAGGTAGAGGAGGGGGAGGATTTTAATGAGGATGATGATGACGAGGAGGATACACAGCTGGAGGATCTGGAGGATGACGATGATGAGACTTTCTGGGACACTGAAGTGTCGCAGAGAGAGGCTGAGATGGAAAGAACTGGCTCCTCAGGCACGCTGGCCAGGATGGTGAGCTGTAGGCTCACATGCTTACGGAGTGACAGGCGTATCCTAAAAATAAAGCAGACAGATGAATACTGGCTGGCGATGCTTCTGGACCCGCGGTATCAATCCAACCTGGGGGATTGTTTTCCTCCCCAGGAAAGGGAGGAGAAATTAGCATCATTGCGGGAGAAGCTATGTAGTAACTTGGCCACAGCTTTCAGCCAGCCCCAGCCTGCTGCCAGTGTGTCTGAGAAGGAGGTCCGGCAGAGTCATCCACCTCCTGCCACAACCAGTAGCAGCCTGTTAAGCCTAAAAAGTATGAAGCAGCAATTTTTCTCTGCCTCTCAACAGCCGCAGCCAAGTGAGCAGGCCCAGACCACCCGCCTCAACGAGCAGGTTCAGGCTTACCTGCAGTCTGGCTCGCAAAGCCTCTTTTCAGACCCCCCTGGACTTCTGGGCAGGCAGAATACAACAGTGGCCGGAGCTTTCCCACTATGCACTAGGGCTTCTTTCCTGCCCAGCCTCAAGTGTCATGCAGAGAGGGTTTTTAGCGCCACTGGTGGGGGTGACACCCAAAAGGACCAAACTGTCACCTGGCAGTGTGCAAAAAACACCTTTATAAAAGTAAATAAAGGCTGGATTACCTCCGAATTTCATACTCCAATTGCTGAGGCAGGTTATTACATTCGGCCTTGCAGGCCAAAATAGTCCGAGTGTCTTCCCACTGTTGCAGTCAGACGGCCCATAAGTTACATGCCAAACGTCTTGTGTCATTGTCATGGGCTGTGTGAACCCGAAGTCTCCAAAACAAAACCATTTTACAAACCAAAAACTGTTGTCTACCTCCGTTTCCGTTTTATACATTAGCGTTTAGCAGGCGAATAGCTATTGTTATACACCGTTTTATTAGTTCTGTTTAGTATTCTTAAATTTGTTTTGGAGCTTTTTCCCCCCCCCCCAAAAAAAAAAATAAATTAAATATATATATAACCAATGTGGATAAACAGAACTGTAAAGAAAGCAATAAATGATAAACAGAAAGCATTTAAATCACTAAAACAGGAGGGGAGCGAGGAAGCATTGAAAAACTACAAGGAAAAAAATAGAATATGTAAAAGACAAATAAAAACAGCCAAACTAGAGACCGAGAGATTAATCGCCAAAGAAAGTAAAACTAACCCTAAAATGTTCTTTAATTATATAAATGGTAAAAAGTATAAACCTGAAGGTGTTGGCCCCTTACAGAGTAATGAGGGGGGAGTTGCAGAGAGCGATGAGGAGAAAGCGAAGCTACTAAATATCTTTTTCTCCACTGTATTCACTGAGGAAAATGAACTGTCAGATGAAATGCAGAATATAAAAGTAAATTCCCCATTAAAAGTGCCCTGTCTGACCCAGGAAGAAGTAGAGCTACGTCTTAAAAAGATTAAAATAGACAAATCGCCAGGACCGGATGGCATACACCCCCGTATCCTAAGAGAATTAAGTAATGTCATCGCTAGACCCTTATTTCTGATATTTAAGGACTCTATACTGACAGGGAGTGTTCCACAGGATTGGCGCATAGCAAATGTGGTGCCAATATTCAAAAAGGGTCCAAAAACAGAGCCTGGGAACTATAGGCCGGTAAGTTTAACATCTGTCGTGGGTAAACTGTTTGAGGGTTTTCTAAGAGATGCTATCTTGGAGTACCTCAATGAAAATAAGCAAATTACTCCATATCAGCATGGCTTCATGAGGGATCGGTCATGTCAAACCAATTTAATCAGTTTCTATGAGGAGGTAAGTTCTAGACTGGACCGCAGCGAATCAATGGATGTCGTATATCTGGACTTCTCCAAAGCATTTGACACTGTACCACATAAAAGGTTAGTATATAAGATGAGAATGCTTGGCCTGGGAGAAAATGTCTGTATCTGGGTAAGTAACTGGCTCAGTGATAGAAAACAGAGGGTGGTTATTAATGGCACATACTCAGATTGGGTCACTGTAACTAGTGGGGTACCACAGGGGTCAGTATTGGGCCCTATTCTCTTCAATATATTTATTAATGATCTTGTAGAAGGCTTGCACAGTAAAATATCAATTTTTGCAGATGACACTAAACTGTGTAAAGTAATTAACACAGAAGAGGACAGTACACTGCTACAGATGGATCTGGATAGACTGGAGGCTTGGGCAGAGAAGTGGCAGATGAGGTTTAACACTGACAAATGTAAAGTTATGCATATGGGAAGGAATAATGCAAGTCACCAGTACATACTAAATGGTAAAATATTGGGTAACTCTGACATAGAAAAGGACCTAGGAATTTTAGTGAACAGAAATCTAAGCTGCAGAAACCAATGTCAGACAGCTGCTGCCAAGGCCAATAAGATAATGGGCTGCATCAAAAGAGGCATAGATGCCCGTGATGAGAACATAGTCCTGCCACTTTACAAATCACTAGTCAGACCACACATGGAGTACTGTGTACAGTTCTGGGCTCCTGTGAACAAGGCAGACATAGCAGAGCTGGAGAGGGTTCAGAGGAGGGCAACTAAAGTAATAACTGGAATGGGTGGACTACAGTACCCAGAAAGATTATCAAAATTAGGGTTATTCACTTTAGAAAAAAGACGACTGAGGGGAGATCTAATAACTATGTATAAATATATCAGAGGTCAGTACAGAGATCTCTCCCACGATCTATTTATCCCCAGGACTGTGACTGTGACGAGGGGCCATCCTCTGCGTCTGGAGGAAAGAAGGTTTGTACACAAACATAGAAGAGGATTCTTTACGGTAAGAGCAGTGAGACTATGGAACTCTCTGCCTGAGGAGGTGGTGATGGTAAGTTCACTAAAAGAGTTCAAGAGGGGCCTGGATGTATTTTTGGAGGGTAATAATCTTACAGGTTATAGTTACTAGAGAGGGGTCGTTGATCCAGGGAGTTATTCTGATTGCCTGATTGGAGTCGGGAAGGAATTTTTTTCCCTAGTGGGGAAAACTGGCTTCTACCTCACAGGGTTTTTTTGCCTTCCTCTGGATCAACTTGTAGGAAAACAGGCCGAACTGGATGGACAGATGTCTTTTTTCGGCCTTATAAACTATGTTACTATGTTACTATGTTATATATATATATATATATATATATATATATATATGTTATATACCATATTTTTCACACTATAAGATGCACCGGCCCATAAGACGCACCGAGGTTTTACAGAAGGACAATAAGAAAAAAATATTTTTTATTAGCCCTCAGGTCAGTCCACCAATCAGACCCCCAATGTTAATCAGACCTCAGCTTACAGCCCCAATAAGACCCCCAAAGTTAATAGGACCCCAATAAGACTTCAGATCAGACCCCAATGTGCATTTGAGGTCTGATTGGGGAATCAGACCTCAAATAAGATCCCCATTCCTCTCATCAGCCCCCATATGCTTCATATCAGCCCTCCAGCAGCCTCATATCAGCCCCTCAGCAGCCTCATAGCCCCCCAGAAGCCTCATATTAGACCCCAGCCATGTGTCAGCCCCAAGGCATCAGCCTAATGTCAGCCCCCAGCCTCATGTCAGTCATGACCCTAATGTCAGCCGTCAGCCATCAGCCTCATGTCAGCCATCAGCCTTATGTCAGCCATTACCCTAATGTCAGCCATCACAATAATGTCAGCCCCCAGCCTCATGTCAGCCATCACAATAATGTCAGCCCCCAGCCTCATATCAGCCATTATCCTAATGTCAGCCATCACAATAATGTCAGCCCCCAGCCTCATGTCAGCGATCACCCTAATGTCAGCCGACAGCCTCAGAGCTAATAAAATAAAAAAAAACCACTTACCTCTCCTGCTAAGGACGCCGCTACTCCTCTCCTCCAGTGCACTCTGTCTTCTCCCTGCTGCAGCTGTGCTGTGACCCGGCGCGCACAGCGTGAGGTCATGCTGTGCGCAGCATAGCATAGCCGAACGGAGGACCAGGAAGCGGTAAGTACAGATTCTTCACCGCTTCCTTGTCCTCTGGTGCTAATGAGCGCTTCCATAATGGAAGCGCTCATTAGCATTCGCCCCATAAGACTATGTTACTATGTTACTATGTAGGGGCATTTCCCCCCCACTTTTTTGGGGAAAAAAATGCGTCTTATGGGGTGAAAAATACGGTATATTTAAAAAAAAAATAAAAATGTTACACTCCGCCTCCTGTTACAAGTTACATTAGCGGAGATTGTTATACTCCACCGCAGTTTGTTGTATTTACTAATCACTCTCTGCTGATATACCCCGTCCCCTACTACTACTGGCCGGAGCACCCATGAAAAGCCCATATATAATTTTCGCTACCTATGTTTACAAGGTAGAATGTACAGGCTTGTTGTCCAAACAAGCCAAGCCTTTTTCTTTTTCTGTAAATTGTAATCAGTGAACCAGAGTGTGCGTAATTTATTAATGAAATATAGTTGCACTGATTAAAAACAACCTGTGGGGCAAATGGGCTGGTCAGGAGTGCATGACCAAATGGAGTAGCCACACCTCCAGTACAAACTTACAAAGAAAAAAGAGAAATTTCAGTCAGCACATCCCAGAGTGCAGGTGCTAGTTGCTATGGCTAAATACATGTCAAAGGAGAATACATAAAATATAACCGCACACTGCTGCCAGATAAAGCACAAAATGCCATAATGATATAGAGTATTCCAAAGCTCATGCTATGCTTGTTTGATAAATAGAGACTCTTGGCAAATATATTTTGTACAAAATTATCTGAGCCCATTCACCGGATCGTCACGGTGGTCTCTGCAGAATGGGAACCTAACACTTTGTCCTACCTGTTACGTGCCAGACTTGGCACGTATAATCAGGGGGTGTTTTGTTCCACATGCACGTAATGTCCACTTGCCTTTTGCCATTTCTGGTACTTCAAAGGCCTCCCCTAGTTCAGGAGTGCAGACACTAACATGCATGCCGAATCACTCGGCTTTATAGTTGCACTGATTAAAAACAACCTGTGGGGCAAATGGGCTGGTCAGGAGTGCATGACCAAATGGAGTAGCCACACCACCTGGAGGTGTGGCTACAAAAAGTGATCAAAAAGTCATACACACCCCAGAATGGTATCAATAAAAACTTCAGATCGCCCCGCAAAAAATGAGCCCCCATACAGCTTCGTACACATAAATACCAAAAAGTTATAGGGGTCAAGATATGACAAAAAAAAAAAGGGCAACTTTCTAATTATTTATTATTCATTATTCAAAACGCAGGAAAAACTATACACATTATGTATTGCCTGCTTCATACTGACCAGTAGAATGAAAGTAACTGGTCAGTTTTAATGAACATCGAACTCTGTAAATAAGAAACCCGTAGAACTGCAGCGGAATAGCGTTTTTTTTTGCAATTTCACCCGATTTGGAATTTTTTTCCCGCTTCCCACTACACCATATGCAATATTAAATGGTGGCGTTGGAAAGTACAACTTGTCCCGCAAAAAACAAGCCCTCATACAGCTAAGTGAACAGAACAATAAAACAGTTATGGCTGTTTGAAGGCAGGGAGCGCAAACAATAATGTATACTCAAAACACAGGTTTTACAAGAATAATTTTAGTAATAAATAATAACTTTGAACAAATAATAAATAATATATAATAAACAAAAGAAACAAAACAAAAAAAAAGGTTACGCCAGCCTTTGCCGACGTCTGGCCATCATGTCCTGCATTTCTCTCAGCTCCAGCTGCAGGCTGCGAATAAGCCGGGAGGCAGCATGGAGCCTGGTCTCAAATCGGCATAAGGCTGCCTCTAATTCAAAGTCAGTGGGGATGTCTGTAGAGGTGGAAACAGTAATATAATTAGTATGATCGAGTTAAAGTGGTTGTCCCACGAAAAAAAAATGTAATCTTTCAAACCAGCAGCTACAGTAGATCAGAATACTTTAGCAATTGCATGTCATTATATATTTTGTATATGTACTGGAACGAGTTATTCAGTGACATGTATTTGTATTGAGCCTTTTTTTTTCTTTGAACTGCTCACTGAGCAGGCCAGGTCAGTTTGGGGTTTGTACTTACTAGACACCCATTACTGCGTGGTCTTCCCATGGTCCAGGGCAAAACTCCTCCCTGACAGTTGGAGCTACAAAAGATAAAACATAAATTTAGCTTATATTTTTAAGACAGAAGGTCCACCCATTACACTTTTTATTTTACCTACCTTCTACCTTGGGAAGTTGGGCTGGTGGTGTTGGAGGGCCAGGTGGAGTCCTCTCTTGCTGGGGTGGAGGAAGGTGAGAGAGGTTCCTCTGTGGTGCAGTAGCTGACAAAAATCATTAAATAATGGCATTACATTCAACTCTAATGAACTGTTGTAACTTCTGATACATGAGAATAGTTTGGGGCTGGATCCCATTCCTAACCACTAGTGCTCTTATATCACTGCAGCCACACTTCCACGTAGCTTGGATTAAAAATAAATTAAATATGTTTACACTTACTAGAAGCTACAGGTACTGCAAGGGCCGTCCTGCCTCGACGGTGACGGTAACCGTGGTGGCGCCGTCATTGCCGGTGCTCTGCAACATAAATCTGTACACAATTGTTGTGATCACTCTTTTTAATACTAACACTGTATATTACTATGAAGATATTATGGGTGAGAGAAGGGCCATATCCATTTTTTTCCTTCTAAATAGGTATTTATCACGATAGATATCGTTATCACAATAAATTTCTTAATATCGTTAACACAGTGGGAATACTTTTGATATCGGCCACTCACATTAGCTGCAGCAGGAGCACGTCTGTGAGTCTTTGTGTAGGAGAAGGAAGTGCTAACTATGAAGGGGCATATATCTAAGGGTACTTTCTTTCACACTAGCGCAGTTGCCAGACACAAATGGGAGAACGGCCACCCCCATTAACAATAATGGGGAACGGCGCGGGAACGGCGCTGATCCGGCCGCTATTCGGCAAGAAAGCCGGGAATTGGCAGGACAAATACTGCAGAACAGCCTGCAGGATCACCACCACATATATGAAAGTAGCCTAAGGCAAATTTCTGGGAAGGGGAACGTATCTGAGAATACCTTCACTTGTTTTGGTGGAGTTAGAGGCGTGGCCTAACATGGAAGAAAATTGCTGCAGAGCACTACGCACGCCCACGTTGTCCTTCTATACGGTTTTCGTTATTAGCACTCACTGTTATATATACGTACAATACAGTACACTAATTTTTTAACATAAAACATGTTAAAAAATTAGTGTACTGTATTGTATATATAACAGTGAGTGTTAATAATGAAAACCGTATAGAAGGACAACTACAAATATTTTACTCACCCTACCGTATTGCTGCACGGATCTCAGTAAGCCGCTCTGGGCACTTAAACTTCAGATCGGACCATTTCCGCTGGATCTGGCCCTGTGTCGAAGCGATGGCGCAAGCCTCGGATCACCTGCTGGATCACCTCCTTTTTATGCTGGTTCGGGTGGCGGTGTGTGCCATCGTAATCCTCGCGGTCCATCAGCCAGATCATGTATTTCAGCTCTCCAGAGCTAAATGCTGAGGATCGCCTGGATGCCATTTTCCCAACTTTGCTCTGCCTCTGAGGAGTGCAAGCCGCGGCCTGGCGTCTTGCGTGCCTGACTATTACGCAATCGCTAGACAATAGTATGCTGAGGATTTGAATGCAATTTCCACGCTCATGCGTATGTGTTCAAAGAAGTTGCGTACTTTTAAAAAATGGAACGTTTGTTATTAGTGCGCGAATGTTCGGCGAAGCGAATTTTGGATGATTTGCTCATCTCTAGTACAGAAGAGGGATGATCCCTTAAACTCCCCTTGTACTCCCCTTATCCTTATCTATTTTGTCTTCTTGTTCACTCTTTGGCTGCACGCCCAGAACTGGTGCACTTCACAGTATCATGACTAGATAGATTGCAGAGCATCTGCAGACTATGTCAAGGCCAAAGAAGACAGATGAATATAATTCTAGAAGACAGTTAATACTGACACAACATATAATATAATGCACTTTTAGCATCTAATCAGCAGGTGTCTTGAGTGTCTGACCCTCACCATCATCAGTTAAAAAATCTTGGAAAACCTCTTTAAGACACTGAATAGGGAACATGGGGGTTGATAGTTGGAGTTGGATTCACGCGCCTAGGTTGTAAGCATTGGCTGTGACTGCAAAATATTGATATTAAAGCTGTGGGCCAACCTAAAATGTTATCCTAAGTGATTAATACAACCCATACACCCATATCCTCACAGTTGCCTTCACCATCTTTGTCTATGCATTGTCCTTTTAATGGTCCTCAACCTTCTGCAGAGGTTCAATGCTTCTCTCCCTCAAGAATTTAGCTAGAGGTTTGTAAAGATTGCCAGTTAACTATACCTTTCCCATATACAGCCTTTTGAGATACAAGTGCATAAATAAAGATACATTAATAATTTATGCTACTTAAAGTGCATGTTTAATATATATTAGCAATCCAAGGCTGAGTTCACATTACCATTTTTTATTTCCATTGATCTGTTCCAATAGAGAAGCAGAAATAACTGAAATACCAGACAGGTCACATGGTGGAGTCTATTCAGTTTCTGTTCAAAATCCTGTTGTTTTTTTTTAACAAACAAAAATGTCCTGCATGCAGAGCTTTTTTGCCCAGTCTTTTTGATGGAATCTGTGATGGAAGACCTAAACGGAGCCTCCAATGCCGATGCTAACAAGCCCCTAATAGTTATGGACATTTTAGTAGTGAACCATTGGGTCACTGCACATGTCTCCCATCCCTCCATTGTCTCTATGGAAGAGGGCTGTTCTCCATTATTCCTGAAGGCTACAATAGTCTATGAAATTCTTTGTCTTTACTGACTCCCCGTTATGTACATTAGTTTACTTTGTTGTATGGTTTAATACGAATACAATGATAACATTTTTTTTTCCTATTTCAGTACTTTTACCCAATAAAACTTTTTTTTAATGGAAAAAAAGTTATTTTCATGTATCCTTAACCCCTATGTGCCCCGCCCAGGGGCTGTATGTCATCAGTGCGTAGGGAGTGTATGGAGCAGTGCTGGCTCTGATACATACAGTGGGGAAAAAAGTATTTAGTCAGCCACCAATTGTGCAAGTTCTCCCACTTAAAAAGTTGAGAGAGGCCTGTAATTGATATCATAAGTAGACCTCAACTAGGAGAGACAAAATGAGAAAACAAATCCAGAAAATCATATTGTCTGATTTTTAAAGAATTTATTTGCAAATTATGGTGGAAAATAAGTATTTGGTCACCTACAAAAAAGCAAGATTTCTGACTCACAGACCTGTAATTTCTTCTTTAAGAGGCTCTTCTGTCCGCCCCTCATTACCTGTAGTAATGGCACCTGTTTGAACTTGTTATTAGTATAAAAGACACCTGTCTACAACCTCAAACAGTCACACTCCAAACTCCACTATGGTGAAGACCAAAGAGCTGTCGAAGGACACCAGAAACAAAATTGTAGACCTGCACCAGGCTAGGAAGATTGAATCTGCAATAGGCAAGCGGCTTGGTGTGAAGAAATCAACTGTGGAAGCAATAATTAGAAAATGGAAGACATACAAGACCACTGATAATCTCCCTCGATCAGGAACTCCATGCAAGATCTCACCCCGTGGGGTCAAAATGATCACAAGAACTGTGAGCAAAAATCCCAGAACCACACGGGGAGACCTAGTGAATGACCTGCAGAAAGCTGGGACCAACGTAGCAAAGGATACCGTCAGTAACACACTACGCCACCAGGAACTCAGATCCTGCAGTGCCAGACGTGTCCCCCTGCTTAAGCCAGTACATATCCGGGCCCCTCTGAAGTTTGCTAGAGAGCATTTGTATGTTCCAGAAGAGTATTGGGAGAATGTCATATGGTCAGATTAAACCAAAGTAGAACTGTTTGGTAGAAACACAACTCGTCATGTTTGGAGGAGAGTGAATGCTGAGTTGCATCCAAAGAACACCATACCTACTGTGAAGCATGGGGATGGCAACATCATGCTTTGGGGCTGTTTCTCCCTTCTGCAAAGGGACCAGGACGACTGATCTGTGTACATGAACGAATGAATGGGGCCATGTATTGTGAGATTTTGAGTGCAAACCTCCTTCCATTAGCAAGGGCATTGAAGATGAAACGTGGCTGGGTCTTTTAGCATGTAAATGATCCCAGGCACACCACCAGGGCAATGAAGGAATGGTTTCGTAAGAAGCATTTCATGGTCCTGGAGTCGCCTAGCCAGTCTCCAGATCTCAACCCCATAGAAAACCTTTGGAGGGAGTTGAAAGTCCGTGTTGCCCAGCAACAGCCCCAAAACATCACTGCTCTAGAGGAGATCTACATAGGGCCAACATACCAGCAACAGTGTGTGCCCACCTTGTGAAGACTTACAGAAAATATTTGACCTCTGTCATTGCTAACAAAGGATATATAACAAAGTATTGAGATGAACTTTTGTTATTGACCAAATACTTATTTTCCACCATAATTTTCAAATAAATTCTTTAAAAATCAGACAATGTGATTTTCTGGATCTGTTTTCTCATTTTGTCTCTCATATTTGAGGTCTACCTATGATGTCAAATATGGGCCTCTCTCATCTTATTAAGAGGGAGAACTTGCACAATTGGTGGCTGACTAAATACTTTTTTTCCCCACTGTAGCTAATACCTACCTGCAGTGGCCAGAATCAGAGGAAACTCCCATCTTGACTGTTTAACCCCTCATTAACTGTGGCATACAAATTATTATACACTTGATCACGATCACTCCCTCAACAATACAATTGCGAAGTGAAGATCAGTTGTCAAGGCAGCCAGAGTCCCTGTGAAGGCACCTCAGTCTGACATTTTAAGGTTCCCATTCTGGCAGGATGTAATAAGATGTTGTCAAAATGACAATGCAATGCAGAAGTATTGCAGCGAATCACAGGACAGCACATAACATAGTTAGTAACATAGTAGCATAGTTTATAAGGCCGAAAAAAGACATCTGTCCATCCAGTTCGGCCTGTTTTCCTACAAGTTGATCCAGAGGAAGCCAATTTTCCCCACTTTAGAGGAAAAATTCCTTCCCAACTCCAATCAGGCAATCAGAATAACTCCCTGGATAAACGACCCATCTTTAGTAACTATAACCTGTAATATTATTACACTTCAGAAATAAATCCAGGCCCCTCTTGAATTAGTGAACTTACCATCATCACCTTCTCAGGCAGAGAGTTCCATAGTCTCACTGTGTACAAACCTTTTTTCCTCCAGAGGATGCAGAGGATGTCCCCTTGTCACAGTCACAGCCACAGTCCTGGGGATTAATAGATGATAGGAAAGATCTCTGTACTGACCCCTGATATATTTATACATAGTTATTAGATCTCCCCTCAGTCGTCTTTTTTCTAAAGTAAATAACCCTAATTTTGATAATCTTTCTGGGTACTGTAGTACACCCATTCCAGTTATTACTTTAGTTGCCCTCCTCTGAACCCTCTCCAGCTCTGCTATGTCTGCCTTGTTCACAGGAGCCCAGAACTGTACACAGTACTCCATGTGTGGTCTGACTAGTGATTTGTAAAGTGGCAGGACTATGTTCTCATCACGGGCATCTATGCCCCTTTTGATGCAACCCATTATCTTATTGGCCTTGGCAGCAGCTGTCTGACACTGATTTCTACAGCTTAGTTTGCTGTTCACTAAAATTCCTAGGTCCTTTTCAATGTCAGAGTTACCCATTATTTTACCATTCAGTATGTACTGGTGAATTGTATTATTCCTTCCCATATGCATAACCTTACATTTGTCAGTGTTAAACCTCATCTGCCACTTCTCTGCCCAAGCCTCCAGTCTATCCAGATCCATCTGTAGCAGTGTACTGTCCTCTTCTGTGTTAATTACTTTACACAGTTTAGTGCCATCTGCAAAAATTGATATTTTACTGTGCAAGCCTTCTACAAGATCATTAATAAATATATTGGAGAATAGGGCCCAATACTGACCCCTGTGGTACCCCCACTAGTGACAGTGACCCAATCTGAGTATGTACCGTTCATAACCACCATCTGTTTTCTATCACTGAGCCACTTACTTACCCACATACAGACATTTTCTCCCAGTCCAAGCATTCTCATTTTATGTATTAACCTTCTGTGGTACCGTGTCAAATACATTGGAGAAGTCTAGATATACGACATCCATTGATTCGCCGTGGTCAAGTCTAGAACTTACCTAACATAGTAACATAGTTTATAAGGCCGAAAAAAGACATCTGTCCATCCAGTTCGGCCTGTTTTCCTACAAGTTATAGAAACTGATTAAATTGGTTTGACATGACCGATCCCTCATGAAGCCATGCTGATATGGAGTTATTTGCTTATTTTCATTGAGGTACTCCAAGATAGCATCTCTTAGAAAACCCTCAAACAGTTTACCCACCACAGATGTTAGACTAACCAGCCTATAGTTCCAGGGCTCGGTTTTTGGATCCTTTTTGAATATTGGCACCACATTTGCTATGTGCCAATCCTGTGGAACACTCCCTGTCAGTATAGAGTCCTTAAATATCATAAATAAGGGCCTGGCTATGACATTACTTAATTCTATTAGGATACGGGGGTGTATGCCATCCGGTCCTGGCGATTTGTCTATTTTAATCTTTTTAAGACGTCGCTGTACTTCTTCCTGGGTAAGACAGGGCACTTTTAAAGGGGAAATTACTTTTATATTCTGCATTTCATCTGACAGTTTATTTTCCTCAGTGAATACAGTGGAGAAAAAGATATTTAGTAGCTTTGCTTTCTCCTCATCACTCTCTGCAACTCATAGTAACATAGTTTATGTGAGTTGCAGAGAGTGATGAGGAGAAAGCAAAGCTACTAAATATCTTTTTCTCCACTGTATTCACTCCCCCCTCATTACTCTGTAAGGGGCTGACACCTTCAGATTTATATTTTTTACCATTTATATAATTAAGAACATTTTAGGGTTAGTTTTACTCTCTTTGGCAATTAATCTCTTGTTCTCCAGTTTGGCTGCTTTTACTTGTCTTTTACATATTCTACTTTTTTCCTTATAGTTTTTCAATGCTTCCTCGCCACCCTCCTGTTTTAGTGATTTAAAGGGAACCTGTCATCTCCAAAACACCCCCTGAACTAGAGTAAATGTTGTATAGTATAAGTGATGCTGAATCCGATTATAAAAGTTTTATCTTCATACTCACTTCCATTCAGACACTGTGCTCCAGCAGTCAAATGTACTCACTGGACTCTTCTTTGAGTCCTCTCCATTGTGTGAGTGAGCACTGGAGTCCAGTGAGTGCATTTTACTGCTGGTTTGTCAGAGCACAGCGTCAGAATGCAAGTGAGTACGAAGATAAAAATTACATATTCGGATTCAGCATCACTTACACTATACAACGCTTACTCTAGTTCAGGGGGTGTTTCGGAGGTGACAGGTTCCCTTTAAATGCTTTCTTTTTGTCATTCATTGCTTTCTTTACAGTTCTATTTATCCATATTGTTTTTTTTCTTGTTCCTTAAACTTTTACTCCCATAAGGTATGTACCGCTCACAATTAGATATTGGGATGCTTTTAAAAATTTCCCATTTTGTGGCTGTATTTTTTTTTTGAGGACTTTGTCCCAGTTAGTGAGGCCTCTCTTAGTTGGCTAAATTTTGCTTTTTTGAAGTTTTTTGTTCCTCCCTGAAGAAACGCTCTTTTGAATGACAATTGGAAGGTTATTATTTTCTGGTCACTATTTCCCAGGTGTCCCCCAACTTGCACATCTGTTGTTCTGTAAGGTCTGTTGGTTAATACTAAGTCCAGTATGGCCGTCCCTCTAGTCGGGTCCTGAACCAGTTGGGAAAGGTAATTGTCTTTGGTTATTGCCAAGAACCTGTTTCCTTTATGAGATATACAGGTTTCAGTTTCCCAGTCTATATCTGGGTAGTTGAAGACCCCCATAATAAGGACTTCATTATGATTTGCCGCCTCGTCTATTTAGTTTAGAAGTAGATTTTCTGTGGACTCTGGTATATTGGGTGGTTTATAATAAACTCCTATTAGTATTTTATTATTGTTTTTGGCTCCATTTATTTCTACCCAGAGTGACTCCACATTTTCATGTCCCTCACTTATATCTTCCCAGAGTGTGGGCTTTAGACAGGACTTTACATAAAGGCAGACCCCTCCCCCTCTACTGTTTTGGCGATCCTTTCTAAACAGATTGTAACCCTGTACGCTAACTGCCCAGTCATAGCTATCATCCAGCCATGTTTCAGTTACTCCCACTATATCATAGTCCTCCTCACACATCACTAATTCCAGTTCACCAGTTTTATTAGTTAGGCTTCTCGCATTAGTGTACATACAATTAAGAGGTCTATGTATATTTTCCTTCTGAACTATTCTAGTTCCTCCTTCCATTCCTCCCCCAGTTCCATTACCTTGCCTCGGGTACTATCTTCCCCTTCTTCATTGTAGTTACCCTCCCCCCAGTCCCTAGTTTAAACCCTCCTCCAACCTTCTAGCCATCTTCTCCCCCCAAACAGCTGCCCTTTACCCATTGAGGTGCAGCCCATCCCTACGATAGAGCCTGTAGCCAACAGAGAAGTCGGCCCAGTTCTCCAAAAACCCAAATCCTTCTTTCCTACACCAGTTCTTGAGCCACTTGTTTACCTCCCTAATCTCCCGCTGCCTTTCTTGTGTAGCTCGTGGTACAGGCAGGGCAGTATTTCGGAAAACACTACCTTTGAGGTCCTTGCCCTAAGCTTATGCCCTAAATCCCTAAAATCATTTTTAAGGAAGCTCCACCTACCTTTAACTTTGTCATTGGTTCCGATATGGACCATGACTGCTGGATCTTCTCCAGCCCCTCCCAGTAAGCTGTCAACCCGATCCGCGATGTGCCGAACTCGAGCGCCAGGAAGGCAACACACCATTCGATGATCCTGGTCTTTGTGACAGATTGCCCTCTCTGTACCCCTAATAATTGAGTCTCCCATTACCAGCACCTGTCTGGCCTGCCCTGCTCTCCTGGCCCCCTGCTTACTGGAGCTGACATTCCCCTGACTGGCAGAGGAAGTGTCCGGCTGCAGCAGTGCTCTCCCTGAAGTGGCATCCCCCTCATCTGCCAAACTTGCAAACTTGTTGGGGTGTGTCTGATCAGGGCTAGTCTCCCTGGCACTTTTCCCTCTACCCCGCTTTCTAACTGTTACCCAGCTAGCTACCTCACTTTCCTGAGCCTCCCCACTACCACCCTTCTCCACAACTACCCCATAGAGTGCTTGCTCAGTGAGCAGCAAACTCTTTTCCAAATTGTCAGAGCTTCTCAGTGGTGAAATTTGCCTGGTTAGATACACAATGTGGGATTCCAAACAAAAGTTTCTTGCAACAAACAGTCCTTGTACAACTCTGACAGAAAAATAGTTCTGGGTATCAAAATCAATGAAGGTGTCAGAAGTTTCTTTGTCTGTTATAAAAACATTATACAGTATTTGTAAGGGTTTATTATTGATTTATAACACTTTTGTTGATTCAATTTTTTACATCATGTTTTAATTCTTACGGTTTTTAGGTTTACTTAATAGATACAGACTTGTGAATGGTGGTGAGAACTGTTCTGGGAGAGTGGAGGTGTTATATGACGGACAATGGATGGTGGTGTGCAGCACTCACTGGAGTCTACGAGAGGCTAATGTTCTCTGCAGGCAAATGAAATGTGGAGCTGCTGTCTCTGTTCCAGGTGGAGGACATTTTGGGGAATATAATGTTACTACCACATACAGATTTCATTGTACGGGTACAGAACCCCACCTCGAAGCCTGTAATAGAACTGAACTTGGAAACAGTGAATGTCTATCCTGGGATACTGCTGGAGTTATATGCACAGGTAAGAGAACATACACCACAAAAATGCCGCTAACCAAAACAGTGGACAGAATTTATCATGAAAGGTAAAGCGAGTTCACGTCACCGTTTATTTTTCACCTTATCTGATCCATCAGGAAATCAGAAAAATAAAGAAAAAATTAATCTTGTAAAACATGGAAAAATAAGTCCAGCATGCAGTACTTTTTTATGTCTAAAATAACACTTCTTTGGCGGAAATGACTCAAATGGATGTTTTTTTACACGATCCATTTTTACCTTATTTTTCTGTTCTTCTGACGCATGGTGATGTTTTATCTGTTTGATAAATTTGGTGCATCTTTTCAGATAACATTCTTTTCTAAAGATGTTACTCCATTTTTTAATGTAATCATCTAGTGAAGTGAGCTTGCACATTTTTTTGCATGCTTTAACCTCTCGCTGCAAATGGTCAGATTGCATGCAACTTGCTGCAATTAGGCATACTGCTGCGTCCGAACTCCTAACCAGGTCTGTAACACTATAAAGTTTCTCAGCCCGGGAGTCTCTGAGAGCAGAGAGACGAGAGAAGCCGACAAGGAACCAAAGTGGTCCCTTGCCGGCGATTGGTCTTTGGTTAGTTTGTGCAGACTAACCAATACGAGGGTGGCACTGAGTAAATGACTGTTTCAGGCTCTGATCTCTACTCTGGAGATCACAGCCTGAAATCCGCCATGACCCTCTCTGTGCTCCCAGTGCCTCCGTGTTTCTGTGCCCCCGATAACCCCAGCGCGGTCCCCTGGTATGTGATGGCGGCGGCTCAGAAACAGAGCCATCAGCAGAGAGTGTCAGCTGTAATGTAATCGCTGCTGGGACTGGTTCTGTGCATTTAATTCCTTTGAAGCCACCCTCAGCATCCATGAGGTTAATAGAGGGAGGGGGCTCCTCTCTCCCTCATCAGGCTGCTGCACTGCAATGGCAGTGGCCCGATGGTTGCCAAAGGCATCCAGGCTTGCAATGTATCTAAGCCTGACAGACCCTGCAGGGTCTAATCAAGCTTAGGCCTCATGCACATGAATGCAAATTGCGGTCCACAATGCATGGGCACCGACCACAGTGTTTGCGCATGCAGATTGCGGACCCATTGACTTCAATGGGGTCCGTGATCCACTTCCGACTGTCCGCACCACAAAAAAATAAATTCTATTTGCGGTGCAGAGGCTCAGACAGAGACACCATGGAAGCACTCTGTAGTGTTTCCATGGGGTTCTGATACTTGCCTCCTTCTGCACCGCACCTCCGTGATTGTGGACCCATTCAAGAGAATGCGTCCGTGATCTGTGATGTGGGGTGCACACGGCTGGTGCCCGTGTATTGCAGACCCACTTTTCGATCAAAAAGTCATATGTACAGCAGAATGGTATAAATAAAAACTACATCTTGTCATGAAAAAAACCCTCACATAGCTCAGTCAACAAAAAATAAAAAAGTTATGGCCCTTAAAGCGTAACGTGTAGGCACAGTGACAGGGACCATTTTTGTAAAGCAGCATCCACCTGCCTGCACTGACTGTAGTGATAGCTTCCTGCTCAGTCAGGGATCGCTCTCGGCAGCTGGTTCATTAGTCGGCACGCCGGGAGTGTAGGGGGAAAGCTCACTGACAGCACCGGCCACACTGGGCATATACATAGTGTACAAGTTTATATTTTATAAAAAGAGGGAATGTATATTTACTTTAAACACATAAGGCTCTTTTCTCCACAAGGCTGTGAGGGAGCAGGGCAGGCAGAGACCCACAGCTCCTGCACAACCCGTCTCTCCTATGCTGATAGAAGACAGATGTCCCTTAGCAACACTCAATTGAAAGAGCACCTCTAAGGGACATTTTAGCCCAAGTTTCTGCCACATATAAATGTTTCCCTAAATAAAGTATATTACCAAAATGTTCCCTGTCACTGTTATGCATTAAAATGATTACAGCAAATTCCATGTTAGAAAATCCAGGTATGGCCCTTTTCCTTCTGAATGCTGCCATGCCCCCAATCAGCAGTTTATGACTACATATGGGGTATATTCTATATTCAGGAAAAAATGCATAACAAATTATAGGGTGTATTTTCTCCTGTTACCCCTTGTGAAAATGAAAAATTTAATGCTAAAGCAACATTTTATTGTAAAAAATGTAGTTTTTTATTTTCACTGCCAAGTGTTTCAAATTCTTTGAAATGCTTGACGAGTTATAGCACTCACTGCACCCCTCAATAAATCCCTTGAGTAGTTTCCAAAATAGAATCACTTTTTTGGAGTTTCCACTGTTGGGGTTTCTCAGGGTCTCTTCAATTTCAACAGATGGCCGAAAACCATTCCAGCAAAACCTGCCCTCTAAAAAAAATATTGTGCACCTTCCCTGTCGTGTTCCCATACAGCAGTTTCCGACTATATAACAGGTGTTTCTGTAAACTGCAGAATCAAAGTAATAATTATTGAGGTTTGTTTTGCTGTTAATGCTTGCTGTGGTAAAAGACAAAATGTATTATAATGGAAAATCTGCACAAAAAAAAATTACATTTTTAAGTGTAGTTTCTTAATAGCTTGCCGACCCTGGACGAGAATGCTCGTCATAACTGGCTGGTCCTTAAAGGGGTATTCTCATCTTAGACAATGGGGGCATATCGCTAGGATCTAATGGGACCCGCACCTATATCCAGAGCGGAGCGGGGAGCGCTGCGCCTGGAGGACCCCGGGTTTCCGGGGGTCCGGCCACCACCAGGCGCAGCTGCCCGCTGGGCTCATAGAAATGAAAGGGAGCGCAGCATGCAAGCCCGGCCACCGCTCCCATTAATTTCTATGGAGCCGACGGAAGTAGCCGAGCGCTGGCGGCCCCATAGAAATGAATAGAAGGCGGCTGCGCATGCGCAGTGCGTCCTCATTCAGTTCGGGGGCTCCGTTCTGGATATAGCGACATGCCCTCATTGTCTAAAATGAGAATAACCCTTTAATGCCTTAGGACGAGCATTCTCTAGGGTTCAATCAGCAGCAGGGGCTCGGCTGATACTGACCTGCTGTATCCAACAGCATTGTTGAAAACACTGATGCTGGCTGATTAACCCCCTGTATGCCGTGGTCATGCTGACCATGGCATACAGTGGGTTCGTGGAAACTTGTACATCCCCGTGCTGCGGTGACGGGCACCCAATGGTTGCTGTGGCAACCCCGATGCCTTGCATAGGCATTGGGACTACCAGCTACGGAAGTCCAGGAGATCCAGCCCCAGGGCTGGGTCTCCTAGGCAACTGTCAGCGTCTTACATTGTAAGACCCTGACAGTTCAATACAGCACAATACACATGTATTGTGCTGTATTGAAACAGGGATCAGAAGCTGAAATGCTGAAGTCCCAGAGTGGGACAAAAATAAAGAATTATAAAAGTGAAATAAAAGTGTTTTTAACAATATAATAAATTAAAAGTTTCCCCGTAAAAAGAGACATATAAAATAGAAAAAGACATGTAAAAATAGAGATGTAAAAAATAGAGAAAAAAAAACACACATATTAGGTATCGCCGCATCCTTAAAAACCTGCTCTTTAAAAATACCCCATGATCCAAAAATAAACTGTGCTAAAAAGGCATTTTTTGTCACGTTTCATCACAAAAAGTGTAATATCAAGCGATCAAACAGTCATACAGTATGTACCCAAAAATAATACCACATATGTCCCGCGGATTCGGGACATGATTGAGCTGAACGGAGCCTACGGACCCCATAGACTATAAACGCAGGACTTTTGTCTCCGCTTCATAAATCATCTTCTGAGCGGAAACCTAACGGACCCCATTATAGTCAATGGGGTCCGTAGGCTCCGTTCATCTTGATTATGTTCCAAATCCGTCCTTTCCGTTCTCCTCCTCCTATAACAGAGCAAGGGAATGGGAGGTCTGAACGGTGATGTGAACGAGCCCTTAGTTGGCGTGGCCCGGGAACTTCTTCTGTGACCTCAACCTGCTACTTTTTGCTGCTCCAACTGCTAGCCAAATAATAGTAGCCCAGCTCTGCTCCACTTTTTAGTGAGGAAAGTCAGCAGTTACAGACCAGCACAGACTTGGAGGAGAGGTCTGCTGCAGACCCCTCTAGGCATGCAACTACTGATGATGACAGTTGGGTGGGAAGACATGTTGCGAGAGGTCAAGGACTTGTGCAATAGACAGGTAAGGGTGACATAAGTGACAACTAAACACATGTAGATGAACATGTAACCAATCACACTTGGGAGCCTGGTGAAGAGGGGGCATCGTCATCATCAGGGGCGAGGGTGACAGCGTGCTCGTTAGACAGCAGGGTGAAGCGTGCCTGTGAGACAGCAGGGTGGAAGCAGTGGGAGATTTAAAAATGCAGGAGGGGTACACTGTCTGCTACTCAAGAGACTACCTATGAGCAGTACTAGCAACATGGATTCATAAAAGCAGTGGCACACCAGCATCACACAGTGATGGAGGGAAAATGCCATACTTGGCAGTGTGGTCATTTTTCAGCACACTAGCATGGCGATATGCAGGATATGTGGACAGAAGGTGAATAACGGCCAGGGTGCTAATGTTGGCATGACGGCCCTGCTTCAACAATAGTGTTGAGCGAATTGAATTTGATCCAAAGTTTAGGAAAAATGTAATTTGGCATGAATCCAAATTTTTGTGGTAATTAATAGAGATGAGCGAGCATACTCGTCCGAGCTTGGTCCTCGTTCGAGTATTAGGGTACTCGTAAGTACTCGCTGCTCGGACTAGTATCTCGCCATACTCGAGGAAATGGCAACTTCCGCATCGTGCTTTTTTGGCGCCTATAAACACAGCCAATCACAAGCCAGGAGACTCTGCGGTAAACCCAGCATCACGTGGGGCCCTTACATGTCGATAGCAGGGGTTGGCTGGCCTGATCAGGTGACCCTGGAATATACACTTTCTGAACGTCACTTAATACAACCAGGTCTTTTGCTTCCACATATATAACTTGATCCCAAAAATCTCTGTGCCACATTTGTCTGGGTTGCAGTCTAAATAGCCACCGTCTGTAGGGTGTCAGTTGACAGCGCTGACAGGCTGGCGCTTATTAAAATGAACAAAGCCTGGATTTCACCGGAATTCAAATCTCCTCCGGGGGAAAGCAGCTAAAGATTAACATTACTTATGTATCCGATTCCTCTTCGCTACTCCTCCTCCTCCATATCGTCTTTGCCTAACGCTGACCAAAAAACGCCATTTTTCAGAGGTCCAACTGGCATTCTTTTACCACAATTTTTCAGGAGGGCCACCTACAGGCCCTTTCTCCAAACAATTTTTCCAGAGGTCCACCTACAGGCCCTCTCTCCAAACAATATTTCCGGAGGTCCACCTACAGGCCCTCTCTCCAAACAATATTTCCGGAGGTCCACCTACAGGCCCTCTCTCCAAACAATTTTTCAGGAGGGCCACCTACAGGCCCTTTCTCCAAACAATTTTTCCAGAGGTCCACCTACATACCCTCTCTCCAAACAATTTTTCCGGAGGTCCACCTACAGACCCTCTCTCCAGTTCCAGTTTCCAGTTTTATTTGCGCAAACTGCGTAAATTTTTTTTTGGGATAGGTGTGAAAAATAATATTACCTGCGTATCTATATTGCCCAACATTGGGTACGGTAGCAACAAGAAGACTAAACACATGCTGCCCACAGGGTTCCGCAAATTCCTGGTCCACAATGTCAAGGAGCTCGAGGTTCTGTTGATGAGCAACAAGTCCTTCTGTGCAGAAATCGCCCACAAAGTCTCCTCAAAGAACCGAAAGACCATTGTGGAGAGAGCGGCACAGCTCGCCATCAAAGTGGCGAACCCCAACGCCAGACTGCGCAGCGAAGGGAGCAAATAAATATCTCTGTGGTTATTTGTGCTAAATAAAAGTTAAATAAACACAAAAAAAAGATTTGATCTGTTCCTGTGCCTGATCCACCCAATTTGAAACTGTAACTTGCTTCCCATACAACTACCTCACCCCCCGACATCTGTGTCTCGCCATTGTCCACCACCTCCTCAGACAACACTGGTAAATCCCCACTGTCAGCACACTGAGACTGCAAAAGGTCTTGCAAATTGGGGCAGAGAATGTTCTGGGGTAGCACATCAGAGAAGGGGTGACTACGGCGTTCCAGGGAGTACGTGACCACATGCAATCTCCATCCAAAAAGTCATACTGTGGCTCACCACCATGCTTTAAACTGCAATCTTATTACTGAGGCTCACCACCATGCTTTACACTGCAATCTTATTGAAAGACAGACAATCAGGGGTTCACCGCCAGGTTGTCAGGCAGCATTTTTAAGTGGGTCACCATTACCGTGTCCCTGAAAATTGCCTTGGGGTCATCGCCAGACTATTTTTATGAAAGGCCATAAAAAGTGCTGAAGGAAGCCCATCAGCCTTTCTAAACACAATTGAATCTGTCCCATCATGAGAAATTCCCCCCAAGGAGTCCCCAATCTAACTTGCTTCTCTTTCAACTACCTCACCCCCGACACCTGTGTCTCGCCATTGTCCACCACCTCCTCTGACAACACTGGTAAATCCCCACTGTCAGCACACAGAGACTGCAAAAGGTCTTGCGAATTGGGGCAGAGAATGTTCTGGGGTAGCACATCAGAGAAGGGGTGACTATGGGGTTCCAGGGAGTACGTGACCACATGCAATCTCCATCTAAAATGTCATACTGAGGCTCACCACCATGCTATACACTGCAATCTTATTACTGAGGCTCACCACCATGCTTTACACTGCAATCTTATTGACAGACAGACAATCAGGGGTTCACCACCAGGTTGTCAGGCAGCATTTTTAAGTGGGTCACCATTACCGTGTCCCTGAAAATTGCCTTGGGGTCATCCCCAGACTATTGGCCAGATTTAGAAAAAATGGTGCAATTAGGGAGCCTCAGAGGAATCCCTACATGCTGCCCCTGCTGTTTCCTGTCCATTTCCGTGGTGTTTCCATCATTTTCTGAGGTTTCCAGGTTTTCACCCAGCCTTCCCTAGGCAGAGCACTGGTCCCCTGCAAAAAATGCTTGAGTCTCCCATTGACTTCAATGGGGTTCGTTATTCGAAACGAGCACCCGTGCATCGGGAAAAGTTCGACTCGAATAACGAGCACCCGAGCATTTTAGTGCTCGCTCATCTCTAGTAATTAATCATTTTTTTGTAAAATGGTGGCTGCATGTGTTACAAAGTGAAAGTAAGAGTTTCAGGAACGCAATATGACCCATAATGCCGTGTAGCCAGCCAATCCACTGTTAGCCATCCTCCTGTGATGTCACAGCCCTATAAAAGCCTCACCCGTGCGGTCTCCACCATTTCACTGTGAGCTGAGCATAGGGAGGTACGTGACAAGCGCTCATGCACTAGGGACAGTGTTGCTGAAAACTGTTTTAAGAAAGAATATTGGAAAGGATGAGTGCAAGGACAGTGCAGGGAGATTGTAGGGAGACTGCAGGGTGAGTGTATTGCTGTGAGCATGATGTTCTAATGCACCCACATTAAGCGTTAATCTGTTATTTTACTTATACAGTTACTGGAGGAGATTTATCTAAGTTGGTGCAAAGCAAAAACAGCGTAGTTGCCCATAGCAACCAATTACATTCCAATTTTATTTTTCAGAGATCCTTTGGAAAAAGAAAGGTGGAATTTGATTGGTTCTTATGGGCAACTAAGCCAATTCTCCTTTACACCAGGTTTCATAACTCTCCCTCAGTGTGCCTCAGTATAAAAGGCAGGTGTAATATATCGCCATGTGCAGCACATTCTGCTGTACTGCACCCACATCCAGAGTTAATCTGTTAGTGAAACAGTTAAGTCACGTCCATATACCAGGACGGTGTAATATTTGCTGTGTTCAGCTGTTTAGTGGAGTCAAATTTATCATAGCGAATTCATTTTGTTAGTTGTTGCGTTACATAGTATCAGTATTAGGCCTACCTAAGACCAGTTTTAGGTTAAAGATCCAACTACAGCTTCTGCATATTGTATGCATCACAATCTACTGCACCAACTTTACACCATCAGCCAATTCCACATAGATTTGCATAGAACGTGTTTTGTTACACGCTGATACAAATAGTGACCCCATGACAGAGTGGAGAGGGTGTCAGCAGTAGGTTTGTGTTGACATCACTGTTTATTTTGCCCTTCTGATCAGTCACAAGGACAACCCCAAAAAAGGATCCTGTCCTTTGAGTATCTGCTTTCACACGGTCAGCATTTAGTCAGTAACCCATCAGTATTGCTAAGGCCAAAAACAAAAAAACAGGAGTGGATCCAAAACAGATGACATGTGATTGGCAAGTTTGCATGTCTTCTGTGTTTTGTACCCACTCCTGCTTTTGGCTTCCAAATCATGAGCAAATCTTGATGCAAAATAGGCAAAATAGTGATACATTCCTTATGGATGCTCCAAAGAGATGATCCGTTGTGTTTTTCATTTTACCGCCCTTCAGAGAGATCAGAAGAAGGGTAAAATAAATTGTGTTGTCAAAAAGGCCAGACTGGGACATTAATGGTCCCGTGACAGAGTGGTGAGTGTGGCAACCACATGAACAGTCAACACAATGGCCCAGTCACAGAGTAGGGAGGGTGGCACCCGCATGAGTAGTTAAAATAGTGGCCCAGTAACAGAGTGGTGAGGTGGCAACTGCATGAGGAGTCAACACAATGGCCCAGTCACAGAGTAGGGAGGGTGGCACCCGCATGAGTAGTTAAAATAGTGGCCCAGTAACAGAGTGGTGAGGTGGCAACTGCATGAGGAGTCAACTGAATGCCCCAGTCACAGAGTAGGGAGGGTGGCAACCGCATGAGGAGTCAACACAGTGGCCCAGTCTAAGAGTGAGGAGGTGGGGAGCAACGGCAGTGGCAGTAACAGCTCAAAATGGTGGGTGGAAGTAGGAGAAGATGGCAGCAGAGCAAGTGTGTGGCATCAGGCGGGTGGCAGCATCAGAATAGTGGCTGAAGCAGGTGGCCAGAAGAATCGGGTCTTTTTTCACAAAGTTTGGGTGTGGCACCCAGAATGATCTAGTCTGATGCATCAGGCACTGGCATGTGGAAATCCTGGCTGATCCAATCCTGATTTATCTTTAGTCTCTCAACATATTATGTGGAAAGGCGAGTTCTCTTTGGGATAACTATGCCCCTGTCATACTAAACACCCGCTCTGATCCCAGACTACTGGCTGGGCAGGAAAGCTTGTTCAGGGCAAACTCAGACAGTTTGACTGCCCAGTAGTCCAGGGGATCTTGGATGTGGGGTGGCAGGGTGCAGTCCAAGTATGCCACTACCTGCTGGTTCAGGTTCTGCTCCCTGCTGCTGCTGGGTGGTTTCGTCAGTAGTCCGGTGAAGAAAAGTGCTCATTAGAGACTCCAGATTTAAGTTGCTAATGATGGAGCTGGTGCTGCTCCTGCCCCCCCCTTCCCATTCTGCAGTCATGGCAGTGGAACGTGAGAGCAGAGGGCCCCCCCGTTCAGACATTCATGAGGATGGGCAACGTCACACATAGGCAGCAGCCAACTGACTACATAGGATGTCTCAATAGTAGTTGAGTTTATCCTCCTTCTCAGCAGGTGGAAAAAAGGCCCCCATTTTGGAGCGGTAGCGAGGGTCTAACATGGTATAGAGCTTGTAGTCATCCTTTTGCCAAACAGCAATAATACATCTCTCACTACTTAAGTAGCTCAACATGCATCTGGCCATTTGCACAAGGGATTTTGATCCTTCCATCTCCACTGCATACTGCCACTGTGTGTTGGGGTCATCTACCTGGCCTTCCTCATCATCCTCCTGCTCCTCTCCCTTGTGCAGATAAACCACTTATTTCTGTATACATAGCTTGTGCATGAATCTTCTCCTCCTCCTCCGCCATTTCAGCCCCCACAGGGCTCTGATGGTTATGAGATGTAGGCGCCACATCTCCTGTCCAGACAAATTAGCATCATCTGCTCCAGGATGTGAAGGAGTAGAATTATATTGCTCATCCCGTAATCCTGGCAACTGACAAAGAAAGTGGCCTCCTCAAAGGCCCTGAGCAAACAGCAGGTGTCACGCATGAGCTGCCACTGGCTAACATCAAAATTACACAGTAGAGTGCACTTGCGGTGTAGGAGTGGCTGAAGTGCATGCACAGTTTCCTGCCCCTTTTCAGGATGTCCTGCACTTGGGTGGAAGACTTCAGGAACCACTTTACAACCAGATTAAAGACAAGTTGCTGGTGTAGCTGGGCAATAGAGTTAGCAATAGAGGACATATAATGTCCTTGACTGTAGTTATAACTCCTAAACAATGCTGCTGTGAACTTTAGCACACGCCGACAGGCTCAAGGACTAATCCACCTTCTGTTCACCATATGTGTGCAGGGTTGGTACTGTCTTTTTGGAAGAGTAATGGCAGCTTTGAATTCTCCACCGTGGCTCAGCACAAACCATCATTTCTCTGAAAGGTGGAGTCCACCACATGGATAGGGAGGGACTGTAGTACCAGAAACTTGGCCAGGAGCACATTCAGCTTCTGAGCCATTGAATAAGTGCAGGCATACTGTTGTCTTTTTGCAATCACCTGATGAAATGAGTGATGAAGATTAGAAGAAGCAGGAGCACAGGATGTGCTGTTCTCCTCATATTGTTATTGAATTGTATTCAATTGCATTATTATTCTTCCTTTAACAGTTATATTTTTGTATTGCTGCCATCTGCTGGCCAGAATTTGCATGCTGCATGCTTTTGCTCTTGTTAGTAAAGTTTTTCTATGCTGGGCGTGGTTTTAGGCAGTCTTGGTCCTTGTCACTTCCTGCAGCCATTTTCATTGCTTCATTTTCTGTGTGACTGGACAAACACTTGGGCTTGTGAAGGCATCAGTTTTTGACCAACAGTTAGCCTCAGGAAAGTCACCTACAGGACAGCACCATACCACTACTACCAAAGCCAGTATTGTAACATAGTAACATAGTAACATAGTTTATAAGGCCGAAAAAAGACATCTGTCCATCCAGTTCGGCCTGTTTTCCTACAAGTTGATCCAGAGGAAGGCAAAAAAAACCCCTGTGAGGTAGAAGCCAGTTTTCCCCACTTTAGGGAAAAAAATTCCTTCCCGACTCCAATCAGGCAATCAGAATTACTCCCTGGATCAACGACCCCTCTCTAGTAACTATAACCTATAATATTATTACCCTCCAAAAATACATCCAGGCCCCTCTTGAACTCTTTTAGTGAACTTACCATCACCACCTCCTCAGGCAGAGAGTTCCATAGTCTCACTGCTCTTACCGTAAAGAATCCTCTTCTATGTTTGTGTCCAAACCTTCTTTCCTCCAGACGCAGAGGATGGCTCCTCGTCACAGTCACAGTTCTGGGGATAAATAGATCGTGGGAGAGATATCTGACCTCTGATATATTTATACATAGTTATTAGATCTCCCCTCAGTCGTCTTTTTTCTAAAGTGAATAAGCCTAATTTTGATAATCTTTCTGGGTACTGTAGTCCACCCATCCCAGTTATTACTTTAGTTGCCCTCCTCTGAACCCTCTCCAGCTCTGCTATGTCTGCCTTGTTCACAGGAGCCCAGAACTGTACACAGTACTCCATGTGTGGTCTGACTAGTGATTTGTAAAGTGGCAGGACTATGTTCTCATCACGGGCATCTATGCCTCTTTTGATGCAGCCCATTATCTTATTGGCCTTTCCAGCAGCTGTCTGACACTGGTTTCTGCAGCTTAGATTTCTGTTCACTAAAATTCCTAGGTCCTTTTCTATGTCAGAGTTACCCAATATTTTACCATTTAGTATGTACTGGTGACTTGCATTATTCCTTCCCATATGCATAACTTTACATTTGTCAGTGTTAAACCTCATCTGCCACTTCTCTGCCCAAGCCTCCAGTCTATCCAGATCCATCTGTAGCAGTGTACTGTCCTCTTCTGTGTCAATTACTTTACACAGTTTAGTGTCATCTGCAAAAATTGATATTTTACTGTGCAAGCCTTCTACAAGATCATTAATAAATATATTGAAGAGAATAGGGCCCAATACTGACCCCTGTGGTACCCCACTAGTTACAGTGACCCAATCTGAGTATGTACCATTAATAACCACCCTCTGTTTTCTATCACTGAGCCAGTTACTTACCCACATACAGACATTTTCTCCCAGGCCAAGCATTCTCATCTTATATACTAACCTTTTATGTGGTACAGTGTCAAATGCTTTGGAGAAGTCCAGATATACGACATCCATTGATTCGCTGCGGTCTAGTCTAGAACTTACCTCCTCATAGAAACTGATTAAATTGGTTTGACATGACCGATCCCTCATGAAGCCAAGATCCCTCATGGTATCATTGTGTCATCACTAGTTGCTGTAGTTGGGTCAAATTGATTTACATCACTGTGTCTACATTTGAATCCATCTAACCTGAGCTTCTGCCAGTCCGGTCTGCTCCACTGCTTGGATACGAAGGTAGGAAAGTCACACAGCCGTTATCAGTTACACCTTCATTTGCCTTCATGTGGGGACAAAACAGTCAAAAACTGCCTTAATGCCCTGTACCACAGTCAAAAACATTCTTAAAGTCCAATACCCCGGCTAGAGATTCCCTCAGAGCCCAGTACCACACGTGCCCGGCTACAGAACATGTCCAGACAAGTCTAAAGGGAAGCGATGTGCATCCGCAGTATCTGTACATGCCTGGAAGTCCTCTGCAATTCACCAAGCCATTTTCTATGTCCTTTGTTCACATAATAAAAGAACTGTCTATGCACGCTGGGTTTCTCAAACCCTTATAGAGACTTGCTCCGGGAAGTGATTATCTATCTCTGAATGGACGTTTCTGAACGTCCATTCAGAGATAGCAGCTGCACGCTAATCGTGCAGCTGCACAGCGGGGGACCTGCTGTCAGTGACAGCAGGGTACCCTATAGAGAAGGCAGGGACCGTTACCAGGAGTCCCTGCCTTCTAGATCGCTGTATACACAGCCTTCACCGAGCGCTGTGTATACAGATAAGGAAGCGCGATGTGCGCTTCCTGTCCCGGTCCGGCGGTCATGTGATCGTCTGGGCCAGGAGAGTGCAGGAGTATGCCGGGTCTTTCATAGACCCTGATCAGCCCTGCACTGAGGCTGTACAGCATAGTATTATGCTGTACAGCCTCTCTGGTGGTGTATTTCCCCTGTAACTGGGGCTACTATGTCAGCCCCAGTTACAGGAGAAATCAATAGTGTAAAAAAATAAAATTAAAGTTAAATGTCCCCCAAAGGTCTTGTATGACCTTATGGTGGACACAAAGTGTAAAATTAAAAAAATAAAAAATAAAAAATATTGTATTAAAAAAAAAAAAGTTTCACATATCAAAAAATAACCCCCCCCCAATATGTCATTTAAAATATGTTACAAATAAAACTAAATAAATCAATAAAATATTTGGTATCACCGCGTCACATAATCTACCCCATCAGTTAAACGCCGTAAAAAAATAAAATAAACATTATGCCAAAACAGATTTTTTAATTACCTCACCTCTCAAAAAAACTAATATTAATCAATCAAAAAGTCGTATGTATCCAAAAATGGTAGCAATAAAAAACGTCACCTCATCCCGCAAAAAATTAGACCCCACACAAGATCATAGCCAGAAAAATAAAAAAAATATGGCTCTAAAAAAATTAGCAAAATTGCAAAAAAAGTTCTTATTGTGTAAAACGTAAAAAAAATAAATAAAAAAATAGACATATTTGGTATTGTTGCGTCTGTAGCAACCGGATCTATAAAAATATCACATGATCTACCCCATCAAGTGAACTGCGTAAAAAAAAAAATATAGAAAAATGACACCAAACTGCTTTTTTTGTGACTTAACCTCCCAAAAATGAGATAAAAAGTGATCAGAAAGCCAAATGTACCCCAAAATGGTGCCAATGAAAAGCACAGCTTGTCCCACAAAAAATAAGTTATCGCTGTTAAAAACCACGACAGAAAATTCCATGTTAGAAAATGCAGATGCCGCTCCTCCCCTTCTGAGCCCTGGCATATCCCCAAATAACTGTTTACGACCACATATGGGGTGTTTCTGCAAATTGCAGAATCGGAGTAATAAATATTGAGTTTTGTTTTGTTGTTAAACATTGATGTGTTACAGAAAAAAAAATGATTAAAATGGAATATCTGCAAAAAAAAAAGTGAAATTTTGAAATTTCATATCTATTTTTCTTTAATTCCTGTGGAATACTTACAGGGTTAACAACTTTTCTAAAAACCATTTTTGAATAGTTTGAGGGGTGTAGTTTCTAAAATTGAGTCATTTATGGGTGGTTTCTATTATGTAAGCCCACAAAGTGACTTCAGAACTGGACTGGTCCTTAAAAAAGTTGATTTTGCAAATTTTCAAAAATTGCTTTTAAAGTCCTAAACCTTCTAATGTCCTAAAAAAATAAAATTACACTACCAAAATGATGCCAACATAAAGTAGACATATGGGGAATGTCAATTTATGAGTATTTTATGGGGTATCACTATCTGTCTTAAAAGCAGAGAGATTCAAATTTAAAAAACAGTGAATTTTTTTCAAATTTTTGTTAACTTTTGGATTTTTTTTTATAAATAAAACATATCGACTCAAATTTAGCATTAACATGAAGTACAATGTGTCACGAGAAAACAATGTCTGAAAAGCGTTCCAAAGTTATTACCACATGAAGTGACATGTCAGATTTGCAAAATTAGGCCTGGTCAGGGAGGGGGTAAGTGGCCCGGATGGAAAGTGGTTAGAGAGACAGCGCACCTTAAATCAAAATGACCTTGCACAGTTCCCCAGTGATGAAATAAAGCAAATGCAACCTGATACTGATTATTATGAAGAGCAGGAAGCAGAACCCACACTTCCAGCAGACCAAGTTGTGCAACCAAGACGCTCTCTCAAACCGACAATAAAAGCCATTGAAAACTATCACACCATGAAAGATGAGCTATGTGATAACCTGCAAAAGCAATGGGAACAAGTTTCCTCTCTCATGTCAGGACTTAAATCTTCCTCAAGTGATGCTGCAAGCTTACAAGTTGCTGTTGAGTGGCTGAACACAGCTAATAAAAGATACAAGGGACTATCCACAAAGTATATAACCTTTCTAAAAGACTCTAATATTGATGAAGCCCTATCAGAACTGAGCAAGGCAGAATCAGTAGACCGAGAAAGAGACGCCATGGTGAAGGATGTTAAAGAAAAAGTGGAACTCCGTATCTCTCATTTACAAGAAACTAGATCACACAGATCAAATTTGTCTAAACATTCCTCATGGTCATACAGATCATCGTGCTCAAGAAGCTCCACCCTGAGTAACAGAATACTTGAGACCCGCATAAAAGCAGAGCAATCTCGGGTGAGACGTTCCTTCATCGAAAAGGAAGCTCTTGCAAGAGGCAGAGGCCAGGAAAGCAGAGGCCAAGAGGACAGAAGCAGAAGCTCTCACGAGAGCAGAGGCCAAGAGGACAGAAGCAGAGACTCGGATAAAGATTCTTGAAACACAGATGGAAGAGGAAATTGCGTTAGCTAAAGTAAGACTACTTGAGCAAACATTGAGCCAAGGTCTCGATCCAGTCTGCTCGCCACCACAGGAAATAGACGATCCAGTTGATCGCACCAGCGACTATGTGCTGAAACAGTTATCTGCGCCACCCACTGTTTCCAGTACCGTCCAAGTCGACAACACTGAAACATCCAAGTCAGCTCGTCAGAACCGTCTACGTGGGAAAAGCAGAAGCAGGTCTCACTGCCGGACTTGAACGTACCTTCGGCAGTGCAGAAGCAATTAAAAAGGCCCTATTCAAGAGACTGCAGAACATCCCAAAGATCAATCTCAAGTAAGTCCATAAGCTTCAGGACTTAAGTGATCTGCTCATGGAACTGGAGCTTGCCAAAAGAGACCCTTGTCTGTCTACCTGGATATGGCCCATGGAGTGAACCCAATTGTCGTAAAGCTCCATACAATCTACAAGAGAAGTGGGCGGCATCAGTCTCAAGGTACAAAAGAGTGCATGACGTTACCTTCCCCCCATTTATTCATTTCTGCAGATTCATTGATGAACAGTCCCAGATGAGGAATGACCCCAGCCTAGACTTCCTGGAGTTCAACACTACAGCTTCAGTGACATCAAGGTATGAAAGCGTCATGCGTAAACACAGAGACTTTAAGAGCAGCATGAGTGTTAGAAAGATTAACCTACCGTCACCTGCAGTACCCATGGGTAAACAGCACTCTACCTCATCAGGAAAAAAGTCCTTTAATCGTGAATGTCCCATTCATAAAAAAACACACTCACTGAGCAAATACCATACAGAAGCGCAAGAAAGTTCTCACTGAGCTTGGGGTATGTTTCAGATGCTGCGCTTCATTGGAGCACATGGCCAAGGACTATAAATCTGCCATCAAGCGTGAGGAATGCCGTAGTGAAAAACATGCCTCAGCTATGCACCCAACCCCACTCCCTAGAGATTCATCAGCCACCGTCGCCATTAGTCCTGCTCCAAGTCATGGCGGGGAGCCCCAGAATCACGCTAACACTGCCACAGCTGTTTCCTGCTCATGCTTGGATGTATGTGGGGACGGCCAGAGTGAAAAATGTTGTGCCCGAATATACCTAATCATGGTTTACCCAGAGGGACTACCAGAAAAGGCAGTAAAAATGTATGCCATCATCGACGACCAAAGCAACTGGTCCCTAGCAGGACCTAAATTCTTTGAAGACCACTTTAAACACCTGCTCAGGCCGCATAAAGACTAGAGGCAGAAGGGCACAAGGATTCATCGCTTCTCCTGTCAATGAGGATACGGAAATACCCTTACCAACACTAATCAAATGTGACCAAATACCCAACCATAGGGATGAGATTCCTTCCCCAGAAGCTGCATTTCACCAACCACACCTAAGGGACTTGGCCAGCGTTATCCCACCTATGGACATCAATACCGAGATTCTACTCATGCTCGGCAGAGACAATCTAAGGGTACATAAGGTGCGTCAACAGTGTAATGGTCCCGACTATGCGTCATATGCCCAGAGACTGGACTTGGGATGGGTAATCATAGGAAATGTGTGCTTGGATCGACCAGGAATTAACTCATTCAAGACTTACGTGCGTGGAGATGGATGCACAACTTGCATTAAGCCATGTCCTCATCACTATGAGGTGAAAGAGAAGTCTCTAGACCTCATACAGCCACCTGACATAATTTCTCCCTTCTTTGCCGACAACATAGGGAGATCAGTCTTTCATACCACCAAGGATGATGATAAAGTATCCTTGTCAGTAGAGGACTGAGAATTTATCAAGATAATGGACAGTGAGTTAATTTAAGATGAAACCAATCACTGGGTTTCTCCATTATCTTTCCGAGTTACCAGGGTAAGACTCCAGAACAATCTGGAACAAGCTCTGTCAAGATTTAACTCTCTTCAGCGTACCATGAACAGCAAACCAGAAATGAGAAAACATATTGTCGCCTTCATGGATAAAAAATCTGGAACAACCACGCAGAACCAGCTCCACCCTTAAGGAAAAATGAAGAGTGCTGGTACTTACCTTCATTTGGAGTGTATCACCCATGGAAACCTAATCAAATTAGGGTTGTTTTCGACTCAAGCGCCAAACATCAAGGTCTATCTCTTAACGATGTTCTTCTCACAGGTCCCAATCTGACAAATAACTTAGTAGCAGTGCTGATGAGGTTCAGGAAAGAGCTCATTGCCATCACTGCTGACATTGAACAGATGTTCCACTGTTTCGTAGTCAAAGAGGACCACCGGAATTTCCTCATGTTTCTGTGGTACAAGGACGACACCAAAGCAGAGATGGTGGAGTATGAAATGAGGTTACACGTATTTGGAAATAGCCCTTCACCTGCTGTAGCGACTTATGGCCTTTGGAGAACTGCGCTACAGGGAGAGTTCAAGTATGGTACAGATGCCAGAGACTTTGTGGAAAAAGACTTCTACGTAGATGATGGACTCAAATCACTGCCGACTGAAGAAACTGCTTTCGATCTTCTCAAAAGAGCTCAAAGTTTGTTGTAGCAAGCTAAACTTAAACTACACAAAATTGCTTCAAACAGTCTGGCCGTAATGAGAGCCTTTGAGTAAGGTGATCATGCACCTGGATTCAAGGACATTAAAGAGGCTCTGTCACCAGGATCAACCCTATTGAACCAGATATACTGCCTGGTAGGGCTCATCATGCTGATTAAAACAATATCTTTCTTTTGTCTGTATGATAAACAGCTGCAGAGAAATCAGAGGTTTCATTTATATGTAAATGAGCAATTGGAGCACCAAGAGGCGGGGCTGAATCATCTGAGCACTGCTATACAACACCCCCTATGCTCTTCACACTCCCCCCTCCCCTTGATTGACAGGGCTAGACATCAGGCTGTGGGCAGAGCATGCAGAGCACTGCAGGTGTTACATAGCAGTATTTAGAATATTTAGCCCCGCCTCTTGGTGCTCCGATTGCTCATTTGCATATGAATACAACCTCTGATTTCTCTACAGCTGTTTATCATACAGACAAAAGAAATGTACAGTTTTAATCAGGATGATGAGCCCTAACAGGCAGTATGTCTGGTTTAATAGGGTTGATCCTGGTGACAGAGCCTCTTTAACTTGGGACTGGACAATCCACCCGTGCAGAGGAGCCTGGGCCTCAGGTGGGATCTATCGGCTGACTCCTTTGGTTTTCAAATAAGTTGGGCAGACAAGCCATTCACAAAACATGGTGTTCTATCAGTGGTGAATAGCCTATTTGATCCGCTGGGATTTGTAGCGCCCATCACCATACAAGGTAAATCCCTACTGAGACAGCTTTCTGAAACCGTCAAGGATTGGGATTAGAGATGAGCGAATCTATTCGCCGCTTCGTAGATTCGTATCGAATCTTGGGATTTTTCAGCTGCGAAGCGAATCTGAATATTAGGCGATTGGCTTTGCTTTTGTACGCATTCGCTACGTAGTGTGTCCTATAAATTATACGCTATTCTACGTATAATTTAGTTACTCTATACGCTGTCGCGTACGAATTCAATTTAGCGATGCAGACTTTTCCCTGGTAGTTACTCTTTTTTTTATTTTTTATAAACAATAGATTTTTATTTATTTTTCAAATATTAATACATAAATATTTGCAGTACAAGTTATACATAAGGGTACATTATTAATACAGTAACCATTAGCACTGCCAACTGGGAGGAAAAAACATAACAATAACCCCACCCCACCTCTACATCTCTTAGGTCAGGAATATCAGTAATTTATTAACTGACCTAATTATATTAGTTAGGTATCAGAAGATAAGCCATCTAAAATGGTGTCAATCTAATCGGAACAAATATTTGCCAACTTTTATTTTAAGAAGTAAACCATTGGCGCCAAGGATCAGAGGGTTTCAACTTGGCAAACCACTCTGTACTAAGGAAAGGTTGGATGATGAGTCTGGTCGTTGAGGCATCCATGAAATTTTCCATAAATCCTCTCCATTTATTGAAAAAGGGAGAAGTCAATGAAGACCTATACTGTGCTGCCTCTAACTTTTCCAGATTAAGACATTTGATGGTTTGTTTAATCATTTCAGATGCAGGAGTATCTGGTTTGAGCCAATAAAGCAATAGACCTCTTTTAGCTGCCAAAATGGCCACATGTTCCGCTGTCGTGATGGTTGTATCATCTTTTTGTATGTGGAATAATAATATCTCAGGGTCTAGAGGTATACTTTTAGGTCTTTTTAGTGACAAGACAGCCAGAATCGATTTCCAATATATTTGGACTCGCGGGCAACTCCAGATACCGTGGGTGAGATCTGTGTTCTCTGCTCCACATTTAGGGCAGTGTGTGATTCTATCTGGTATAATATTTTCCGGATTTTTCGGGGAGTAGAAAACATAAACAGCCCTATGCATTATCTTAAAGTGGGATTCTCTCCATACCTCGCTACTAACACTCCGTTGTACTCTTTGCCAGCCCTCCAGCAACTGATCTGGTAAGATCAGTTTAGGGAAATCTTTTAGCCATGTTCTGAACACTGACGAGTCACCTTTCTTGGAGCCTATTTCTCGTAATATTCCATATATATTTGCCAGCTTATATTTCCCGGTAGGTGGATTTATCAGCAGGTCAAAAGGATTTGATGGAAATTCATGGCCAAGATCTTTCACTCTCGATTTAATAAAAGCCGTTAGTTGATGGTAAGCCAAGAAATCTTGGGCACTTAATAGATACGTATTTTGTAAACCTTTAAAGGTATGAAATCCTTTGACAGCAGGGTTCCATATATTATTGACTGTCATAATTCCTTTTTTGGCCCAATTTCGGAACGGCTTTTTAAGAGGAAAAGCATGAAATTCAGGGTGCTGCCATAAAGACATCCATTTAGACATAGAAAACGGGAGATTATATAATTTCCTCACCGCCTTCCAGGTCGCTATAGTATCACGTAACAGCACACTACGTTTTATTGATAGAGATGAGCGAGTAGTGTTCGATCGAGCTGGTATTCGATCGAATACTACGATATTCGGCGTACTCGATTTCGTTCGAGTATAACGGCGATGGCGCACTTAGAATTCGTTTCCCCTCCCACCTTCCCTGGCGCTCTTTTTCCACCAATCACCATGCAGGGGGGGTATGACAGGCACGCAGAGCACGCTGGCAGCGTGAAAACAGCGTCTACATGCATTGGCTGGAAAAACCATGTGACCTCGAATATTAAAAACTCAGCTCTTCCTGCTCGTACGCATATGCTGCGTGAACTTAGTCAGGGACAGAGGCTGGAGAAGGGAGAGACAGATTTTAGCTGTTGGACAGGCAGGAGCGTGATTAAAAGCCCTTATCAGGGCTACTACAGTGGACTTCAGTGATAGCTTACTACAATATAGACTTTACAGAGAACGGCTGCTGTATTCAGGGATAGCTGCTGGAGTAGGGACAGAGAGAGGCATTAGTGGTGTATTAGGTGCTCTGCTACATACCAAACTATATTTGGCACTACTGCTGTGTACCTTGAAAAATACAATATATAGGCCTTATAACTGGCAACTGTACTGTGCGTTCTCTTGCAAAGTAATTTCTCATAACTGTTGTTCATACACACCGTCTGATCACTTAGTACACGGCTGTGTACCTTGAAAAATACAATATATAGGCCTTATAACTGGCAACTGTACTGTGCGTTCTCTTGCAAAGTAATTTCTCATAACTGTTGTTCATACACACCGTCTGATCACTTAGTACACGGCTGTGTACCGTGAAAAATACAATATATAGGCCTTATAACTGGCAAATGTACTGTGCGTTCTCTTGCAAAGTAATTTCTCATAACTGTTGTTCATACACACCGTCTGATCACTTAGTACACGGCTGTGTACCTTGAAAAATACAATATATAGGCCTTATAACTGGCAACTGTACTGTGCGTTCTCTTGCAAAGTAATTTCTCATAACTGGTGTTCATACACACCGTCTGATCACTTAGTACACGGCTGTGTACCTTGAAAAATACAATATATAGGCCTTAACTGGCAACTGTACTGTGCGTTCTCTTGCAAAGTAATTTCTCTTAACTGGTGTTCATACACACCGTCTGATCACTTAGTACACGGCTGTGTACCTTGAATAATACAATATATAGGCCTTATAACTGGCAACTGTACTGTGCGTTCTCTTGCAAAGTAATTTCTCATAACTGTTGTTCATACACACCGTCTGATCACTTAGTACACGGCTGTGTACCTTGAAAAATACAATATATAGGCCTTATAACTGGCAACTGTACTGTGCGTTCTCTTGCAAAGTAATTTCTCATAACTGTTGTTCATACACACCGTCTGATCACTTAGTACACGGCTGTGTACCTTGAAAAATACAATATATAGGCCTTATAACTGGCAACTGTACTGTGCGTTCTCTTGCAAAGTAATTTCTCATAACTGTTGTTCATACACACCGTCTGATCACTTAGTACACGGCTGTGTACCTTGAAAAATACAATATATAGGCCTTATAACTGGCAACTGTACTGTGCGTTCTCTTGCAAAGTAATTTCTCATAACTGTTGTTCATACACACCGTCTGATCACTTAGTACACGGCTGTGTACCTTGAAAAATACAATATATAGGCCTTAACTGGCAACTGTACTGTGCGTTCTCTTGCAAAGTAATTTCTCATAACTGGTGTTCATACACACCGTCTGATCACTTAGTACACGGCTGTGTACCTTGAAAAATACAATATATAGGCCTTATAACTGGCAACTGTACTGTGTGTTCTCTTGCAAAGTAATTTCTCATAACTGTTGTTCATACACACCGTCTGATCACTTAGTACACGGCTGTGTACCTTGAAAAATACAATATATAGGCCTTAACTGGCAACTGTACTGTGCGTTCTCTTGCAAAGTAATTTCTCATAACTGGTGTTCATACACACCGTCTGATCACTTAGTACACGGCTGTGTACCTTGAAAAATACAATATATAGGCCTTATAACTGGCAACTGTACTGTGCGTTCTCTTGCAAAGTAATTTCTCATAACTGTTGTTCATACACACCGTCTGATCACTTAGTACACGGCTGTGTACCTTGAAAAATACAATATATAGGCCTTATAACTGGCAACTGTACTGTGCGTTCTCTTGCAAAGTAATTTCTCATAACTGTTGTTCATACACACCGTCTGATCACTTAGTACACGGCTGTGTACCTTGAAAAATACAATATATAGGCCTTATAACTGGCAACTGTACTGTGCGTTCTCTTGCAAAGTAATTTCTCATAACTGTTGTTCATACACACCGTCTGATCACTTAGTACACGGCTGTGTACCTTGAAAAATACAATATATAGGCCTTAACTGGCAACTGTACTGTGCGTTCTCTTGCAAAGTAATTTCTCATAACTGTTGTTCATACACACCGTCTGATCACTTAGTACACGGCTGTGTACCTTGAAAAATACAATATATAGGCCTTATAACTGGCAACTGTACTGTGCGTTCTCTTGCAAAGTAATTTCTCATAACTGTTGTTCATACACACCGTCTGATCACTTAGTACACGGCTGTGTACCTTGAAAAATACAATATATAGGCCTTAACTGGCAACTGTACTGTGCGTTCTCTTGCAAAGTAATTTCTCATAACTGGTGTTCATACACACCGTCTGATCACTTAGTACACGGCTGTGTACCTTGAATAATACAATATATAGGCCTTATAACTGGCAACTGTACTGTGCGTTCTCTTGCAAAGTAATTTCTCATAACTGGTGTTCATACACACCGTCTGATCACTTAGAACACGGCTGTGTACCTTGAAATATACAATATATACAATATATAGGCCTTTCAATTGGCAACTGTACTGTGCGTTCTCTTGCAAACTAATTTCACGGCTGTGAAGGCAAAATATTGTAAAAAAAAAAAAAATGCGGCGGGGGGCTAGCGGAATAGGACGTGGACGAGGACGGGGGCGCGGAAATGCTGTTGGGGGCCTTGTTGAAGCCAGTGGGGATACAATGCGTGCTGGTGAGGGTCAGCCAGGATCCCGCTCATCCAGAATCCCTGCCTTTATGGGACAGTTAAGCAGGGGGCGGGTTACACCGCTGTTGAGGCCTGAGCAGGTTGAACAGGTGGTGCAATGGATAGCCGATAGCGCTTCCACACAGTTGTCCACCAGCCAGTCATCCACACAGTCTCACTCTGACCCTCCTTCCTCCACACCTGGCCAACAGAGTCATCCCACCCTTGACCCCTCCCAGGAGCTCTTTTCGGGTCCTTTTTCAGATGTGCCGGAAGAATCCCAGGAGCTAGGAGAGGAATTTGTTTGTAGTGATGCCCAAACCCTTGAGTTTTCGCCATCTCCTGCTGATGTGGACCCTGAACCAGCATCTGTTATCATGAGCGATGATGATGATGAGACGCAGTTGCCATCAAGGGAGGCTGTTGGAATGTCCAGTGGGCAGGAGGAGGAGCAGAGTGAGGAAGAGGAGGTGGTGGATGACGAAATGACCGACCCCACTTGGCCAGGGGTGATGTCCAGCGGGGAAAGCAGTGGAGAGGTGGTGGTCTGCGCAGCACCGAAAAAGGCAGCAAGAGGCAGAGGGATGTCCAGAGGCAGAGGGATGTCCACAGGCAGAGGGATGTCCACAGGCAGAGGGATGTCCACAGGCAGAGGGATGTCCAGAGGCAGAGGACAGTCCAGACAAAGTAGTGAGGCCACAGCCAGCACGGCCGAAGCTGTTCCCGGCAGCGGGCAGTCGCGCGAAGCTCCCCCATCGAGGCCTCGTACTTCTGTGGTGTGGAGATTTTTTAATGTTTGTGCGGATGACAAACTGAGCGCGGTTTGCACACTCTGCCACTCAAAACTGAGTAGGGGCTCTGAGAAGAGCAATCTGACCACCTCAGGCATGCGGCGTCACTTGGAAGTCAAGCACTGGGCTGAGTGGGAGAGAGCAAACGCAATACAAACTGCGCCCGGTCCTGCTGCCACTGCCTCTTCCCCTTTGTTGTGTGCTGCCACTGCGGTCCAGACCTCCAGCCAGGACACCTCCACATCTGCCTCTGCCTCGGCTACTTTGGGGCCTTCTCCTTCAGCCTCCCCTTCCCCCGCCTCTTCGCCTGCACCCTCACACTCCTCGTCCCAACAACTGTCCATCTCGCAGGCGTTCGACCGCAGGCGGAAGTACGCCTCGAGTCACCCCCAAGCCCAAGCCTTAAACTGCCACATCTCCAAACTGCTGGCCCTGGAGATGTTGCCGTTTAGGCTTGTGGAGACGCAGGCCTTCCGCGACCTGATGGCGGCTGCCGCACCTCGCTATTCCGTCCCCAGCCGCCACTACTTTTCCCGGAGTGCCGTCCCCGCCCTGCACCAGCACGTGTCGCGTAACATCAGGCGGGCCCTGAGGTACGCAGTCAGCGCAAAGGTCCACTTGACCACCGACTCGTGGACAAGCGCTTGCGGCCAGGGACGCTACATCTCTTTGACGGCACACTGGGTGAATGTAGTGGAAGCGGGGACGGGGTCGCAAACAGAGACGGCCTACCTACCACCCCCGCCCAAGATTGCCAGCATGGGTTCTGATAAACCCCCCTCCTCCTCCTCCTCCTCCTCCTCCTGTGCCTTAACATCTCCCTCAGCCGCTAGCTGGAAGCGTTGCAGCACTGGCGCGGGGAGACGTCAGCAGGCGGTGCTAAAGCTCATCAGCTTGGGCGACAGGAAGCACAGCGCCCCAGAGGTGAGGGACGCCATATTGCAGCAGACGGAGATGTGGCTGTCGCCGCTGCAGCTAGGACCAGGCATGGTCGTGTGCGATAACGGCCGTAACCTGGTGGCGGCTCTGGAGCTTGCCGAACTCAATCACGTACCATGCCTGGCCCACGTTTTTAATCTGGTAGTCCAAAAATTTCTGAAGACTTACCCCAACCTGGCAGAGCTACTGGTGAAAGTGCGGCGCTTGTGCGCTCACTTTCGGAAGTCAACTGTAGCTGCTGCTAGCTTAAAAAAACTCCAGCAACGCCTCCATTTGCCTGAACATCGGCTGTTGTGCGACCTGCCCACTCGCTGGAATTCCACCTATTCCATGTTGGCCAGGGTGTGTGAGCAGCAGAGAGCATTGATGGAGTACCAGATTATGAATCCACGCGTGCCTCCAACTCAGCTCCCTCAGTTTGCCAACCACGAGTGGCCATGGATGGCAGACATATGCGATGTACTGCGTATCTTTGAGGAGTCCACCAAGAAGGTCAGCAGCGAGGACGCTATAGTGAGCGTAACCATCCCGCTCCTAGGCGTCCTTAAAGAATCGCTCATCGCAATAAGGGAGAACGCATTGCACGCAGAGGAGACGGGGGTAGGAGGAGACGCAACGGAGCTACACAGTCAGACCACACTTTTGTCTGCTTCACGGTGGCAGTTGCAGGAGGAGGAGGATGAGGAGGAGGACGACGTGGAGGTGGCTGTGGAAGAGGAGGAGGATGCTGGCGGCGAGGGTAGCAGTCAGGCTGTGTGCGTCCCATTGGTTCAGCGCGGATGGGGCGGAGAGGAGGCGGAAGAGGAAGAGGAGGAAATGGCAAGTGATCCTTCTGGTGGGGGCAGTGAGGTCATGCCTATTCAGAGTCTGGCACACATGGCTGACTTCATGCTGGGCTGCTTTTCCCGGGACACACGTGTTGTCCGGATAGTGGAGAACAAACTGTACTGGGTCTTCGCACTCCTGGACCCCCGGTATAAAGATAACGTCTCCTCTTTTATTCCGGTAGAGGAGAGGACGAATCGATTGCTGGAATACCAGAGGGAACTCGTGCAGAACATGATGGAGATTTTCCCACCCACCATCGCTGGCGGCAGAGAGGAGAGGGTCTCCCAGAGTCCCACAACATCCATCAGGCCCACAGCCACCAGGGGAACACTCTCCAAGGTGTGGGACACGTTCATGGCACCCCCTCGTGCAACTTCCATCACTGCGGGGCCCGCTATCAGCAGGAGGGACAAGTATCGGCGGATGTTGCGGGAGTACCTGGCAGACCGTAACCCCTGTCCTCCCCGATCCCTCGGCGTCCTACACTTACTGGGTCTCCAAGTTGGACACGTGGCTGGAACTGTCCCTGTACGCCTTGGAGGTGCTTGCCTGCCCTGCCGCCAGCGTGCTATCAGAAAGGGTGTTCAGCGCAGCCGGGGGCATTATAACCGATAAGCGCAGCCGCCTGTCAACCGACAGTGCCGACAGGCTGACGCTAATCAAAATGAACAGCAAGTGGATTGACCCGGACTTTGCTTCTCCAACCGTGGAAAGCAGCCAAAAGTGAAGTGCCATCTGTATGAAGTGCCATTTCCTCCTCCACCTCCTCCTCCTCCTCCTCCTTAACCGCCGTAGAATTGCTCCGTAAATAAGAAAAATTTATATGTTTATGGCTCACCTCTTGGGCCTCCACAAAATGTTTAAGAGGTCTCACCTCTTGGGCCTCCTCATAATTTTTAACCGGTCTCACCTCTTGGGCCTCACATAATTTTAACCGGTCTCACCTCTTGGGCCTGCACAAAATGTTTAAGAGGTTTCAACCTCTTGGGCCCCCACAAAATGTTTAAGAGGTCTCACCTCTTGGGCCTCCTCATAATTTTTAACAGGTCTCACCTCTTGGGCCTCCACATAATTTTTAAGAGGTCTCACCTCTTGGGCCTCCTCATAATTTTTAACAGGTCTCACCTCTTGGGCCTCCACATAATTTTTTAACCGGTCCTCACCTCTTGGGCCTCCACAAAATGTTTAAGAGGTGTCACCTCTTGGGCCTCCACATAATTTTTAACAGGTCTCACCTCTTGGGCCTCCACAAAATGTTTAACAGGTCTCACCTCTTGGGCCTCCACAAAAATGTTTAAGAGGTCTCACCTCTTGGGCCTCCACAAAATGTTTAAGAGGTCTCACCTCTTGGGCCTCCACAAAATGTTTAACAGGTCTCACCTCTTGGGCCTCCACAAATGTTTAACAGGTCTCACCTCTTGGGCCTCCACAAAATGTTTAACAGGTCTCACCTCTTGGGCCTCCACAAAATGTTTAACAGGTCTCACCTCTTGGGCCTCCACAAAATGTTTAACAGGTCTCACCTCTTGGGCCTCCACAAAATGTTTAACAGGTCTCACCTCTTGGGCCTCCACAAAATGTTTAACAGGTCTCACCTCTTGGGCCTCCACAAAATGTTTAACAGGTCTCACCTCTTGGGCCTCCACAAAATGTTTAACAGGTCTCACCTCTTGGGCCTCCACAAAATGTTTAACAGGTCTCACCTCTTGGGCCTCCACAAAATGTTTTAACAGGTCTCACCTCTTGGGCCTCCCAAATGTTTAAGTCTCACCTTGGCCCACAAATGTTTAACAGGTCTCACCTCTTGGGCCTCCACAAAATGTTTAACAGGTCTCACCTCTTGGGCCTCCACAAAATGTTTAACAGGTCTCACCTCTTGGGCCTCCACATAATTTTTAATACGTCTCACCTCTTGGGCCTCCACAAAAGGTTTAAGAGGTTAACAGTGGAAAGCAGCCAAAAGTGAAGTGCCATCTGTATGAAGTGCCATTTTTTCCTCCACCTCCTCCTCCTCCTCCTTAACCGCCGTAGAATTGCTCCGTAAATAAGAAAAATGTATATATTTATGGCTCACCTCTTGGGCCTCCACATAATTTTTAACAGGTCTCACCTCTTGGGCCTCCACAAAAGGTTTAAGAGGTTAACAGTGGAAAGCAGCCAAAAGTGAAGTGCCATCTGTATGAAGTGCCATTTCCTCCTCCACCTCCTCCTCCTCCTCCTTAACCGCCATAGAATTGCTCCGTAAATAAGAAAATTGTTTATATTTATTGCTCACCTCTTGGGCCTCCACATAACTTTTTAACAGGTCTCACCTCTTGGGCCTCCACAAAAGGTTTAACAGGTCTCACCTCTTGGGCCTCCACATAATTTTTAACAGGTCTCACCTCTTGGGCCTCCACATAATTTTTAACACGTCTCTCCTCTTGGGCCTCCACATAATTTTTAATACGTCTCACCTCTTGGGCCTCCACATAATTTTTAAGAGGTCTCACCTCTTGGGCCTACACAAAATGTTTAAGAGGTGTCACCTCTTGGGCCTCCACATAATTTTTAAGAGGTCTCACCTCTTGGGCCTCCACATAATTTTTAAGAGGTCTCACCTCTTGGGCCTCCACATAAATTTTTAAGAGGTCTCACCTCTTGGGCCTGTACAAAATGTTTAAGAGGTCTCACCTCTTGGGCCTCCACAAAATGTTTAAGCGGTCTCACCTCTTGGGCCTCCACATAATTTTTAAGAGGTCTCACCTCTTGGGCCTCCACATAATTTTTAAGAGGTCTCACCTCTTGGGGCTCTACAAAATGTTTAAGAGGTCTCACCTCTTTAGCCTCCACACAATTTTTAAGACGTCTCACCTCTTGGGCCTCCACAAAATTTTCCATGAGCCTCTGGCCAGCCCACGGCCTCTTCCTGCCTTTTGCGGTCCTATGCATCCCTCAACATCCCCACTGCTTTACCTGCTAGACATGACACTGGGCCAGGTCGGGTCACTGACATCTCAAGCGCCAACAATTTGGGCATTTTAAGGCTTCTGCATGTGTTTTTGAGTTGTTTTTACATTTTAAAGAAGACATGTCTGACCACATCTCACACACACACACAATGACAATTAGGGGTGGGGTCTATTTGCTTTCCCCCTTGCCTATGCCATCTGTGGTTGTCATAGGCAACGTGATTTTAAGGGGTGCAGAATTTTATCTTCTTTTTTGTCTAGTTTGGCTTGGGGTCCATGGCAATGTAGAGGAAAGAAGGTTTCCTTGTATGGTCTCACTTTACAGAGAGGTTATATTGTGTTTGGAGTGTATTGTTGAGAGGCTGTGATAGTGGCGTAATAGTGCGACTTGGGCGCGTTATATGCACCCAGACATGCTTCCCCTGCTGTCCTAGTTGCAGCAGTCCAGCAGTGTTGGCATCCTTTTCTGAGGTTTCAGGGTGGACTTGGTGACCTCCAAGTGGTCGAATTGAGATTTCCAAGTGGCGAGCATTTTTTCCCATAGACTTTAATGG